>JACEFZ010002998.1:0-600000 GCA_014155875.1 Cepaea nemoralis
ATGTATTCCCTTCATCTTCGTATCGACAGAGATGATGCAAGGATAGGCCAAATCGGTTCATTTTGTGTTCCTCCTTCAATTGTCTGGGGACCCACCTTGAGCACACTTTCTTAAATTTCAATCGATCATGCATTATGTTGTATGCTGACCTATGTGGGCACCCTATTGCAGATGCTACAGAGTCTATCGTTACTCGTCTGTCACCTCTAATCATCTCCTCCACCCGCTGCACACTTCTCCATCCGCTCCACCCGCTTCTGTTGCAATCTCAACAGGACGACCAGATCGGATTTTATCAACAATTTTAGAGCGTCCTTGAGAACATTTTTCTACCCAGCTATGCAACGCTTTACGGGACAAACATTTGTCAGCATAAACAGGAAGCATTTCCTTATGAATGTCCTTTGCAGGCAGTAACTTTTGCCCACAAAAAACGCAAAACAGCACGTTGCTCTTTGGTTGTACACTCCGTAAGTACAGTCGCCATTTTGTTTATGCGCTGCGCATGCGCATGAGACACCTAGCGCCACCTGACGATCGGGAATATAAAGTTCGATGATTGCTGTCACCTAATGACACCTGTAGAAAACATCAACTACATTTACCTGCCATCCCACAGAACTGTGTGACTTACTTATTGACTCGCCCTCGTATTTTCTTCTTAACCCTTTGCATGATAATTCTTAGCAATATCTTTGCGATGTGGCTCATTATACTAATTGTTCGATTTGATCACATTCTAACGCTCCTGATTTCTTCGGTGATTGCAATAATATAGACTTACACAATTCAGGAGGCATATCTCCAGTATCATATATTGCTCCGGCAGTCAGGTGACCTGGTCTATTATACGTGTGCATATATAATGTTGACACATATTACGCAAGTTGTACGGTGTGCATATGTACTTTGACACATACCACGTACATTATACGTGTTCATTTATAATATTAACACGTAAGACGCACGAGAAGTTAAATGTGTTCAAACATCGCATTGGGAGCACAAGGTATCATCATACATTTGATCAAATATAGATGTGGAATAGAGAAAGTCATGGTGACTGCTCAACGATTCCTAGTGTATTATCACAGAAAATACGCAGCCATTGGGTGAGTAAAATCAAAGCAAACATTCACTAATGGATTGTTTAACATCATAAAGAACATTCACTCAATAGGTTGTGCAATGTCAAAGATTGCATTACACAATTGATCGTGTAACATCACAGAGAACGTTCAAAGATTGTATCACATTACAGGTAACGATCAATGATTTACTGACCCTTTTCTTCTTGTGCCTTTGATCTTCCGCACGAGCATAGGTCATCAACCAACTCAAGCCAAGCGGATTGGTTTCATTGTGTAGCTAGTTGTCTAAGGGTTGAGGTAGCCTGTCTCATATCAACGCTCCTAAGTCGTCTCTTACGACATGCGTGGTAGGTCCATCACCATCATCAAGTGCCACGCCACCGGCTCAATCGATCCAGCATCATTTCTTTAATTCGGCCTCTGCCTCTCTTCCCCTCGACCTTTCCAGTCGTCAAAATGTTTTCGAATGCCTCTCTTCTCATCACATGACCAAAGAAAGATGTTTTGTCTCTTTCTTGTCGTTGCATGTAATATTCTAGTTTCACTAGCCTCTTTCATGCAATCGTCGTTAGTAACTCTGGCAGTCCAAGGAATTCGCAACAATCATCTCAGGAATCACATCTCTATTGCTTCCAAGTTCTTCCTAATTTTGACATTTACATTCCAAGATTCATTGCCATACAGCAAAACAGACTCCAAAACAGAGATAGGGGGCTGCATGGTCTCGAGGTATGGTGTTCGCCTCGAGTGCTGGAGGTCCCGGGTTCAAGCCCCGATGAGGACCGGGATTTATTTCACGTGGACTTCTAGTAATAATATTGCCCCTGGTCTCTGGATAGTGAGATCGGACGCCCGTGTGTATTGTTGCGTACATAAAAATCCCTTGGCATTTGGAAGTCGAAAAAGAGTAGCCTTACGGCGCTGCCCGGGCAAAATTTGGAGTTAAAAATCTACCCAAAGTATTTCAGGATCCTCGCCGGTGCTACGGAGTTCGTGCACTGAGCTGAGTTTCGACAGACTCAGGTTTGAGTTAGGAGGAGAACGGAGCACTTATGGGTTACACCCGTGTGCCGTGATGTTGATCCATCGACTAAACTAAAACTTCAGCACACTCTTTCTTACATTCAATGATAGTAACTTATTGCATAAGGTACTTTTCATTTTCTGAAATGCAGCAATTGCTTGCCCTATTCTGCTTTAATCTCTGTTGTGAACCTTGGGTTTGATGTTCTAACTACCTCCAGGTATGTAAAAAATTTCCACATGGTTAAGAATTTTCCCTTCTATTTCCTTTTCACATGTAGCACTACTCTTTGCTTCCCTCGTGGGTCCTCGGTAACACACAGGCGGGTGTATTGTATGTCATTATAGTTAACATTCAATCATTAGTTGTATATGATTATAGTTAACATTCAACCATTAGTTGTATATGATTATAGTTAACATTCAACCATTAGTTGTATATGATTATAGTTAACATTCATCCATTAGTTGTATATGATTATAGTTAACATTCAATCAATTGTTGTATATGATTATAGTAAACATTCAACCATTAGTTGTATATGATTACAGTTAACGTTCAACAATTTGTTGTATATATTATACCAACACCGTTCGCTGGGCAGCATCGATGTATACAGATAAGATACACATTTCACTGGTTATTACCCAAGTGTACGATTGGATGTATAATTTTACAGACAAAGTACAAAGGCAGGATAAATGTCACAGAAATCATAAGTAAAACTGTTGGTATTTTTCATAGGGTTTATCACAGAAATCATAAGTAAAACTGTTGGTATTTTTCAAAGGGTTTATCACATAAATCATAAGTAAAACTGTTGGTATTTTTCAAAGGGTTTATCACAGAAATTATAAGTAGAACTGATGGTATCTTTCATTGGGTTTATCACAGAAATCATAAGTAGAACTGATGGTATTTTTCAAAGGATTTATCACAGAAATCATTAGTAGAACTGATCATATTTTTCAAAGGGGTTATCACAGAAATCATAAATAGAACTGATGGTATTTTTCAAAGGGTTTATCACAGAAATCATAAGTAAAACTGTTGGTATTTTTCAAAGAGTTTATCACAGAAATCATTAGTAGAACTGATGGTATTTTTCAAAGGATTTATCACAGAAATCATAAGTAGAACTGATGGTATTTTTCAAAGGGTTTATTGTAAAGATATTAAGTACCATTAGATGTCAGTTTTAACACACAGATCCCAGTCACCGACAGGCAATCTTTTACAGGTCACAGAGGTGTGGCTTTACAGAAGAGTGGAAACAAATTCTGTGGGTACCTGTCATCAGTGAATGAAGATAATGCTCTCACAGACCACGCAACACAGGAAAGTGATTACAAATAACCGGGGGAATTAGTGGAGCAAGATATTACCAACGAAGGCTTAACGGCTAAAACAAGAATAGACATCGTAATACTCCCAGCGAATTCATTTTCTCTCTCATTTCTCTCTCCAAACAAATATATATATATATATATATATATATATATATATATATATATATATATATATATATATATATATATATATATATATATATATATATATATATATATATATTCCCACAAGTGAAGCAAAGAGTAGTGCAAAATGTGAAATGGAAATAGAAGGGATAATTCTTAACCAAGTGGATATTTTTACATATCTAGAGGTAGTTAGAACATCAAACCGAAGGTGCACAACAAAGATTAAAAGCAGAATAGGGCAAGCAAATGCTGCATTTCAGAAAATGAATTGGAGAACTTGGTGACAACTGGCAAGATCGAAGGGAGGAGACAAAAGGGAAGACCAAGAACTAAATACCTGGATGGCTTGGCCACATGGCATGGTCGAGACAGAAATACGGAGCTGATCCACGACTCTAGTGAGTGAGATGGCAAAACATGACTGCCCACGTTATCGGCATGGCACATGATGGATGGATGAATGGATGGATATATAATAGGGACGTTCATTTGAAACCCGTTCCAATGGCTTTATTACAAAAGCATGAAAGAAACATTAACAGGTGTGGTAGAATTACACAAAGCATTCATTTTGAATGAATTATGCACCATGGGTTGGTCAGAAGAAGTCGCCGCAGGCATTCAGGCAAGCATCCCATTGCTTAAGAAGGCGGCGAATGCCGTCCGCAAAAAAGGATTGTGGTTGCTCACTGAACCAAGTGTTTACCGCGTTCATTACGTCTGCATCTGTGTGAAATCATTGCCCCTTGAGAGCTTTTATTAGAGGTCCGAACAAATGAAAATCACATGGTGACAAATCAGGAATATAGGCTGGATGTTGCAGAATTTCCCACTTGTTCCTTGCTAATGCTTCCTGCACAATCTTTGCGAAATGCGGACGGGCATTATCTTGCAACAAAATGATACCGCGAGAAAGCATGCCGGGTCGTTTATTCTTGATGGCTTTTTTGCAGCTTGTCTAGTGTTTGCAAGTAGTGGGTAGAGTTGATGTTGACACCAGGTTCTTTAAAGTCGGCCAACAATAGCCCTTCATGGTCAAAAAAATGCGCTCAGCATAATCTTACCAGCGGAAACCTGTAACTTGAATTTTTTGGCTTTTGGTGATCCAGCATGCTTCCATTGCATGCTCTCTCTTTTGCTGCTCGGCTCAAAGTGGTGACACCATGATTCATCGCCTGCCACTATGCGGAAGAGAAATGCATCACCCTCCACTCTGTAACGCAGCAAGTGGTTCAAACACCATCCCATGCGTTCCTCTTTTTGGTGGTCGGTCAACATCCGTGGTACCCACTGTGAACACACCTTCCGATATTGCAGTTTCTTACGAACGACCTTTTGAATTGTCCCAATTGACACATCAAATTCTTTCGCTAGCGAACGTATGCTTCGACAACGGTTCATCTGTACTGCTGCATCAATTTTGGCGATGGTTTTTTTTCTGTTGCAACAATATGCGCTTGACCCGGCCGTCGAAGATCTGTCGTGAACTGATGTCCTTTCCGAAACATTCGTGCCCAGACTGTCACTGTTGTCTTCGACACACATTTGTTACCGTACGCTGCCTGCATTCTTCGATGAATGTCCACTGGTCGACATCCTTCAAATGAAAGAAACTGAATCACCGCTCTTTGAGCTTCTTTGGACAGGATTTTGGATCAACCCGGCCATTTTCTCAACGGCCAGAAACAGAACCTATGCATCATGGGACGATAAGCACATGCCCTTTTTATTCATTGGTCAGTACTTATCACATGACTATGACATGATCATGTTCAACGTACGCAATTACGCGCGATGCGGCACGAATGGATTTCAAATGAACGCCTTATATATATATATATATACATATATATATATACATATATATATATATATATATATATATATATATATATATATATATATATATATATATATATATATATATATATATATATATATACTAGCTGACCCGGCCCGGCTTCGCCCAGACCCTGGTGGGGAGCATCTCATTTAATTCATATAAGTAGTCATATAAGTTCTCGTTCCCGTTACCGACAATCTGTCTGTCTGTCTGTCTGTCTGTATATCTGTCTGTCTGTCTGTCTGACCCGGCCCGGCTTCGCCCAGACCCTGATGGGGAGCATCTCATTTAATTCATATAAGTAGTCATATAAGTTCCCGTTCCCGACTATCTATCTGTCTGTCTGTCTGACCCGGCCCGGCATCGCCCAATTCCTGGTGGGGAGCATCTCATTTAATTCATATAAGTAGTCATATAAGTTCCCGTTCCCGACTGTCTGTCTGTCTATCTATCTGTCTGTCTGTCTGTCTGACCCGGCCCAGCCCATGGTGGAGAGCATCTCATTTAAATCATATAAGTAGTCATATAAGATCCCTTCCCGACTATCTGTCTGTCTATCTATCTGTCTATCTGTCTGTCTGACCCGGCCCAGCCCATGGTGGAGAGCATCTCATTTAAATCATATAAGTAGTCATATAAGATCCCTTCCCGACTATCTGTCTGTCTGTCTTGGGTAAATGGAGGAGGGAGGAGGAAGAGGGAGGTGGAGGAGGGAGGAGGAGACAGGAGACAGGAGGAATAGGAGGGAGGAGGAGGGATTAGGAAGAGGAGTAGGAGTAGGGTGGAGGAGGAGGGGGGAGGAGGAGGGAGGAGGAAGAGGGAGAAGGAGGGAGGAGGAGAACGCAGGAGGAGGAGGAGGGAGGAGGAGGAGGAGAGGGAGGAGGAGGGAGAGGGAGGAGGAGGAGAGAGTAGGTGGAGGGAGGAGGCGGAGGGAGCAGGAAGAGGGAGGAAGAGGGAGGAGGAAGAGGGAGAAGGAGAGGGAGGAGAAGGAGGAGGGAGGAGGAAGGAGGAGGAGAGAGTGGGAGGAGGGAGGAGGCGGAGGGAGGAAGAGGGAGGAGGAAGAGGGAGAAGGAGGAGGGAGGAGAAGGAGGGAAGAGGATGAGGTAGAGGAGGAGGAAGAGGGAGGAGGAGGAATGTGAAGGGAGGAGGAGGGAGAGAGAGAGAGAGGAGGAGGAGGGATGAGGAGGAAGAGGGAGGAGGAGGAATGTGAAGGGAGGTAGAGGGAGGAGGAGGAGGGAGGAGGAGAATGGAGGAGGAGGGAGGAGGAAGAGGAGGAGGGTTGGAGGGAGGAGGAGGAGGAGGTAGAGGGAGGAGGAGGGAGGAGGCGGAGGGAGTAGGAGGGAGGAGGATGGAGGAGGAGGGGAGAGTGAAAGAGGGAGAAGGAAGAGGGAGAAGGAGGAGGGAGGAGGGATGAGGGAGGAGGGGGAGGAGGTAGAGGGAGGAGGGGGAGGAGTAGAGGGAGGAGGGGGAGATGGTAGAGGGAGGAGGAAGAGGAGGAGGGTGGAGGGAGGAGGTTAGAGGGAGAGGAGGGAGGAGGTAGAGGCAGGAGGAGAAGAGAGGAGGAGGGAGTTCGCCATTCGAATTCATACTCGTCTAGGTTCTTGATTTCGGTCCTTCCATTGATTGTTCTTCCCTTCTACACGACTGTAGATAACTTCCTTACACATAAAAAGATGAATTGTTATTGATATTGCCGTGGCATGGAGGCATATATATCAGCAGCAGAGTTGAACGCCTACGCCAGCCGGCACGGCACTTGATGATGATGATGATTGCCGTGTGACGATTCTGTGTAGTCACGTCATTTTCTTCCCTTTCCCTAGCGTTTTGGTTCGGGGATTCTTTCATCATCATCATCATATATTTACGTACGTATTTTGGGAATGGGAGGAGGGAGGAGGAGGAAGAAGAAAAAAAAATACGACAGTTGGCAGCGCTGGAATGAAAGGAAGGCGTGTAGAAAAGTTCATCTCAATCGGATGGGCCGTTCGCGAACGCATAAAGGACATACATACATACATACATACATACATACATACAGACAGACAGACAGACAGACAGACAGACAGACGGAGATCCTAAGTTTATATATATTATATATATATATATATATAATATATATATTATATATATATATATATATATATATATATATATATATATATATATATATATATATATATTGTATGCCTCTCTCTTATGGTGCCGTCTGATGAGACCGCCTCTCTGTATCATAGCACGGCACGGCCCTGTGTCTTCCATAGATAGTGAAAGTATTATCAGAAGAATCATCATCGAAGGACACAACATTAACAATATTTTATATGCCGATGATACAGATGTGATTGCAGACAATGAACAAAATCTGCAGCATTTAGTGGATGTTACTGTACACAATTTTTAAAAATTGGTCACCACATAGAAGAAAGAAATACCACAATATAACCTCTACGAAAAGATAACAATTCTGAAAAGGTGAATCGGGACAATTATCCTGAAATAGTGGTAACATCTGCTGTAAGAGTCCTTGTAGAGATTATAACTAGAATTATCATGGCAAAGTGAACCGTTTGCAAGATGAAAAACCAGTACAATGCTGGCAACTGCAGTAAGAAAGAGAATATTGATATACTATATAGGACCTAAATAGCATATCAATATTCTCTTTCTTACTAGAATTGACATCATCATGTTGCATGGGCAACACATGGTCTCTATATTTCAGTCCAGGCTTTATGCTGTGGAGAGGCGGACACGTTAGGAGGATGAATGGTAGCAGAATACCAAAGGACATTTTTTTCTTTTTTTCTTGGGGGGGGGGGGGGGGGGGGGGGGGGGGTGAATTACAGACGAGTAAGAGATCTCGGGGTCGGCCTCTACTACGAGACAAAGATGTTTGTAAGCAGGACATGATTGATACAGGCATTGATAATGCACACTGGGAGCAAGTCGCCGTCGAACGTGGTGCATGGAGAGCAAATATCAGAAAGGAATAAAAACAAAGGAGAAAATGAGTGCAGATATGTCACAAACTGAGCGCGTGAGACGTAAGCTGGTGCGTGATTGTTAAAACGCCCATATTTTCACATGCTTCCATTGTGGACGAACATTTACAGAGTGAATTGGTCTCATCAGTCACATTCGCTACCGCCATGGGCTGTAGATATTATGCCTTTTTGAAGCTCAATGTAACAAACTATCGTCTGTCAAGACGGCAGGGTGCCAATGAATGATAAAGGACCTATACTGTTATATACAAGTCAAATGTGGGCAATAAGTAGACCAGCTGAACAAACATCTAATGACAGAGGAAATGGGTTTCTGAGGAAAATGCAAAGAGTACCATGCACTGACCCCAAAATGAGAGAGTCCTTCAAGAACAAAGTGATAACCGTAAACTGATTGGAGAATGACACGTATACAGTCAATATATTTTGGGCACATTTGAAGGAGAAAGGGAAATTCAGAAATTAGTGACGCCTGGAAAATTTGATGAGAAAAGAGCAAAGGGAGGTCAAGAAGATTAATACCTGGATGGGCTTGGTCTCATGCATAATCGGGCAAGAACAAATACCTAATCACAGTTGATCGCATGGTGTCAAGTTTCTTAAACATAATACATATGTGGGCCCGCATGTGTTAACAGTAATAGCATATGGAACACAGCATACACCGACAGACATGAGAATGTTTAGCGAATTGCTTCAATCAATAAACCTAACGTGTGTTATTCACACAGTGGATGACACGTGGCTATGCCGTTTCACAGCATAAGTCCCAAATAACATCAAGAATGCTGGTGAGTTACCTAGCAAGGCGGAGACAGTTGGGGTGGATATTGTTGTTAAATTAGAGTCCCTCACATAACGTTGCAATCAACCCCAGCATTTACTGGCTGTTTATGATGTACTTGGCAGTTTTGCCTGATTGGTTTGTCATTGCTTTCTGAAAGGTGACGCTCATACCATCAAAATAAACGCAAATCGATCTGCTTCTAAGTCGCCTGCGGCTGATTTCGAATTTTCGGCTCAGTGTGTCGTGGAATTGTAATACTGCGCTCACTAACCCCCAGGTCACAGACCTCATAGTATTTAAGTATTATCGCGAACTTTCTGGTAGTTATCTGAGAAGGAAATGCGATCGTGAAGTGGGTTTCTCTTCTGCCTTGTTCACATTCGGACCTTCACGTTGTTGTGGCCAATGAATATAGTAGTTAATTTCATGTTTAAGACATCCTGAACGGGAATTCATAAGGACCCAACTTTTATGCCATGACCTAATATATGTAAAGACAGTGGACTGAGTCGCTGCGGAAGTCTGTTGTCCGTAAAGTCACCTTCATCTTTGTCCCGGGACGTGCGGGAGTCGAGGATAATGAACGAGCTGATAAATTGGCTGGCTCTGCATCCCCTGCAGATGGCCAGCCCATGGATCGTGCCGATGTTATTAACGTCCTCAAAGATATGGCGAGAACAGAGGACTTTGACGTCAGTGATTCCACATCGCTGTCCAGGATGAAAGACTTGGGAGTAAGAATTGGCACGGCCAGACGCGAGAGGTACATCGGGAAAACGAGGTGTCTCGCTAACCAACACAGAACTGGCACTATTAGCCACCGAACGCTGATGATTATGATTGGGGGGGGGGGGGGGGGGTCTGAGCACCTATGGACCTGTCTGGAGTGCAGTGAAGATACCCCAACTTATAACTGATAACTGATGTAAAGACATTGCAGTTAACAACCCCAGGGCAGTATTTTCTATGGAGTTACCATATTACACATTACGCATAAACAGGCACACACACACACAAACACGCACAACCAATCAAACAAATGGCTGTAAATCGGAGACATTTAATTTAAGATTTTTAAAAAAAATCTTCATTTCACAGATATGTGGCTGATCTCTTCAATTCACAATATAGGAATACAGAATACAGGATGATATTACAAATAGCACGGGTACCAGTCAGTCATATTTTCGAGGCGGCTAGAACAAAAACAACGCCCATCACAAATGTCTCCTCTAAGGCGTGAATTACTGCATATTCTTGTGTTACAAATGCCCCTTCAAAGCCGTGTATTCTTGTGTCACAAATGTCTCCTCTAAGACATGTATTATTGTGTCACAAATGTCCCTTCGAAGCCGCGAATTACTGTGTTCAAATGCCCCCTCTAAGCCGTCTGTTGTTATGTCACAAATGTCCCTTCTAAGCCGTCTGTTTATATGTCACAAATGCCCCCGCCCCCCCCCCCCCGTAAGCGGTGTGTTGTTGTGTCAGAAATGACCCCTCTGTGCACTAATGTATAACAAATGTCTTCTCTGAGACAACAAAGTCTAAGTCGTGTATTTTTGTGTCAAAAATGTTCCTTCTAAGCCATGTATTCTGGTGTCGGCTATTGCGATGTCATAAATGTCTCCATCGGCCGTCTATTATTGTGTCACAAATGTCCCCTATCAGGTGTGTATTGCTGTGTCACAAATATCTACTCTAAGACATGTATTCCTATGTCACAAATGTACCCTATAAGCCGTGTAATTTTGTGTCACAGATGTCCACTCTAATTCGTGTATTCATGTACCACAAATGTCTATTCTAATTCGCTCTAAGTCCGCTCTAATCCGTCTATTGTTGTGTCACAAATGTCACATCTAATCGTCTCTTATTGTGTCACAAATGTCCCCTATAAGCCGCGTATTGTTGTGTCGCAGGTTCCCACTCTAAGCTGTGTATTACTGTGTAATTAATGTCCCCTCTAAGCTGTCTATTACTGTGGTACAAATGTCACATCTAATCGTCTATTATTGTGTCACAAATGTCCCTTATAAGCCGTGTATTTTTGTGTCACCAGTTCCCACTCTAAGATGTGTGTTACTGTGTCATTAGTGTCCCCCCCCCCCAGCTGTGTATTAATATGTCACAAATGTACTCTCTCAACTGTGTATTACTGTGTCATTAATATCCCCTCTAAGCTGTATATTACTGTGCCATTAATATCTTCTTTAAGCTGTGTATTACCGTGTCATTAATGTCCCCTCTAAGATGTGTATAACCATGTCATTAATGTCCTTTCTCAGCTGTGAATTACTGTGTCACACGTGTCCCCTCTAAACAGTGTAATACTGCGTCATTAATGTCCTCTAAGCTGTGTGTCACGGTGTCAATAATGTCCTCTCTAAGCTGTATTACTGTGTCACACATGTCCCCTCTAAACTGTGCGTTACTGAGCCATTAATGTCCCATCTAAGCTGTGTAATACTGTGTCATTAATCTTCTCTCTAAGCTGTGAATTTCTGTGTCATTAAAAGTTCCCTCTTAGTTGCATATCCTCTATAGGACGTTTGCAGTCAACACCAGCATGTTTTGCTGTTGTTGATGTCTTGGTAAGTTTACGTTCAGTAGTTTGCCATTGCTTTCCGAACGACCGGCACCCATACCATTTCGTTAAAAAAACCAGCGCAACGCGATCTGCTGCGAAATCGCGCGCAGCTGTGTTTCGAACGCGGGTATACGGGATCACGAATCGCGTCTGTAACACCTTCGCCACGGAGCTTGGCCATGTCCCCTCTAAGCTGTGTATTACTGTGTCACACGTGTCCCCTCTAAACTGTGTAACATTGTGTTATTAATGTCCTCTCTAAGCTGTGTATTACTATGGCAATAATGTCCTCTCTAAACTGTGTAACATTGTGTTATTATGTCCTCTCTATGCTGTGTATTACTATGGCAATAATGTCCTCTCTAAACTGTATTACTGCATCATTAATAACCCCCCTAATCTGTGTATTATTTTTTTTTAATTCGCATATCCTTTTACAGGACATCGCTGTCAACAGCAGCATCTTTCAGCTGTCTATTGATTACTGTGTCATTAATTTCTCTTCCAAGCTGTGTATTACTGTGTCACACGTGTCCCCTTCCCTCTAAACTGTGTATTACTGTGTCATCTAAGCACTATGTTATTTGTGTCACAAATGTTCCTTCTAAGTCATGTATTCTTGTATTACAAATGATCTGTCTAAATCGCATATTGTGTCACAAATGGCCATCCTAAGCAGTGTGCTGTTGTGTCACACATGTCCAGACTATGCCGGTATTGCTGTGTCATGAATGTTTCCTATAAGCCATGTGTTGTGTTAGTTTTAGTTTTAGTTTAGTCGTTGGATCAACATCACGGCACACGGTTTAACCCATAAGTGCTCCGTTTTCCTCCCAACTCAAACCTGAGTCTGGAGAAACTTAGCGCAATGCACGAACTCCGTTGCATCGGCGAGGATCCTGAAATACTTTTGGGTAGATTTTTAACTCGAAATTTTGCCCGGGCAGCGCCGTTAGGCTACTCTTTTTCGATTTCCAACTGCCGAGGGATTATTTACGTGCGCAACAATACACACGGGCGTCCGATCTCACTACCCAGAGACCAGGGGAAATTTTTTTACTGGAAGTCCAGGTGGATTTTTAAAAATAAATCCCGGTCCTCACCGGGGCCTGAACCCGGGACCTCCAGCACTCGAGGCAGACACCATAACTCGAGACCACTCAACGCCCCCCCCCCCCCCACATATATTGTGTTAAAAATGTCTCCTATAAACCGCTTATTGCCGTGTCACAAATGTCTCCTCTACATCTATACATGTGTCACAAATGTCTCCTCTAAGACATCTATACATGTGTCACAAATGTCTCCTCTAAGACATCTATACATGTGGCACAAATGTCTCCTCTAAGACATCTATACATGTGGCACCAAATGTCTCCTCTAAGACATCTATACCTGTGGCACAAATGTCTCCTCTACGACAATCTATACATGTGGCACAAATGTCTCCTCTAAGATATCTATACAGGTGGCACAAATGTCTCCTCTAAGATATCTATACATGTGGCACAAATGTCTCCTCTAAGATATCTATACATGTGGCACAAATGTCTCCTCTAAGACATCTATACATGTGTCACAATGTCTCCTCTAAGACATCTATACATGTGGCACAAATGTCTCCTCTAAGACATCTATACATGTGGCACAAATGTCTCCTCTAAGACATCTATACATGTGGCACAAATGTCTCCTCTACGACATCTATACATGTGGCACAAATGTCTCCTCTAAGATATCTATACATGTGGCACAAATGTCTCCTCTAAGATATCTATACATGTGGCACAAATGTCTCCTCTAAGACATCTATACATGTGGCACAAATGTCTCCTCTAAGACATCTATACATGTGGCACAAATGTCTCCTCTAAGACATCTATACATGTGGCACAAATGTCTCCTCTACGACATCTATACATGTGGCACAAATGTCTCCTCTAAGATATCTATACATGTGGCACAAATGTCTCCTCTACGACATCTATACATGTGGCACAAATGTCTCCTCTACATCTATACATGTGGCACAAATGTCTCCTCTACATCTATACATGTGGCACAAATGTCTCCTCTACATCTATACATGTGTCACAAATGTCTCCTCTACATCTATACATGTGGCACAAATGTCTCCTCTACATCTATACATGTGGCACAAATGTCTCCTCTACATCTATACATGTGGCACAAATGTCTCCTCTACATCTATACATGTGTCACAAATGTCTCCTCTAAGACATCTATACATGTGTCACAAATGTCTCCTCTAAGACATCTATACATGTGTCACAAATGCAGCCTGTAAGTCATATAGTATTGTATCTTGAATGTCTCCTATATGCCGTGTATTTTTGTATACAATTGTCCACTCTGATGCGTGTTTTCTTGTGCCACACATGTCTGCCATAAGCCGTGTATTAATGTGTCGCAAATGTCCTCTCTAAGCAGTGTAGTGTTGTGTCACAAATGTCCTCTCTAAGCAGCCAAGTATTGTGTCACAAATATCCCATATTCTCTGTGTTGTCATGACACTCCCCTCTAAGATACGATTTTTTATTTATTAATTAATTAATTTTTTATTTCGCATATCCTTTACAGGACATCGTGTCAACATCAGCACCTTTCAGCTGATTGTTGATTTCTTAGCAAGATTACGCTCAGTAGTTTGCCATTGCTTTCTGAGCGACCGACTCATATACCCCGTAAGTTACCAACGCGGCGAGAACCGTTACCGATTCTCGCGCAGGTTACTTTCCTCACGTGGATATACGGGATTACGGAAGAAAGACGTTAACCTCTAGGCCAGGGAGACCGGCAAGATACGATTACCACACAGAAATATTCGTATTCTTGGACTGTCCTTAGCCTACTGTCTAAGTCCATCGTAGATATTTAACTCGCTTGCTAGGTGGTCGAGCTTCGCCACACACGTTTCCTTCCGAACTCCGATAGTTTAGGCTAGACTAAATAGTACGACTTTCAGTAGTATTTGTCCGCTGTCTAGTGTGTTCTTGTAATATCCCGCTCTAAGAAGGTTGTAAATATCTAATAATGGATGTTATTCTTCTCCATTGTCTTGAGTGAAGACTATTTAAGACAACATCGGATAAAATGGCTCGTTCTCAACCATTCAAATAAGGATAAATAATAATATATGCCAAAGAAGATAGCCAGACAAAAGTGCAGGTCTCTTAGAATATGAACTTACCTTGGACACAGTTGCCGAAGGAACGGGCTGTGTGACCAGTAATATTCATCTTGTGTTAGCCAGTGTCTTCAGTGCATACAAGTAGGAACGACGGTTAGAATCGATACATAACACTGTCCTGCTGGTCTCTGTTGACCTCACATGTGTGTTGAATATGGCGCTGTGGTGTTTATTAGATACATCTGCCTAGAAGCACACAAACACAATCTGACAATTATGTTACAGTCATAAATGAAATGGTGTGTCGTCACTAACTAGGTGCTGGCAATACAAATCTGATGCTGTGTTGTGCCTGGGTCCGCCCCTGTGTTACCAGCAGATCGATCAACAATCGATGGTCCTTGTTGGCGAACACTGAACGGGCGATGGCGACATCCTGATACCAGGTATAGTGGCTATGAGTTGAATGTTGGGGGTGTTTATCCTGACATGACATTGCAGTTTGAGATGGTGGTTTTAGTACTGGCGGTCACAGGCAGGCACGACATAGGTCTATGGAATGTTCTAATATCTCTAAGTCGTGTATTTGTACTTGATAACAGGGAAAGTGAACTAAAGTAAACTGGAGAATTAAATGATGTCATTTAAATGAAATGTTTGTTGCACGCGAAAATTTAGAAAGCGACGGCAGAGAGATAACGAACGAACGAACGAACGAACGAACAAACTTTATTTTAAAAGGGTTAAGAATTGGGCACGCAGGCCCGTCTAACATTCTGCCCTTCTATCACTCTCTTTCATATATTATTTCATTCACAGATCATTCAAGGCTAACAGAGAACAGCAACAATATAAAAGATATGCATTATAAAGGCATGGGCAAAATGCGAACATCAATACTATACGACTCAGTAATATTAGATAATGGTGTGACACATGTTATTAGCCATGTGGAATATACTGGCCTACCAAAATGGGACTGGCTGTTATACTAGGGTTTTGTTATTATTATTATTTGTATTATTAAGGGGGAAGATAATCCGTACTGAGATAGTGTTCGAATAATTTGCGAGAGAGAGAGAGAGAGAGAGAGAGAGAGAGAGAGAGAGAGAGAGAGAGAGAGAGAGAGAGAGAGAGAGAGACGGAGACAGAGACACACAGAGAGACACAGAGAGAGATAGCAGGGGTTGTGAGGAGAAAGATAGAGGGCTGGGGAGAGGGGGAGAAAGATACAAAGCGACAGAGAGGGAGAGGGAGAAAGATAGATAGAGAGACCGGCAGAGAGGGAGAGAGAAAAGATAGGGAAACAGAAAGAGAGATGCAGAGGGAGAAAGAAAGATGAACGAACGGACGGATGGTTGACAGACGGACAGACAGATGGTTGACAGAGGAGCTGGGCGAAGCCACGCCGGGTCAGATAGATAGACAGACCCACCTTACAATGATACAATCTTTATTTATTATAACTCATATGCCGGTACATAACTACAGACAAAGAGTTTATAAATCTTTGAAAACGATGCAACAATATGACTATAGGTTATACAGCAATGTTATTAAAAGTTATGCCCCTTGAAATAACTTTTCTAGAGTCAAGTCCCCTCGCTGTATATAAATTACAATGTAAAATGAAAAATTAAATAATATTAAGTAAGCAGCCGATTTCACACTAAAAAAATATCACAGTTGGCTGCGCTGGAATGAAAGGAAGACGTGTAGAAAATTTCATCTTAATCGGATGGGCCGTTCGCGAACGCATAAAGGACATACACACCCACATCCTTTTTTATATATAAGACTAGCAGACCCGGCCCGGCTTCGCCCAGTCCCTGGTGGGGAGCATCTCATTTAATTCATATAAGTAGTCACATAAGTTCTCGTTTACGTTACCGACTATCTGTCTGTCTGTCTGTCTGTCTGTCTGTCTGTCTGTCTGTCTGCCTGTCTGTCTGTCTGTCTGACCCGGCATCACCCAGCTCCTGATGTGGGGCATCTCATTTAATTCATATAAGTAGTCATATAAGCTCCCGTTCCCGTTCCCGACTATCTATCTGTCCACCGATAAATATACCGTACTGCATTTTGGTTCTGTCACTTTATTTATAACGACTTACTGTGAAACTATCATTACATGTCCGAAAATCATGAACGCGTGCACCCATAGGAGAGTCATTGACATCATACGGATTCCCTCAATTTTTTTTTTTTTTTTCGCAAACCACAGCAGCTAATGAGAATTTGTGACTGGTTGACCCATCACTACAGGCGTGGGCGACGTAATGTTAACGTTAGTTGCTTGTACTTTTCAGAAGGTCACAATGAACGCTGGCATGTATTGACTGTTGTTTTTTTTTTTTAACTTGACAATTATAGTTCTGTAGTTTGCCATTGCTTTCTGAACGACCGTCGCCTCATACCATCAACATCAACGCAAAGCAGTCTGCTTCCAAATCGTGACGGCTGATTTCAAACCGTTCACTTGGTGTGTCGGGAAAGTGTGCAACGCATGTCACCATCTCCGACGCCACAGAAGCCAGTTGGCTGTTAGTGAACACCCTCATCAATTAACTATTCGGGAGCTCGTTTTTAGGATTACATATTGGGACGCCACTGAAGCCAGTTGACTGTTAAAGAACACTGTCGCTTGTTTTCCCGGGAGAGAGTTGGAATCAACAAGCACATCTTCAAACTTATTATCTGTTGGGATTATTGACTGACTTTTGTCTACACCCCTCCCTTCTGTCTTCCCTTCCATATATCTATTTCTTTCACTCTCTCTGTTATTCTCTCAACACATACTCTGACAACAGTTCCTTTCAACAATAAATAAAAGATTTATTAAGAAAAACTATGTCTGGTGTATGTATGGACTGAGTATATGTAGTTGGTATTGTCTGCTAGTGTGAATGCAAGATAGGACGGTTGATCTCGTATGTGCATTAGTTCTTCTCGTCTTTTCTGTCAGCCAAAACACAGGACTGCACACACAGAAATGGAGTGATCTCACCATGAATGATCTCCTCCTGCTTGAGTCGGGAATTAATCCAATTCTTGAAGAAAACAACTGTTCAATGTCTTATCACCAGAAAATAATCCGATTTGGTGAGTCACTGAAGTTCATATATTTCCCGTTTTGGAATGTATTATAATCCACCTCTGAATACACACCGCCACTATCCAACATTGTCTAGAGTTACTATGACTGTTCTACACCATGTCTATGGTTAACAAAGTTTAATGTTTCGGCACAGTGCAATTGCATGCAGTTTTAAGTATCCCTGCTTGCCACAGGTTAACGTCTTTTCCTTTTAAGGGTTTTAGTTGTATATTTGTTTGAGCATACAGTGTTCTGTATTTGACTTATCACTTCTTCATATTAAAACCTGTCTATGTTTTTGTTGTTTCTAAGTAGGTACTTTATTTGCTCAAGTGTAGTAACCTTCATCTCTTCTCTGATTTCAATAGGAGATTTGAACCTGTGGAGAAGATAGGTAATCTGGTGATATGCGTCTGCTTCATATAATTTTCTTATGTGATAGTCCTTTTCTAGCCATACTGAAAAGCCTCCGAAAAACATACGGACATACGATTTCTGAGTGCACTAAAGTTTACACGACTAGATAAACGAATGCAATTTCACACATTAAGAACAAACACCTATATCCCTATGCTACTATTACACTAATATTTTAATACCTTATATATGCCTCTATAGAATTAATGTAAGTCCCCGAATCGAAATTTATCCGCAGCCAAGCACTCTATCCCATTACAAGGGAGGATATTTCTATTCATTACAGGACACATAAAATCTATCTTTCCGTCCAGTTTGGTAGCACACACTAAACAGAATCTCCATGTTCAGCTTTTTATATCGCGTGTCCCATTCTCCGTTGAGTGTTTGATCTACGATCAAATTTGTCGTACACGTAACATCAAAAGTTCAGTGAGATCACGTATACGTCCTGGCGCTCCGTTCTCCGCTGTTACGCTGGTCCGCTGTCCATCGCTCGTTTGCACTTCAAAGCATTCTCCGTTCATTTCCCCGTCGGCCGATATGAGCGGGAGTCACTGACCTCTGCGCGTACCTGTATCCTATTTTCATATCTGTGTCGGTCAATGATCTTTTTATTCGTCCTCCTCTCATAATGAAGTACACGATTGTTAACCCTTCTCCTTCCTTGTATTTTGATATGTAAGTTATCAAGGAATCATTAAACTGCAGTATTTTCCGTGACATAGGCCCCCTCTTAAGAGAGTTGACCGCGTCGACTCTTCATCCCTGTAGTTTTGATTCCTATGATTCTCCAACTTATTCCTCTTCCTCTGAAGTTGGATGTCTAGATAAGAAATCCGCTCCTACATTCTCCTTACCATTGATGTATTCCACTGTGAAGTCCTGTTGCAGCAACAACGTCCATCACATCCACCGTGCGTTGAGCTTCTGCGAAGTAGCTATTAACATCACGTGTTGATGATATGATTGGATCCTCACATGGATCAACACCTCATCCAGTAGGCGACCTCATATGCACCCTACCATACTACTCATGACTGAAACTAGTGTTGGCTCATCGCTCCTGTACGTTCAGTCGACTTTCTCTCGACTTGCGTCAGCGACGGCTCACAATACAGACGGATTGTCCCATCCTGATTGTAACACTGCTTCCATGTCCTCTTGGTTTCCCCCGGCTTTGCCTCTGGGGATGTTCCCCCTCGTCCTCGTTGGACCGAGTCGTCTTTCCCAAATCTCCTGGAATTCTGCTTCCAGGACCATCTTGGGCGATATTGTATCTGGTCAGCCAATCTTCGGTTAGAGTCCTGGGTATTCCGCGTCTTATCCGACTTTACCCACCCCTTTTGAACTTGGTTACTGGGGAAAGTTTCCCTCTTGTCCTTTCCCTGACGTGTGATTTCCCTCCTTCCTTCGTTGGGTAAATCTGACCTATCACGTACTGTCCCATAGGCTCTCCTATGTTGTACTGGCGATCTGTGGTCTTCGTCTGGACTGGTAACTTTTGTCCCAATGGCTGCCATCACCATAAAGTGCGAAGCTTTGCTCCCGGATCTCTCCTCATATTTCCTAATGAGATGTCTAGGGAGATTTTTCTGCTCTTCCCCGATCCGGATTTTGTAGATGTTCTTGGACACCACCTTTTCCACAGGATAAGGTCCTTTCCATCCTACTTGGAGTATATTGGTCTCTGCTGGACCCCACACTTCCACTTTGTCTTCCACTTTAAGAGCTATGTTACTCTTAGTCCGCTTGTTGGGTGGTGCGTTCTGGCACTCCGAACACGACTTCAACCACCGGCGTACATCTCCGGTCATTCCTGGCCAGCAATAATGGCCGGAAATTTGCTGCAAGGTCTCTCTGACACCCATATGTCGATTCTCGCCAATGATGTGTCCACTCTGAAGAATGTGAGGACGGTGGGTCTCTGGAACCACCCACTGCTCGTGCAGGTTATCTCCCCTCCCAGCTCTCCGATAGAGTAGTCGATTCTTCAGAAAGTACTGTCCCCGTTCTGGTGGCTCAGCACTTCTTTGCAGCTTCCTGTAGCAAGGACGCAACGTAGTATCCTTCCTCTGGGCAGTATGCAATTCTCCTATCCCTGAGTTGTCGCATAGTGTCTCTGCCTCTTTTTCCTTCCCTTGAGATCCACTGACTACTGTTCCCTTGTGGGCTTGCTGTTTGGGCATCCCCAAAAAGACATATTTCGTGCCAATGATCATGGGAAATAAGGAGTCAGATAATACAGCAGCAGGAATAATGCCCGTGACGTACCTGGATTTAATCTCCACCTTGGCGATTGGCAGCGTCATGGTAACAGCACTCCTCATTGCCGGCTGTATCTCTATGGTCTCCCCTGTAAGTTGGTCTGGGCTTACCAAGCTGGCGTCCACCACCGCTTCCCCATCCAAACCGGTATCGTAGAGACAAGCAACCTGTTGGCCATTTACTTCAATCAGTTCCACCACAGGTGGTCTCTCTTGGTCCTGAGTGTCTTTCATCTCCTTGACCGTTTCCTTGCCTTCCTCTTTTGATTCCTCGAGGTTGGTTATGCAATTGGCGTCTTCTGCCTTGCATCTGCAGTCCACAGTATTATGTGTTTTCGACCGGCAGTGTAGTGCACCATGTTCCCTTCCAAGGTTTCCGTGTGTTCTTTTTGTTCCTATCTCCTTCGCCGACCTCAGCCTTGTCTGTGATCACCGTCGTAGGAATCACTTTGCATGCCGCGAAGTAAGAACTTTTAGGTTTCGATCTGCAGTCCTTCGTGTTATGAGATGGCACCTTGCAGAATGAACACCACTTCTCGGACCACTGTCGTTTCGCTGGAGAATTCGAGGTGTTCTGGTTTCCTTCCTTCACCTTCTCTGAACTCTCCTCTGTGTGCTTTATATAAGGTTCCACTTTTTCTCCTTCCCAGTTTTTAGGTTTCTTTTTCTCTTGTTTCTCCTGACCTTTGGTTTGAATACTGAGTTCCGCAGCCTCCCCATGTACCTCTACGAATCGTTCCGCCAGCTTATTCACAACATCAATCCGTTCCGCCCCTTGTTCTCCCAAGAAGGTTCTGAGAGGTTTCGACATTTGCTTTCGCATCTGGTCGACCACCATCATCTCTTCGAGACTCTCATAATCCCTCTTGAATTCTGCCAAGTCCATCCATTTCTGGAGATAGGATTTCAGCCTCAGACTGTAGGCGGCGAATAGTTCTCCCGGCTCTCGTCTAGACGATCTAAACTTCTTCCGATACGTTTGTGCTGTGACTTCATAATGTTTCATCAAAGCGGCTTTTAATTCCTCGTACTGATTTTCCTGTCCTGGTGGTAGGCGTGTGTAGACCTCGTACCCTGAACCACGTAAAGCCTGGGATAATTTAAGAGCCCATCGGGTTCTATCCAGTCCCATAGCGACTGCCATAGCCTCGAACCGATCCAAAAACTGGTATATCTTCTCTTTACTTTCATCAAAGACCGCCAAGGGAAAATTCATGGCATGGTAACCCTGTCCACTCATGTTGAGTGAACCCTGGGAAAAGGATCTTCCTTCTGTCCCGTCAGTTTCTCCCTTCGTTTGTGTCTTGAGCTCCAGTTCTCGCATGCGGTATTCATGTTCCCTTATCTTGTTGGCTTCCTCTGCTTGCAACCTCTTGTTGTCCTGTTCCAGTCCCAGTCTCCTGGTCTCCTGGTCCATTTCCATTCGTTTGGTCTCTTGTTCCATTTCCATTCGTTTGGTCTCCACCTCTATTCTTCTCACTTCCAACTCGGTCTTTCGATCTTCTCGTTCCGCTTGACGAATCTCTCGCTCTCTTTCCTGGATGTAATCAGTTAGTTCCGAGCCAGCTAAACCAATTTCCTCCCCGTTGGCCCTCAGTTCGGCTGTAGTTACTTTAGGAGTTGCCATAATTAAGAAGGTAAGTCCGCAAATAGAGTACAGACACTTCAAGGCAGTAAAGGAGAACTCCCTATAGAATTATATTCTACCTAGAACCTATATCATTTATCTATGTCTATCTAATATTATTCTACAACACCACACAGTACATCACAACCACTCTCTCATCCACAAGAGGAGATATAGGATAAAGACTTATGTAGACGTGTGACCGTGTGACTAGGTATGTAATGTGTCTTACTACCTATCCACATTCACTCTGTCTGGAACTTTCTCACTGTAAAGTCACCAGCATTAATGAAATGTTTTCCACCATAAATGTAATGGCACCATATATCCTATGGACGTCCTTCCATTAAAAGTCATCAATATATACTTATATTTATTCCAATCAGTATGTCCCAACATGCAGGTACTCCGCTATGCCTGTGCCAATATGCAGGTACCCCTCTATGCATATGTCCTGTTATGCCTCTAGGTCATATGGGTATTATTCTCTACCCCGCTCGCTCCACCAATTATGTCGCTTGTTTTCCCGGGAGAGAGTTGGAATCAACAAGCACATCTTCAAACTTATTATCTGTTGGGATTATTGACTGACTTTTGTCTACACCCCTCCCTTCTGTCTTCCCTTCCATATATCTATTTCTTTCACTCTCTCTGTTATTCTCTCAACACATACTCAGACAACAGTTCCTTTCAACAATAAATAAAAGATTTATTAAGAAAAACTATGTCTGGTGTATGTATGGACTGAGTATATGTAGTTGGTATTGTCTGCTAGTGTGAATGCAAGATAGGACGGTTGATCTCGTATGTGCATTAGTCTCTTTCTCGTCTTTTCTGTCAGCCAAAACACAGGAACTGCACAACACAGAAATGGAGTGATCTCACCATGAATGATTCCTCTGCTGAGTCGGAATATCATTCTGAGAAAACACTGTTCGTCTTAGACCGAATATCGATTGGTAAGCATGAATTCAATATTCCGGTTGGCGGTATTATAATCCCTCGATACACACCGCACACACTGTTAGAGTTATGATGTTCTACACCAGTCTATGGTTACAAGTTAAGTTTCTGCACAGTGCATGCTGCAGTTTTAAGTATCCTGCTTGCCCAGAACGCTTAACATACGGTTGATATGGCATTGTTCTTCTGTCTTTTCTGTCAGCAAAACACAGACTGCACCCAGAATGGGTGATCTCACAGAAATCTCCTCCCTGAGTCGAATAATCAATTCTGAAGAAAACAACTGTTCAATGTCTTATCACCAGAAAATAATCCGATTTGGTAAGTCACTGAAGTTCATATATTTCCCGGTTTGGACGGTATTATAATCCACCTCTGAATACACACCGCCACTATCCAACATTGTCTAGAGTTACTATGACTGTTCTACACCATGTCTATGGTTAACAAAGTTTAATGTTTCTGCACAGTGCAATTGCATGCAGTTTTAAGTATCCCTGCTTGCCACAGGTTAACGTCTTTTCCTTTTAAGGGTTTTATTTGTATAGTTGTTTGAGCATACAGTGTTCTGTATTTGACGTTAAGTTATCACTTCTTCATATTAAAACATGTCTATGTTCTTGTCGTTTCTAAGTAGGTACTTTATTTGCTCAAGTGTAGTAACCTTCATCTCTTCTATGATTTCAATAGGAGATTTGAACCTGTGGAGAAGATAGGTAATCTGGTGATATGCGTCTGCTTCATATAATTTTCTTATGTGATAGTCCTTTTCTAGCCTTACTGAAAAGCCTCCGAAAAACATACGGACATACGATTTCTGAGTGCACTAAAGTTTACACGACTAGATAAACGAATGCAATTTCACACATTAAGAACAAACACCTATATCCCTATGCCACTATTACTCTAATATTAGTGTTACCTTATATATATATCTATAGAATTAATGTAAGTCCCCGAATCGAAATTTATCCGCAGCCAAGCACTCTATCCCATTATAAGGGAGGATATTTCTATTCATTACAGGACACATAAAATCTATCTTTCCGTCCAGTTTGGTAGCACACACTAAACAGAAATCTCCATGTTCAGCTTTTTATATCGCGTGTCCCATTCTCCGTTGAGTGTTTGATCTACGATCAAATTTGCCGTACCCGTAACATCAAAAGTTCAGTGAAATCAGGTATACGTCCTGGCGCTCCGTTCTCCGCTGTTACACTGGTCCTCTGTCCATCGCTCGTTTGCACTTCAAAGCATTCTCCGTTCATTTTCCCGTCGGCCGATACGAGCGGGAGTCACTGACCTCGGCGCGTACCTGTATCCTATTTTCATATCTGTGTCGGTCAATGATCTTTTATTCGTCCTCCTCTCAGAATGAAGTACACGATTGTTAACCCTTCTCCTTCCTTGTATTTTAATATGTAAGTTATCAAGGAATCATTAAACTGCAGTTTTTTCTGTGACAAACACCCTCAACAATTACCTCTTAGGATCACATATCAGGACACCACAGAAGCCAGTTCATTTATTCATTCAGTAGCATGTCCTTTGCAGAACCTAGCTCCCATAACACTCTTCCCGAAAACTTCTCGATCACAAGCAAGGTGTATCAAGTCTGATACACCCATCTGAAGATCATCCGCCACATCCTGCACCCATCTTCTCTTTGGCCTTCCTCTTCCTCTCTTCCCAGACATATACCTCTCTATTATTGTTCTCTCCAAACTTTCATGACGTTTGAAGTGACCAAAATATATAAATTTTCTTTGTTTTAGCGTCTTTAATAGCCTACCCTCTTCAATATTCAGCTCTTGAAGTATGGATGCATTTGTTCTTTTCTTTACCCAAGATATTCTTAGAACTTGTCTATAACATTTATATTCAACGGAATTTATGCGCTGTTCAGCTTGTTAAGTAAGTGTCCAGGTCTCACAGGCGTATGTCGCAATGAGAAAGGTGCATGCTCTTAAAAGTCTAAATTTTGTAGGTTTATCTGTCCCCCTCCATAATTTATTCAGTTGTTTTAATCTTTGAAGATCAATTGATAGTCGTCGTTTAATTTCTTTCATTGTGTCACCATTGTTGGTAATCAATGACCCAAGATATTCGAAATTTCCTACCACCTCCAATCTTTCCTCATCAACATACATTTCTTTCTCCATAGTAGTTTTATCTGTATGCATTATCTTTGTTTTCGCTATGTTAAGATATAAGTTGTGATTTTCACTATTTCTTTGAGTTAAGGTTACTAGGTTTTCTATACCATTCTGTGATGTGGATAGTCCTATTTGTCGTAATTCTTTAGTGTCGTCCCTGAGGTGAGTGGAATCAACACCCACGTTCTTTTACCCCCATATCATTATTCTGGAGAATCCACTAGATTTCCGTCCACAAAACCCCGTCAGTCACTGGATCTCTCTCTCTCTCTCTCTCTCTCTCTCTCTCTCTCTCTCTCTCTCTCTCTCTCTCTCTCTCTCTCTCTCTCTCCACTGGACCATGCCCCCTCTCATTCTTCTCCAACACAACATACCACACAACTCTAGCTTCTAAAATTAATAACAAATTAATTTAATGAAGAAAAGTGTATGCATGTGCGAAGTGCAGGTGTAGAATGTATGTCGTATACTCTAGTGTCTCTGCAGAATCAGACCGAACAGCTCAGGAGCAAAGTTGATCATCCCAGTAATGGCCACACAACATCACCATAGCTCTGTACACAATGACTCTCACCAAAAGATGTTTCACTCCGGCCAGGTGTGGACTTCCTCCAGTAGCTCCTGATAATCCAGATATCTGGTCACCACAAATGGATATAGTCCAATACTGGCTCTGAATCTGTCACACACCGTGTAGCTAAATGTCACTACAGTTCTGCGATCTAACCATCCTTGTATCGTGAAATACGGATCACTGTCACTTGAAACAAAAATGTTCATTGGTAATTGTCATGGATTTTCACGATCACAATGTTAATGTTTAAAGTTCCACAGGAATCCACTAACTGAGAAAACGCTATGTTAGGTGTTCAACTTCCCTCTATGACTACTAGTGTTCCTGGTACATGTGGTATGGAAAATAACTTCACTCAACTTTGGTGAACCCTATCTCTGAGGATACATTCCCAGATAAATATCGGTTCCTGCTCAGCAGAGCCATGTTCCTGCAGACCCTTTTGATTATGGGTGTCGTGTCCTCCTTTACAGTGTCGTCCCTGGAGTGAAGAGAGTCGACACTCACATTATAATATTTTTTTCCCTCTCAATATTCTGGAGAATCCACCAGCTTCCGTCCAACACACTCCATCAGCCTATGGACACCTTTTCCTATCACTCTCTCACTGTCGTACTATGCCCCCTCTCATACTTCCCAACGCAACATACTCAACAACTCTTGCTTCTAAAAATTAATAAAGACTAATTTATTAAAAGAAAAGTGTAACGTATATGAGACGTGTATGCGAAGAAAAAGTGTGTCGTGTATTATAACATAAATGTATGTGTCAGCCTTCAAAGTTCAGGATCATAGTGTACACATCATGGCAAGGATCACACGACATCATTCAAGTCAGTACGAAAAACCTCACCGAAGTCGTATCCTTCTCTCCAGACATGTCCTCCTCCAGGAACTCTGATGACCATGAGATCTGAATCTCATGTAAATATAATCCGTGGAAAATACTAGTATATTTCCTAACGCAACTGTTCCTAATAGTTTATAGAAACTCCGGCTTCATAATTCCGGCGCAGTGAAAACAAACATGGAACACTGTCCTACTAACAAGTCTTTTTGTCTCTTGATAAATGTTCACTAGTTCTCACTATTAAACAGTTAATGTATCTAGAATAAAATGGCTTGCTTTATTCACTAGATATAGTCTGAAAGTTCTGATTTCCTTGATACGTGGAACAACTACACTTCAATGTTTGGTTTCATCTACTGTGAACATCAGTCCCTACTGATCTAGTTCCACATGGGCTGAACCTCCATCACTTCAGGTGTGTTAACGATTGGTATTCACTCATGTAGGATACATATACCATTAGACTCCACCGAGCAATGTGTCTTAACTTCTTCCATTGCGAAAGTTGCTGGCCCATCTCTCCACATCATAATTTATCCGGGATCGGATGTTACATTGGGTCCGGGTTCTTCATTCCAACCCGAGGAACCTGTAAAATAAATCATACAACTGGTGATAGCCTCCCCGTCACTGATCTCTATTAGATGATCGTGGGCCATCGGCCTCACTCAGAAAATATAATGAACCCATCAGGGACATATGAACTGACCACATAGGTTATCATCAGGCCAAGACAAAAAATATCAGCAAACAGAATGCGGAACCCCGACCACCAGGGACACCTACGGGAAAATCCCAATTATCCCTCATTACTCAATTCTCAACTAGTAAAGCTTATCAACACTTCACTAATCTAGTTAGTTTTCCACTAACAGTGCTAATCATCACCCTATAGTTTAACAAGGCCACAGTCTATATTAATTAGAACGAATATATTATAATAGGTTATACCTTAAATGGCACTACTGCAGACCTATCAATCATATCTACATCTGCCATTATAGGCACGTGTAAAATTAAGTCACTAATTAACACACGGTAGATATTATTTCCACTAAGCACTGCAGTGCCTTTGCACTCCGACTAGAGCATTTTCAAGTCCCCCTAGTTGGTCCCAACTCGGGTTTATATGGCAAACTACCAAAGTTGGCCACGTGACGTTATCCTTTATGCCCCCACACAGGTGGCACATTGGCAGATCATCCCCTGTCAGGGATCCATCCTCCCTGGCTCCATTAATGTTAGATTTGTCATCACTGGTTTTGACCTCCAAAACAAGCCAACGAGTTCCTGTATACTCCCAACACAGTTGCCAATAACCAGCCGTCAATCTTCTTGATGTTCCGGAACTAAGACTTGACAGATGTACTGTTTCCTGTCTCTCGCTGCCAATTCCGGTTTGTCCCTGACTGTTGACAAACTGTCAAGCGATGCCGAGACCTGTCTTCATCACCACCGAATGTTCCCAATCCGTTAGAGATGTACACGTGCAACTACAAATATTGTCCTGGGATTTTGACATCCGATTTGTTTTTACTGTTAGTAAAATAGTTGTCGCTGGCAGATAGTCCGTTTAATCAGAAAATCCTCTATAATAATCAACCGGTTAAACACACGGTTTTATTTTGTGACAATGGGCCCAGTGCAAAAGCCGCCGAGTAAAACTTTCTTCAATGAGTTAGCCATAATCTTAGTCAATGACTTTTCAGCTTGTTCTCTTGGTGAACCTGTTGAAGAGAGAACACACCTGGTGAGAGCAACCCGATACTGACCTTTATTAGGTGAGTGCAGGCCGACGGCCTCACTCAGATATATAACAGCGAACTAAACTCTGTCATGGGGCAGAGGAGCTCATCACATCGGTCTGAGTCATGGTAAGACAAGGAAAGACCAAAAGCAAAGTGCAGAAACCCAGTAGACACCCCACTTGAAGATTCTACCATTGGACATTGCCCCTATCCCCCAACCATCCTCAATCTCTCTAAACATCATCCCACTACATTATTCTCAACCAGCTGAGTTAATTGATATCTTACACTAGCTAGTTTAACATTGCCTACTGTTGCCGACACTCCTATATTACATTCTCCTAATGCACATTACTACACTCGATTCCTAAGAATAAACCCATTTGGGTCTAAATCACTCAATTGCCATATATTGAGTCTGGCCTTAAATTGAGACTACTCAACCACACAACGGGTAAATGTCCGCCAATGTAAATTAACACAAGACACTGTAGCCTCTCTTTATAATCCAGCCAGGAACATTACACACACGTCCTTGAAGTTTTCACAACACTTGGTCGACTTCCCAAAAGTTGGTTACCCAGCCAGTTTTAATACTGTGCCTAGATGACGTCACTCGCTGTCAACGACAGGTGGCCTTCCCGTCTCCGTCTCGGGACTGGTTTCCCGTATTTCAAAAGTCCCTCCGGCCTGTGATCTATAGAAATTCATTTCTCCACAACAAAGATCTAGCCGACTTCCCCCCCCCCCCCCCAGACAATTTGTCTCCAACTTCACAAGAATGGTTGCCGCCCGTAAACAACTGACGCAACAGTCTTTTTCTCTCGATCGACAACACATCAAAGAATGCCGGTGGCTTGTAGACAAAGGCAGCAATAGTGTTTCATTGATCGACCCTTCCAAGAATTCTGTGACACTATTGTATCATCAGCATATCGAATCTCTGGTATTTCATGACCACTGATATTTAGGGAATCATATTGCTCCCTGGTTATATCATCTCTGACATTTCTCATTATATTTTCGGAGTAAAGGTTAAACAAATAGGGTGACAGCACACAGCCCTGACGGACTCCTTGCTTGGTGTCAAATAAATCTGATGTCTCGCCATCAGTTCTAACCTCTGCTTGTTGGTCTACATAGAGCATGTTTATGAGTTGTACTAGATGTGATGAAAAGCCCATATTCCTCATGATTTCCCAAAGTTTCTGATGTTGTACACAGTCAAATGCCTTTGAATAATCCACAAAACATGAGAATAGGTTTACAATTCTAAATTCTCTGCACTTCTCTGTTATTAAACGCATGTTGAGTGTGTGATCTCTTGTTCCTCTTCCTTGTTTAGATCCAGCTTGAACCACGTTAATCTCTTCTTCCATTTTCTTACGAAGCCTTCCCATTATGATGTTTAGTAGAATTTTACTTGCATGACTGATAAGGGCAACAGTTCTATAGTTGGGGCATAATTTCAGGTTGCCATTTTTTAGTATTGGAGTGAAGGTAGTTCTCTTCGAATCTTTTGGCCATATACCATATTTCCATATCTTTTTACATAATGCGTGATAGATTTGAATGCTTTCTTCTCCTCCCGCTTTAATTAGTTCAGCTGGTATCTCATCACATCCTGGTGATTTACCATTCTACATGTTCTTTATTGCCCATGGATTTCATCTAATGAGGGTTCAGGGTCTAGTATACGCTATACCTATTTGTGTAAGTATATTTGTTTTCTCCATCGTTGTATGTTTTGTATTTGTTCTTCGAAACCTCTTTCCGGTGTTAAACTAGTGCGTTAAACTAATGCATATTTTGGTTGCCTGGAAGAATCCGAACTTCTAGCAGTTTCTTTGGAAATGTTCCCTTGTTAAATAATCAGTATCTTTGTTTTTTTCTTTGAAATCATTTCTACTTCTTTCTTCATAAGATCTGCGAACATTATTTAGTGTTAGAACTGCATTTTCCGTGTTCACCACGTAAAATATTTCTGTTACCACATACTGATTGTTTGCTTTGTACTTGATGTGAGTGGTCTGCGGATACTCCATTACATGTGCATAAGAAAATATAAATTGCTTCACTAGGGGCATGCTTCATTGTTAATACAGATTGTTAGGAAATAAATGACCGTAGACCCCGAGGTAGACCAAGAAGACGGTGGAGAGATAATTATACAGACCTACAAGCACTTGGAATCAACGACTGGCAAGAGAAGGTCAACCAGAGAAACGAATGGAGACGGAATGGCTCGGAACGCTGAAGAAGAAGAAGATCATATTTCTTACGTCGTAAAATTGTTTTCTCTCATATTTTTATCCTTATTAACCCTTACAGTTATAAGTAATTTATAACTGAAGCAGTTTTTCACCAATATGTGAGTGTGTACAAGCAATACACTTATTAAGACGGTGGCTGTTTTTGAAATGTTATGGATTATAATATATGTTTTTCATCATTAATAATACATTAAAAATCAACCGTTTAAAATAAGATCTTCTCACAGTCTTCTTATATTCCATGTGTTGTGGCGTTAGTCATAATGTCTGTCCACCGCCCTCTGTCTCGTGTGCTGCCAAATATTTCTGATACTAATATTGTACTAATGTTCCTCCGTGTCATCATATCAAACTGCCAACATCTTCTCTCGTGGTCTCACCTGATTCTCTTTCCCGTTGCGATGACGTACTTCAAATTTCCCGTTGTGATGACGTACTTCAACTTTCCCGTTGCGATGACGTACTTCAACTTTCCCGTTGTGATGACGTACTTCAACTTTCCCGTTGTGATGACGTACTTCAACTTTCCCGTTGTGATGACGTACTTCAACTTTCCCGTTGTGATGACGTACTTCAACTTTCTTGTTGTGATGACGTACTTCAACTTTCCCGTTGTGATGACGTACTTCAACTTTCCCGTTGTGATGATGTACTTCAACTTTCCCGTTGTGATGACGTACTTCAACTTTCCCGTTGTGATGACGTACTCCAGCTGTCCCTATTTCATGACGTGCCCACGGAATGTGGACTGTCTTCTACCGTTGCGAGTAACCAGTTCTCTTTGTGATTCTTTCATTCTCTTTGAATATTCTTTCAAAATATCGTTATTGCTCTTTCTATTTGCTCACGATGCTCTCATCATTCTTCTATAAAGCCAAACTTGCGAATTCCTCCCCCCCCCCCCCCCCCCCAATAATTCCTCACTTGCCCGCTAATTGTTCATGATTTCCTCCCATACATTAGGATTTGCTCAATATCAATGAATCAACTAGGTGCGTTCTCCACAATGAAGGTTGACTGCAATGGATCTCCAACTCCAACACAGTCTGTCTCTCGCCTTGAATGTACATTCTGTCAGGCTGATGTTCGTCGATCTCTTAAGGTTATCTTCTCACTTGTATCATTGTCTACCTCTTGCTCGCTTGCCCTCCAGTACGGTTTTTATAAAAGAGTTATGGTTTTTAACGTAGCCGAAATATATCACTTGCCTCTCGTTTTATTTCTTTCAACAACTCAATATAGCTCTTAAGAACTCTTTTCCCCACATCGACTGACAAAGATAAATTGCAGATAATATTCTCCATCTTGTGAAATGCTGCCTTTGCATGGGCTATTCTACATTTAACTTCCTTAATATATCTTCCATCTGCTGTTATTTAAGTACCTAAATACTTAATTAAATACATGAATTTGTTTCACATTGGTACCATGCATGTTGATGTTGAACTTGGGAATATAATTTTTCTTTGTAATAACCATTACTTCTGATTTTCTGTTATTCAGACTGAGATCTTTGCTTTGACTTTATGTTGCAATTGTATCTATTTCTTGTAACTGAATTAATTTTCAGCGACCAAAATCATGTCATCAGCATAACGCCGGTAATTTACATCATGCCCATGTCTTGTATGAATCTTATTATGATGAGTATTTAGCTGTACAAATTAAATACTTTGTGTGATAATATACAACCTTGTCTACCATCTTTCTTAATGTGTTGAAACGTTCAGAATTGGAAATTGGAAATTCTTATGACGTGGTCCAGTCAGTTGCAGACAGACCAAGAGGTGGGTCCGTGTAGAAAGGAAGAATTCGGCTTCCTAAAAGGGTGTGGTACCGTGAACGGGGTACGAGGAAGGCACACGGCAACGGAGATAAGTGGAGGCTGCAAAGGCCGTGGCGGGGGATGAAGTTAGCATCCCATGACCACACGTGTCAAGGGGCAGGCACAGACTGCACGGGCTTCCCCCCCCCCCCCCCCCACACTGAGGAAGGGATGGCTTGAGAATGGACAAGGTAACAGCAAAGGGACAAGCGTAACATCAGGAATAACTAAATGACCGAAAGAACGTCTCCACGGCAGGGGACAGACGCCCGGAATGATGACCCGGGCGGGCGCGGGCCCGCCCCAAGAGAGTGTCGAGAGTGTAAAGGGCCGAAACACTTGAAGAAAGGGGTACACTTCTGAAGATCAGAAGCCCCCCCCCCCCCCCCCCCCCCCCCCCCCTGCCGTGTTTGCTCCGCGTCGGAGTTCCTACGCCTATGGCTGCTCTTTGTTGCCAATACATGTATATTATTATTCTCAAATATTTTGCATTAATGTTTAAAATTACCAGCATCCTAATCATTTCTTCGTGTTTAACCTTATCAAATGCCTTAGTGTGATCAATAAGCCACGCATTTCTGTGTTCATTTAAATCACTCATTCTTTTAATGTTCTCAATGTCAATGTGGCATTGTCTGTGCGTGCCCTTACCTTCCACAAATCCACACTGTTTATTTCCGATCTCTGGTTTCATGTTATTTCTTATTCTTCTCATTCGTTCTTTAGACTCCTTAAACTAAGTGTGCGCTCTTCTCCACAATTCGCTGTACCAGATTTCTTTGGCGGAACTATGGCAATAGATTTCAAGAGATCTGTCACTGTCATTTACTGCCAATATAGTACCTTGCTGTGTATGGCAAGGGGGTATTTGAGCCTGAGGAATTAAGGCCGCCTAGCTAGTGCAGCCGCCGCGAACTGTTCAGGTTAGGATTTTCTTTTTGCCCCCTATTTTAAACAGCTATGGGAATTTATAACATCAGACCGACGGTGCACACAACAGAGATTAAGAGAAGAACAGAGCAAGCAAAAACTACATTTCAGAAAATGAAAAGTATCCTATGCATTAAGCCACTGTGTAAGAAAGAGAGTGCTGAAGTGCTATATAGAACCTGTTTTGCTGTATGGCAGTGAATCTTGGAATGTAAATAAACAAATTAGAAAGAACTTGGAAGCAATAGAGATGTGGTTCCCAAGACCAATGTTGCGAGTCCCTTGGACTGCCAGAGTAACTAGCGATGATTGCCTGAAAGAGGCTAAAGAAACTAGGACTTTATATACAACAATAAGAAAGAGACAAACAGTTTTCTTTGGTCATGTGATGAGAAGAGAGGCACTGGAAAGATCGAGGGGAAGAGAGGCAGAGATCGACCAAGAGAAATGACGCTGCGTGGATTGAGACGGTGGCATGGAGGAATATCAGCAGCAGTGTTGATCCTGAAGACCAAAGACCGAGGTATGTGGAGAGACATGAACGCCTGTGCCAGCTGGCATGACACTTGATGATGATGATGATGATGATGATGATGATGATGATGATGATGATGTGTACACTGTCATATTGTAGAAACTGTCAGTCACTGACAGTCAGTATAGGTACTGCCGTAGCGATGTGAGGTTTTGGTCTTCACAAATATTAGATCACGGTATTATGATGTGTGGTGATCAGATCTCTTCATCACCGGCCTAGCTTTCAACGCCTCTGTCATACATTTTACGAGACTGCGTTGACTTTAAAGCGGTACAGGTTTGGAGAACTTCCTATTTGGTGTTGAACCATGGCACACGGCGGCCGTAACTAATCGCTACCACGCCTTTTAGTGTTTGGTTGATATAGGATAGGAGAATACTGGGTTTTACCGTGTCTCTACAGCTTCTCTGTCTGGGCGTTGGGGTGGAGTCAGTCAACAATGAAATAAAACCAATGGTTGTAACATTGCCAACCTAGGCCTCATCTTAACCCCGTGCCGAGCCGAATCATGGTCTGATGACATACTAACATGCCTCTCCGCAGACGTGAAGGTGTAGTCTTAGCTTACAACAGCTCACTGATTTATGAGCTGGAGAGGATCACGTGAGTGTTCAGCAACACTCCCTACGGTGTTGGTACTTTGGTACCTAGTCGTGAGGAGCTTCAACACCAACTTCACTCCGATAGATACATGCTCATTTTGAAGCTCAGACGATCATAACAACCAAAACATCGGAGTTGGTGCTCAATCTCTCAGAGGATTCATAAACAGCGGCAACAATACACACCCGCGTCACACGCCAGTGATCCGGGTTTGACCCCGGGTCCAGTCTGGGATATGCACTACTGACCAGCTCAAACGTGAGCTTCCAAATTGACGTGGACAAGGCCTTAGGCTCGTACCAGAATACGCTCGGCGTTGCCAGTAGTGGGTTGTGCTCAATGTTTAAACAGCAACAATAACAACTAAACTCTTTTCTTTACTTGCATCGTATATCCGCGAAGTATGCTCTTGAACTTTGCAAGTAGTAAACTACAAAATAGAATTCCAACATCAGACAACATGAACCCAAACACTAGTTTACTCTAAAGATGGTTGACAAACAAAATGAACTCAAACATTTTCCCTCCTAGTTATGCTTACAATAGCTCATGAAACCGAATTTGGCTTTTCGGGTAAGAAAACCTGACTGGCATGTCACAGTGCCACACTGTGTAGTAGGTCACACAGTTACACACTTGACACACGCTGAACAGAGGACTACTGTGAGTGCAGCCAACACAAAACATTCATTGCTGTAGTCACTGTAGATTGTGGCCACTGAGTCAGACATAGTGTGTCACTGTCAGTGACTATTTCATAGTCTCAGTTTGTGAACTTGCTCCAGTAGTAATGGTTCGTACTACTAAACTAGAGTAGTAGTAGTTAGTAGTATAGTATTAGTAGTTAGGCACAACTAGAATAAATTAAATATAAATAGATATCATATAGAATTTTTTTTAATATTTAAGTTTTAATATAGTTTAAGGTTGATTATTCGGTATTCAGTCAGTGGATTTATTAATATTATTATATAGTAATAAAAGTCGACAGGGTCGATTGATTACATTCTGATTAGCAGAAGGTTTTGAAATGCGTTAACAATTGCAAAAACAGTTCCGATTGCTGATTGCTATAGTGACCACAGATTACTTACAAGTACACTGAGGGTAAAGTTAAAGAAAGTCAAGTATATAACAGGAAACACTAAATATGATCTGTGTACAGTGAGAAATGACAAGGAAATACAAAACAAATTCAGCATAGAAATACAGAACAGATGTAATATATTGTCTGATCTAGAGATTCTATTTCAAGATATGGATTGTCAATGGGAAATGTTGAAGAATTTAATCAGCTTGGCCACAGAAACAACTATTTCAAAATTAAAGAAGGTGGCCGTAAGAAATGGATGATTGAAGAAATTTTACAACTAATGGAAACAAGAAGACTCAACAAAAATAATCCTGCCAAATATGAAGAAATTCACAGACAAGTCAGAATATTATGTAAGGAGGCAAAAGAAGCATGGCTTGAGAAAAATTGCATAGAAATTGAAAAACAACACAACAGTCAAAATACCACATCAGTGCACAAAGTAATTCAGGAACTTACTAATAAAAGAACAAGTACATCAGCAGGATGTCTAAAAACTAAATATGGCAAAATCATAATAGAAAAAGATCACATTCTACATGTATGGTCAGATTATCAGATCAGATGAGTGGTCTGAAGGTTGTGGGTTTGATTCCAGGCCGCACCCTTCGGTTTACGAGTTAAATGTTTCGGAGACTCCTCTCGTCGCTAAAAGCTACGGAGTTTGTGCTTTGTGCAACGCTTTCCGCGCTGCGGAAAGGGACCGAGCCATATGGGATAAGACCCGGTGTGATGAAGTCGACCCTGTCGACTTTTAAGCGACTTTGGTCAGATTATGTGAAAAACCTTTATGATGATAACAAAGATGAACAGTATGATATTTAATTTAATAATGAAGGACCGCCAATTTTGAAGATGGAGGTTCGGAATGTTCTTAAACATATGAAAGCTGGCAAGGCCCCCCAGTTCAGATAACATCACAACAGAAATAATTAATGCTTTAGAAGAATATGGAATAGATCAAGTCACCAGACTGCTGAACACATTATATGATACTGGAGATATACCTTTTGAATTATGTAATTCTGTATTTATTGCAATCCCAAAGAAATCAGGAGCCTTGGAATGTGATCAACATTGAACAATTAGTATAATGAGTCACATCACAAAGATTTTGCTACGAATTATCATGCAAAGAGTTAGGAAGAAAATACAACCTGAAATAGGAGAACAATGTGGGTTTGTAGAAGGAAAGGGTACAGTAAAGGCTTGTATATGCTGCGATCAGTTATTGAACGTTCTATAGAAGTAAACAAAGATATACATCTTTGCTTTATTTACTACACAAAGGCTTTTGAGAGAGTAAGACATGTCAACATGGTGGATATGCTTGCAGATCTACAAATTGATAGGAAAGACTTATGAAAAACATATATTGGAAACAACAAGCTGCCATAAAGATTGATAATGAAGTGGGACAATATCAGCCTATTAAGAGAGGTGTGAGACAGGGATGTGTAATGTCTCCAGATCTGTTTTCCCTATACAGTGAAAATATTTTCAGAAATGTAGAAGATATAAATGGAATCATCATTGGAGGACGAAACATCAGTAACATTAGATATGCAGATGATACAGTATTGATTGCAGACAATGAGCAGGATCTGCAACATTTAGTAGATGCAGTTGTTGCACACCATGAACAACTGGGGTTAGAATTAAATTGTAAAAAGACACAGATTATGGTCGTCACTAGGAAGAAAGAAATACCACAATGTAATTCAGTTATCAGTTATCAGTTGGGGTATCTTCGTTGCACTCCGGACATGTCCATAGGTGCTCAGATCCTCCCCCCAGCATATGCATCAGCGTCCGGTGGCTAATAGTGCCAGTTCTGTGTTGGTTGACGAGGCGCTTTGTTTTCCCGATGTACTTCTCGCGTCTGGCTGTGCCGATTCTTACTCCCAGGTCTTTCATCCTGGAAAGCGATGTGGACTCACTGGCGTCAAAATCCTCTGTTCTCGCCATATCTTTAAGGGCGTTAATGACATCGGCACGATCCATGGGCTGGCCATCTACAGGGGGTGCAGAGCCAGCCAATTTATCAGCTCGTTCATTTCCCTCGACTCCCGCATGTCCCGGGACGAAAATGAAGGTGACTTTGCGGACAACAGACTTCCGCAGCGACTCAGTCCACTGTCTACGTACAGATCCAGCTTCGACCTTCTGAATCATGCTCATTGAATCACTTAGTACACACACGTTGGTATAATGCTGTGATTCCAGCCATATGAAAGCCTGTGTAACTGCCATCACCTCCATCGTCATGCTGCTCGTGGTCATAGAGTGGGCACCACTGGATTCTTGAACGGTTCGGCCCGCTGAACGGGCTGTAAATGCCCACGCACTTCTCTGCTGCTTTACAACAGATCCATCTGTATAGATGAGCACTTCGGGGCTATCTGAGTGATCATAGATGAGCGCGTTAACCTCTGCATTGACAGCGGCAGGGTTCTGCTCTCTGCACCGTCTGTCGAGTGTGATAATGCAGGAGAAGGTACACTTAAAAGCTGGAGGCACCGGCACCCATTCCTTGCCGGGGTTGATACTGGTAAGACTGCAGACCTGTCCGACGACATCTTCCGCCCGACCCATCCATGATTTGCCCCTCTTTAGCCTGTCACCCTTTTCTCTGAATACAGCGTCATGCAGAGGGTGCTGCTCATCTGCACTTATTTTTAAGTATGCACGAGCTCTCCAGATCTTGATCCTGTGTTCCATTGTCGGGAAGTCAAGGAGGTATCTCATTGCTACACAGCTGGTGTCTCTCGTGCAGCCCAAAATGATGCGCATGGCTTCGTTTTGTACCTTTTCAAGTCTTCCAATCTGTGTAGGGCTGACAGTGAGGATGGCCAGGGCATACTCGATGCGTGAAAGCACAAGTCCTTGGAACAGAAGTAATAGCAGTCTTTGCTCGATATTGGCAGTCGCCATGACTCTCATTGCTGCCAAACCTTTTCGAGCCTTCGTTATGACATAGTCGACATGACCACAATGTAATTATACAAGTAAATGGGAATATTCTTCAACAAGTGAATCGGTACAATTATCTCGGAACAGTCATAACATCTGATGGGAGATGCCTTGAAGAGATTAGAACAAGAATCGCCATGGCGAAAGTAGCCTTTAGCAAGATGAAAACATACTGACCAATAAAAAGATGTCAATTGAAACGAGAAAAAGAGTGTTGAGGTGCTACATAGAACCTGTGCTTTTGTATGGATGTGAAACTTGGACAATTAGCAGTCAAACTGAAAAATATCTGACAGCTGTGAAAATGTGGTTTTTGAGGAGAATGCAAAGAATACCACGGACAGACAGAAAAACCCATGACCAAGTACTACAGGAAGCAAATGAAAATTGTAAATTGATTAGAGAAATTAGACATAGTCCGTCAAAATTTTTTGGGCATGTTATGAGAAGAAATGAATTGGAGAACTTGGTTACAACTGGCAAGATCAAAGGTGAAGACCGAGAAGTAAATACCTGGATGGTTTGGCCACATGGCATAATCGAGAAGGAACACTGAGCTGATCCACGACTCTGGTGATCGAGTGAAATGCCGAATCATAACCGCCCACGCTTACCGGCATGGCACATGATGGATGGATGGATTAATTTTTTGTGAATTAATTATGAGTGAAAGCACTCAGACAGGCTGCAGAAACAACCATCCCAAAACTGAAGACAATAGGTCTTAGCAAATGGATGAATGAAAACATCTTACAACAAATGGGGAAAAAAGAAGAAGAAAAGTAAAAATAACAATTAACAATATGAAGAGATTCACAGAAACATTTGAAGATTATGTAAAGAGGCAAAAGAATCATTGAGGAAAATTTAAAAACAACACACTGCCCAAAATACAAAAATCAATGCACAAAATAGTTAATGACCTCACTAACAAAAGTGAAAACACATCAACAGGTTACCTGAAAACCAGACAAGACAAAATCATTTCGGCAAAGGGTTAAAATCATAATGTCCAAGGTCAGAGTATGTGAGAGACCATTTACAACAATTCTAGTGAATAACATTTTGATATTCTTAAAATGAGGAAGGAACACCAATTTTGACCATGGGAATTCAGAATATTGTAACTATATGAAATCCAACATCAATACTCAATTTTCAATGTCTCTAGAAGAACATGGAATGGACCAGGTAACCAGGCTGCTCAATAAACTATAATACGGGCGATCTATCTGCTGACTTACATAAATCTATGTTTATTGCAATCCCGAAGAAATCAGGATCCTGAGAATGTGATTAACATTGAATAGCTAGCATAATGAGCCACATCACGAAGATTTTGCTAAGAATCATCATGCAAGGAGTTAGGAGGAAACTAGAAATTGGGGAAGAAAAATGTGGATTTGTCAAAGGGCATGAGTACAAGAAATGTTGTGTATGTGAGAATATTAATAGAGGGCTTGATAGAAGTACAATAAAAGCCTATATATTTGCTTTTTTAACTACACAAAGGTTTTTTTTATAGAGTAGGCACAATGACATAAAACAAATTATTGCAGATCTCCAGATTGATGAGAAAGACCTTAGAACTGTAAAGAAAACATAGTGGAAACAACAAGCTGCCCCATGTAAATTGATAATGAGGTATGTCAATAAATCTGTCAATAGATGTGTGCAACGGTTATGTAAGGTCCCCAAACTTTGTATCTGTATATAGTGAAAATGTGAGAAATTTTAAAGACACAAGGGGAATCGACATCTGAGAGCATAACATCAACAATATAATATAGGTATAAGATACAGTATCGATTGAAGACAAGGAACAGGATCTGCAGTATTTATTGAGTGCTATTATTTTACACTAGAATTAGAATTAAATTGTAAGTAAATAAATTATGGTCATTTCCAAGACAGAAAAAAAAGAAATACCCAACATAAGATCCAAGTTAACTCGAAAATTTGTAAACAGGTGAATCGATACAACTGTCTTGGAACAGTCATGACATCTGATGGTTAGAAGCCTAGCACAGATTAGAACAAGAATCTCCATGGCAAAGATAGCCTTGTGCAAGATGGACAACTTATATACCAATAAACAGTTTTCAGTTGCAGTGCAAAAAGCAAGTGTTAAAATGCAATACAGGGCCTAGACTTTTGCATGTATGAACACTAAGCAGACACCCAAGAAGGATCTTATTGCAGTAGAAATGTGGTTTCTGAGGAAGATATAAAGAATACCATGGATGGACAGAAAAACAAATGATACAGTTCATGAGAAAAAATCTAATGAAAACCATACATTGATTAGGGACATTAAATGTAAATAGTGGAAATTACTTTAGCATATTATGAGGCGAAATAAACTTCCAATCTTAGTAACAACTGGCAAATATTATGGGCAAAGAACAAGGGGAAGGGGATTAAATAAATACCTAGATGGCTAGGCCACATGGCATAACTGGGACACAAACACAACCTCTCATGTAAAACAACAGAGCTTAAACAACAAAAACAATGTGCGATCTGAATAAAAATGAGAAAAGCAAGATGAAAATATCCCGGATGGAATAATGAAATTAAAGGGGCAGTGTTGGTCTCAAAGAAATCATATGGCATTTTCTGAAGAACCAGGTCACAGGATGATTATATTAAATACAGAATAACCAGAAGAGATACCAAGCAGGGCCCAAAGAACGTAAAATGCAAGCCATGGATAAAAAATAAACAACAGTTGTTTTATTTGTCAACATAAAACCCTGTTTTTTATACATCATTGTAGGTTATCAAGGAGTCATCACAAGATCACCCAGAACACTTTGATGACAGATTTTTAAATGATCAGTAATTTATGAAGATGCTGGGACATGTCCTCTTCCAAGTGAACATTGACTTTAAAATATTATAGCCGATGACAGTTTTATCTACAGACAGAGATTTTCTGCCTTAATGTAAGTATGCAACTTGTTGTATTAACCCATGCCACTAATGATACATTGGATGCAGTTAGACATGTTTAATATTGTTGATATGATCAGGATCGCTGTGTTACTGGGACCCTAAAAAGAAGCAAAGAATAGAAACACTGCAACCTACCATGTATGTTGTAAGAAGCGACTGAAGAGGATACCGCTTGTGTGTTACAGCTACACTTAAGGGAAGCAAAAAATAGTATCACACCGTAAACTACCATACAGGTTGTAAGAGGAAGGTTGGGCTTGGGGTTGGCTTCCTCATCCCATAGAGAAACTTCAGCCACAACATCCAACCATGCATGAACAAGTCCAACAGAATCCCTAAAAAAGATAGAAGAAAGGAGAAGCAAGAAAGCAGATTTAAATAATAGCAAAAACCAGAGCTTCAAAAGCCAGAACCTAGGAACAATTTGCAGAAGCTAATAAAGAAATTAAGAAGCAGATAAAAGCAGATACAATATGTAGATGACCTAGCAAGAGAGGCGGGAGACGCAGCATCGAAAGGAAACTTCAGAGACCTTTTTTTTTTTCTTTCGCATATTCTTTACAGGACATTGCAGTCAACAACAGCATTTTTCAGCTGCTGTTGATGTCTTGGCAAATTTTACGTTCAGTAGTTTGCCATTGCTTTCTGAACGACCGGCTCACATACCTCCGTAAGCAACCAGCACGGCGTGATCAGCTGCCAAATCTCGTGCAGCTGTGTTTTGTACAAGAGTATACAGGATTTTGAACAACGTCCTTAACTCCTACGTCAGGGAGACCTTTACAGAATCACAAAAATTATAGAAATAATGTATAATCAACCAAGTGAACAGATCAAAAACAAAAATGGGAAAGGCCTCATTAACATTAAGGATCAACTAAACAGATGAACTGAATACTTTGAGGAACTACTAAATAGACCAGTCCCAGAATACTCTCCAGATATCCAGCCTGCAGAAGAGGAATTGGATATCAAGTGTGAGAAACCATCAAAGGAAGAGATTAGTAAAGTCATCAAACTATAGAAGGATGGAAAAGCTGTTGGTCCAGATGGCATCTTAGCAGAAGGCATTAAAACTAACATAGACACGAACTGAATTGCTGCACAGATTATTTAGCAGAATCTGGGAAGCTGAAGAAATAGCAGCAGACTGGTGAGAAGGATAACTGGGGAAGCTGCCAAAGAAAGGGGACCTACAGGTGTTTGAAAATTAAAGAGAAATAATGTTACTGTGAGTTTGTGGAAAGATATTAAGCCAAACTTTCTAGCTTCTCAACTGTTTCTATATCAAGAAAAACACATTACATTAATTCATTAGTCAAAAGAAAGTAAACTTGACTGACTGCTGTCACAGACAGTTGGTATATTAACCCATTCTATCCTAATTAATTCTGCAACTTCTTTTTGCCCATAGTATTAATATTTTAACTTCTTCAAAGCATAGCATTGGCTGCTTTAAAGTAGAAATATTTGGCATACAAGAAATTAAAGTAATTACTTGCTGGGGTTGAAAGAATTCAAATTTTCATTTTAAATGCAGTGAAAGATAATGTCAGATTCTCCTGTCTGTTCATGAACTTGCTTGACATATTTTATTTTAAATTCGGTGAAATATAATGTCAAATTTCTTTTGTTTTTTCAGGAACATGCAATTATGTCTGTGCTATTTCATATTAAATTAAGTGAAATAATGTCAGATTCTCATGTCTACACATGAACATGAAATTATGCCTAGCATTAAGTATTCCAACTATTGGAACAAAGAGCTAGACCCATAGTTGAACAACAGTTAAGCAAACTACAATTTGGTTTTCGGAAAGGTAAAAGTTGCACTGATGCACTATTTACACTTAGACAAATATGTGAAAAAACTATTGAATATAGTTATCAGCAGAATATTGTGTTTGTAGATCAGGAAAAGGCTTTGGACAGAGTAGACAGATACAAATTATGGACCATCCTCGAAGACTATGGGATACAAGGTCAACAGCTAGAAAATATCATAGCCATGTATCACTCGAGCCGAATTGCAGTAAGAACACAAGAAGGTATATCAGATATGTTCACAGTCAATACAGGAGTGAGACAGGGATGTGTGCTCTCTCCTTTGCTATTTAATATCTACATGGACAGAATATCCAAAGAAGCAAGTCTTGACAGAAAATATAGAACTCTTTACTCCAGATGAAACAACTCACCCACAGGAAATAAATGAACTTCTATTTTCAGACGATCAGTGCCTATTTTACAGCAATGAGGGCAGACTACAAAATCATATTACTAATCTGAGTTCAACCTGCAACAGATACAATATGAGTATAAACACAGTCAAAACCGAAGTAATGCAAGTTAGCAGATTGCTGGGCCCACTAAGTATACAGATAAATAGCACAACTCTGAACCAGGTTAAAGAATTCAAATATCTTCGAAGTATGATCACAGAAGATGGCAGATTGGACAGAGAAATCAAAATCAGATGTCAAAAAGCTAGTGCACTTACATATTAACTATCACCCTTACTGAAACATACACATATACCAATGTCCGCAAAACGACAGATAATAAACAGCATATTCACACCAACCCTATGCTACCAATCTCAAACTTGGACTTTATCCAAATCACATTTGCAAAATCAACACCTGTGAGATGAGATGCCTGAGGAGAGCTGCTAACTTAACAATCCGAGACTGAGTATGAGTAAGAAATGATATCAGATAGACAGTGGGATCAAGACCTTGTGCCACATTTATTGAAAGACAGAAGATGAAGTGGTTTGGCCATGTCGTTAGAATGCAACACCATCAACTACCATGACTGGCCCTACATCAAAGATCATCTGCAACGAGACCAAGAGGACGTCCAAGAAGAAAATGGATTGACGACATCAAAGGGACTATCCAGTGCCGCTCACCAGGCGCTGGAGCACACATTATTCCTTCCCACGATGCTTGATGGCAGAAGTGGAAGATGATGTTGATTAAGTATATGTTTGTACTTGTGTTCTATATTGTTGGTTTTGCTCATTATTTTACTGATATAGGCTGACATCATGCCTCTTTACATCAGCGACTTGCCAGTTCACAAGATACCAACAGTGGACACCTTTTTTGATGAGTATCCACATTTTAAGGTCAGACTTTACATTATTACCTTCAAATGAGACACATGGATGTGTGATTATTGTTTCAACTGCATAGGCTGTTAAGTCATATTCCATTACCTTTTGTCTACTGGTTAATTTTCTAACTGTTCCGAAATTGTCAGTACTGTCCTTTCCATAGATATATGTTTGTATGCATTTTCCACCATGAGAAAGGAATGTATCGTGTGGAATGGCTCTCGTCGCTTCAGAGGTCACTGATTGTGAGAATTGTATGGATATTTTGCCCTGGCCATGCGGGTGTACGGGTGAATGAACAGGCTGATAGGCTAGCAGTAGTTTGCCATTGCTTTCTGAACGGCTGGCACTCATACCATTAAATGTAAACAAACGCAAGGTGGTCTGCTTCCAAATCATAATGGCTTCACCACAGAGCCGGCAATGGGGAAGAAAGATTTCATTATTTTAGAGTTTAGAAGAACAAGAAACAGAAGAATAGGTGGCAGCAGCTGGATGGATTAGATCTTTAGGAAGTTTAAAGGCAACAGATTTTGAATGAATTAATGTAGACAGACAAACAAAAAAACATTCTGAGCAAATATATGTTACAAGTCAACACAGAATATGGAGAGACAATGTGGAACTAGATCTTTGAGAATTGAACATTGTGAACTGGAGCAACATCATCTGGAAGTAACCAGAAATAGAAACAGATTGTATAGTCAGTGGTTTTCTAAAGTCAGTGTTGTCTATAATTGCCCGCTAATTGTCCAATATTGCAAGTAGTGGGAATTGTTCATGCTACTGTATCAGGTCATTGCCGATACTCTATTGAAATTGTTCACACTTTTGACACAGGAGTCAAGGTGGCACTGGTTAGTGTACTTGCTGGTCAAGGTAGCGGTTGTTTTTCAATCCCCAGCAGTGACAGGATTCTTTTTTTTTTTCCAATCAGTTTGACTCAGAGGTCAACGAGCCTCATTAAATGAGCACTGGAGTTTTCTGGAAATAGTCTCGGGAGTAAAGGCAGCAAAAAAGAGAACTGATCACCCCACCTTGTGACTTTGAATATGTGAAGGCCCGACACTTCCCACCCAAGTGGCGATGTCTGCCCTGGGACTACCTTTCCTCTCTGACAGTAACAGTTCTCATCTGTGACTATGCAAAGGTTTCTTAACTTTTTCCATCACAAGCATCTCCTGATTTATTGAGAAACTAGCTGACCCGGCCCGGCTTCGCCCAGGCCCTGGAGGGGATCTATCTATCTATCAGTCTGTCTGTCTGCTTGTTTGTCTGTCTGTCTGGCTGACCCGGCCCGGCTTCACCCAGTCCCTGGTGGGAAGCATCTCATTTAATTCATATAAGTAGTCATATAAGCTCTCCCGTTCCCGACTATCTGTTTGTCTGTCTGTCTGTCTGTCCCGGCCCGGCTTCACCCAGTCCCTGGTGGGGAGCATCTAATTTAATTCATATAAGTAGTCATATAAGCTCTCCCGTTCCCGACTATCTGTTTGTCTGTCTATCTGTCTGTCTGTCTGTCCCGGCTTCACCCAGTCCCTGGTGGGGAGCATCTAATTTAATTCATATACGTAGTCATATAAGCTCTCCCATTCCCGACTGTCTGTCTGTCTATCTGTCTGTCTGACCCGGCCCGGCTTCACCCAGTCCCTGGTGGGGAGCATGTCATCTATATCTATAAAACAGAGTGTATGTTTGTTTGTGTGTGGGGATTTATGTATTGGATGCGTTCGATAACGGTACATCCGATTGAGATGAAATTTTCTACACGTCTTCCTTTCATTCATTTGCAACCGACTATAATAATTTCTTAATGTAAAATCGTCGACTTATTTAATAACATTTACTTTTCCATTTTCATTATATAATGTCTATATAGCAGGGGGACTTCACTCTAGAAAAGTTATTTCAAGGGGCATAACTTTTAATAACATTTTTATATACTTTATAGTCATATTGTTGGACTTACTTGCACTATTGTTAAACTCTTTGTCTATAGTTATTTTCAGGCATATGAGTTATAATAAATAATGATATAATCTTTAAGGCATTTTCAAAGTTTTCATAAAAATAATGCATAATGCATAACATTGTAACCCATCTTTTTCTACAGTTTTCATTGAATGGTGTGTGGAAGGACATTCTTTTAAGTTACTGTGCGCCAGGAGCTGGGCGAAACCACGCCGGGTCAGATAGATAGACAGATAGTCGGGAACGGAAGCTTATTTGACTACTTATATGAATTAGATGACATGCTCCCCACCAGGGACTGGGTGAAGCCGGGCCGGGTCAGACAGACAGATAGACAGACAGACAGTCGGGAACGGGAGAGCTTATATGACTACGTATATGAATTAAATTAGATGCTCCCCACCAGGGACTGGGTGAAGCCGGGCCGGGACAGACAGACAGATAGACAGACAAACAGATAGTCGGGAACGGGAGAGCTTATATGACTACGTATATGAATTAAATTAGATGCTCCCCACCAGGGACTGGGTGAAGCCGGGCCGGGACAGACAGACAGATAGACAGACAAACAGATAGTCGGGAACGGGAGAGCTTATATGACTACGTATATGAATTAAATGAGATGCTCCCCACCAGGGACTGGGTGAAGCCGGGCCCGGTCAGACAGACAGACAGATAGACAGACAGACAGATAGTCGGGAACGGGAGAGCTTATATGACTACTTATATGAATTAAATGAGATGCTCCCCACCAGGGACTGGGTGAAGCCGGGCCGGGTCAGCCAGACAGACAGACAAACAAGCAGACAGACAGACTGATAGATAGATAGATCCCCTCCAGGGCCTGGGCGAAGCCGGGCCGGGTCAGCTAGTTTAATTCATATAAGTAGTCAAATAAGCTTCCGTTCCCGACTATCTGTCTATCTATCTGACCCGGCGTGGTTTCGCCCAGCTCCTGGCGCACAGTAACTTAAAAGAATGTCCTTCCACACACCATTCAATGAAAACTGTTGAAAAAGATGGGTTACAATGTTATGCATTATGCATTATTTTTATGCAAACTTTGAAAATGCCTTAAAGATTATATCATTATTTATTATAACTTATATGCCTGAAAATAACTATAGACAAAGAGTTTAACAATAGTGCAAGTAAGTCCAACAATATGACTATAAAGTAAATAGAAATGTTATTAAAAGTTATGCCCCTTGAAATAACTTTTCTAGAGTGAAGTCCCCCTGCTATATAGACATTATATAATGAAAATGGAAAAGTAAATGTTATTAAATAAGTCGACGATTTTACATTAAGAAATTATTATAGTCAGTTGCAAATGAATGAAAGGAAGACGTGTAGAAAATTTCATCTCAATCGGATGTACCGTTATCGAACACATCCAATACATAAATCCCCACACACAAACAAACATACACTCTGTTTTATAGATATAGATGACTGCGACTTAACACTTAAAATTCTGGATGTATTGTTCAGCAGGCCACCCAAAAGTCATTTATTACTGCATACATTACATAGTTTTATTAGACAACTAGAATTGATCAGAATATACTCACATGGCACCCTATGTCATATTCTCGGTACAGAATGTCTTAATCTGGATGCTCACTTTCAGTTTATTTGTGTTTTTTCAATATCCTATTGGCTTTTCTAATTAGTTAGTTAGTTAGTTAGTTAGTTACTTAGTTAGTTAATTAGTTAGTCAGTCAGTCAACGGATCACCCTCATTGCACATCGAAACATTTGTCCATAAGTGCTCGTATCCCCTCCTCAATAAATCCTGCAGCGTGTAGCAACTGACAACACCAGTTCTGTGTTGGTTTATTAATCTTCTTTGGCTTCCCATGTAGTGTTCTTGTTTGGCAACACCTCTTTTAATTTGCTGTTCTCACATCCTGCTCATGGTTGTAGCTTCATAGTCATCACTTGGTTCTCGCGAACGACTTACTTCTCGTAGGTTTTTGTAATTAAATAGTCATAACTAATGGCTTTTCTAATTAAATAGTCATAACTAACACGATGGTGGGGACAGAAATGTAATAGTTTATGCAGTCTTCATAGTCTAAAAATAAATTTTAAAATAAACAAAAAGTATTATTCCAACATTAATATACAAAGCTGTTTGTAAAATCTTGCAAGCTGCCAGATTTCCTAAGAGTACATTGAGACCTGTAAGTAAGTAGTATACGACCCTCTCTCGCATCATGAAGTGATATAGGGTACATGGTGCTAGTCCCATATATCTGTAGACCAATCAGCAATCAGCGGTCTACCTGGCGTAGGGTTAACGACTTTCTCCGTAATCCCGTATGTTCTCGTGAGTAACGCAGCTGCGCGAGAATCGGCAGCAGTTTGCGCCGCGCTGGTAACTTGCGGGGGTATGTAAGCCGGTCGCTCAGAAAACAATGGCAAACTACTGAGCATAATCTTGCCTAGTACATCAACAGAAGCTGAAAAATGCTGGTGTTGACTGCAACGTTCTGTAAGGGATATGCAATGGTGGATGGTGAGGTCAGTATCATGCCAGCCTCCTTTACTTCCCAGAACAAAGGTACCAGTTTGACACTGGGTCCCCCTGAGAGACCATTGGATGTCTGACTCAAGGTGGGTTCAAATACATGGCCACTGTACCAGCAGGCAAGTATGCTAGCCACAGCGCTGCCATGGCATCGTGTGAGACACGTACTAGTGCAGTAAAACACCTGACATAGTTCCCCACATGTTCTTATCAATTCATTTGTTTCTGTTGTCATTGTTAATAATGTTTTTGCTTTTTTTTGTTTTGTGTAGGAATCTTCACATTGGCTGATAAACCAGGAAGTCAGGGTAGTTGGACCAGTAAAGCTGCTCTATGTTGGTCAGAGAGAAGTGGCTGGGACTTCCCCTTTGGATGGTGAGCTGATTGATCATATGTGGTGTGACTGCATTATACATGTGTGTACTCATAATATGTGCTAGATTTCCTCCCACCCCCACCTCTGTATACATTAACCCTATGAACCCTGCTCTCATTGACTTTGAGATATGTCAGAGATCCTGAAGGGCAAAAATCTCACATTCAGCATCATCATACCACTTCAGTATTTGTTTTTGGTGCTCGCTCACTCTTATCTCAAGTGTAGTCCATACACTTTACTTCTAATAGCACTGGACTGAATTTTGCATGTGGATTAGCTTTTCCTATTAACAGTGTCCCTAGCCTTCAGATGACTTCACTCCAACTTCAGAGGTACTTGTAATTTATGTCCTCAAGTTAATGACGAGAAGTCAACATTTTAGTCCAACTGTCCGGTGTAGGAGTTGAACCCCTTACCTTGGATTCAGCACACCATGTGCTTAAGAACATGCGTTCTTATCCATTCAGCCATGCTGAACTCAGTATTTCTGATCTCAGTCATCTGTGATTTATTGTGTGAATAATCCTGATCAGAAGTCTTCCTTGTCACTCTACTCCCGCAGCAGCAGCAGCAGCAGCAGCAGCAGTAGCACTTGTCATGAAGTAACCCGCTGAGATCTTCAACAAATCCGGAGGCTGATTTAACTTGTCTCGTCCGTTGTCAGATTCATTGAAAATAATCCAAATCTAAGTTTAGTTAATGGTCACTATTGGGTGCAGACATCTTTGTTTACAGAAAAGAGTTACAGAATGGACTAGCACAATGCAACAACTGTTTGGGCCATGAGAGTCAGTAAAGGGAAGATTGTACATGTTTACAACCAGTATCTCCTGCAGCGCCTAAAGACATGTCATTGTTCTACATATATTTATTGTATTGTGTTTGATTTCTTCACATGCCACCAAGGAGCGGAAAATAATATCATTTCTCATGGGAGGTAATGTACACAAACATATATTACAAAAAGCGATGAGTAAAGAAGTGAATCATCTCATCGATAATGCACTGGTGTAGTGTATTTGAAGCTCTGCCAGATCCCTACCTTACAGCTTTAAGTTCCATCGTGTACTGTACACTGTATATCATGACTTAGAACCAGGTATGGAGATGTGGCTTTTAATTACACTGGCTTTTAATTGCACTGGCTTTTAATTTTCAGAACAAGTTTCTATCCTTGGTTCAGAGGAGGCAACAACTTGCCACATTGCAGTTCTCAGGCACACAGGTCAGTAGACACTGAAATCTGGTCACGTTGGGCTGGGGCTGTGACAGGCCAACTTGTCTTTCACATGGACATCAGTTGGCCTGACTCGAGTGGCATGAGCAATTGGTTTATTCTGATATTCCAGTCATCAAGATATGAGTAGGATCTGCTGCCCTGGTGATGTGTGGGGTCATATTAAAAGGAGTGTGCAGACTTCCAGGGCTCTAGTTGTTGAGAAGTGGGAGTGTTGGTAACTACCATGTGAGGCCACCTGCTGCACACTAGTACAGAGAATGGTGGAATATACATTGCAGTTTCAGTTAGTTACATGTCCCTTACAGGATGTCGCAGTCAGCCTAAGCATTTACTGGCGGCTTGTGATTTTTCCGGGCAATTTTACATTCAGTAGTTTGCCATTGCTTTCTGAATGGCTGGCGCTCATACCATTTTGAAATCAATGCAAAGGATTCTGCTCCTAAAATGCCTGCTGGTATGTTGAATGTTAAACTGTGTTCATTACCCTAGTTCACAGACAGATACATTGCAGAATCTTTGAATTTGGCGTTAGTTGTGTCAACAGCAGGAAGGACTCCTTTTGAGGGCAAAATGAGCCTATTCACAACAAATGTACATTGTGTGTTCTTGCACTTTGCCTATTGAAGGGTGCTGATTACATGTGGTTCTGCTCTGTGTGCTGTGACATCTATCCTAAGTAATCTTTTCATTAATCAATTAATCATGTGAGCAACATTAGGTTTCCTCCTAATGTTGCGCACCTTTCACAGCTTGACTGGTTATATTAAAGTAATGTTTGAGTTTAAACTATGACATTGGAGATGATCTCATTACTACAGCTAAAGAATTTTCTCTAGATTGGATTAGATTGGATACAAGAACAATGTACACAAGCAATTACCCATTAGTCCTCCAATCATCTCTTTTGTTAGATCACACAATGAGAAGTCCAGCTCCAGATCTAGCTGTAGATAGCACATGACAGCATGTGCACTTACTGCGGGCAGGAACAACTCACTATATTAATTTACCATATACATAGCTGCACGTGATGTCAGCCATGAGATTAGGTGAAAATCACCCTCAGGGTAATGTTTTCATAACACTCACATAACACCAGTTTGATCCATTTTTTCTGGGAGGTAAAGAAGCTGATGAAATACTGAGCATATCACCCACTGTTTGACCACAAATATATATATATATATATATATATATAATATATATATATATATATATATATATATATATATATATATATATATATATATTATATATATATAATGTCTGTTCTGCCATATGGGATCATGTCTCTGACAGTTATATAATGTCTGTGGCGAAGGAGTTACAAATGCAATTCATAATACCCCATTTGAAGCATAGCAATTTGCAAGCAGACCACCTTGCATTAGTTTCCATACAATGATATGAGTGCTGGTCATTTTGAAAGCAATGGCAGACTACTGATAGCAAACTTGCCCATGAATCACAAACTGCCAAAAAACTGCTGGCGTTGATTGCTACATCCTGTAAGGGATATGCATCTAACTTACTACCACATGGGATCATGTCTTTAACAATTATATAATTGTAATACCATGCGGGATCATGTCTTTATCAATTATATAATGTTTTTACTACTGTTAGTTAGTTAGTTAGTTAGTTAGTTAGTTAGTCAACAGATCATCCTCATTGCACATTGAACCATTCAGTCCACAAGTGCTCAGATCCCCTCCTCAGTAAATCCCGCAGCATGTAGCGGCTAACGACACAAGTTCTGTATTGGTTTATTAATCTTAATTGGCTTCCCGCGTAGTGTTCTTGTTTGGCCACCCTCATTTAACTTCTGTTCTCGCAGCCTGACCATAGTTGTAGATTCACAGTCATCACTTGGTTCTCGCAAACAACTTACTTCTCTTAGAGCATTCAGATTGTCAGCCTGGTCCATGGCTCATCTGCCTTCCACAGTAGCCTTACCTGCAAGTCTGTCATCCTGCTCATTTCCTTGTACACCCACATGCCCTGGCACGAAAATGAAACTAATCTTTGCCAGCCGAGATGGCTCCAGTGACAGTAACCACTCTCTTCGGATCACCCCAGCTCTATCTTCTTGAGCATACTACTGTATGGAATTGCAGTGAGATATACCTGTATTAACTTGTAAATGGTTGGCTTCATCATTTTATTACTCACACATTACTGATTTATTCTGTTGTCTTGTCCAATAGCTTGTTGTAAAATATTATTTAATGATACGAGGGGAAGTCAATAAGTAAGTCACAAATGGCTGTAGGGGAAAAAAAACTAAATATGATAACTTGAAACCAGTTTATTTTTATACATACATTGATCCCTTTATTTCTCAACATAATTTCCACCAACATTGATGCACTTATCCCATCGTTTTATCAGTCCTCCCAAACCGGCTGCATAGAACTGCCTGCTATGTTTTCTAAACCAATTTTTCAGTTCACATTCAACTTCAGCGTCATTCGCGAAATGTCTCCCAACATGGTGGGTTTTCAGTGGACCAAAAAGGTGGAAATCGCTAGGGGCTGAGTCAGGGCTGTAAGGTGGATGTTCCATAACTTCCCACCTTAGTTGGTTAATTTTCTCCTGAGTTAATCGAGCCGTATGTGGTCTGGCATTGTCATGAAGAAGCAACACTCCTCTAGTCAGCAGTCCTGGACATTTTCTTTGAATTGCATCATGAAGCATCGATAGAACTTCACAGTACGATTCAGAATTCACATTGTTACATTTCTTCTTGAAATTGGTTAAAAGCACTCCTTGATAATCCCAGAACACTGTCAGCAGAACATTCCCTGCTGATGGCGTAACCTTGAATTTTTGGACACAAGGCGAAGAAGGATGTTTCCATTGCATTGAAGCATGCTTTGATTCGGGCTGGTGTGATGCACCCATGATTCGTTCCCAGGACAATCCTGTTTAGCATGTCTTCTCCTTCATCTTCGTATCGACAGAAATGATGCAAGGACAGGCCAGATCGGTTCATTTTGTGTTCCTCCTTCAATTGTCTGGGTACCCACCTTGAGCACTCTTTCTTAAATTTCAATCAATCATGCATTATGCTGTATGCTGAACATGCTATTGCAGATGCTACAGAGTCTATCGTTACTCGCCTGTCACCTCTAATCATCTCCTCCACCCGCTGCACGAATGCTTCTGTTGCAATCTCAACAGGATGACCAGATCGGATTTCATCAACAATTTTAGAGCATCCTTGAGAAAAATTTTTTTACCCAGCTATGCACCACTTTACGGAACAAACATTTGTCAGCATAAACAGGAAGCATTTCCTTATGAATGTCCTTTGCAGGCAGTCCTTTTGCCCACAAAAAATGCACAACAGCATGTTGCTCTTTGGTTGTAGACTTCGTAAGTACAGTCGCCATTTTGTTTATGTGCTGCGCATGCGCATGAGACACCTAACGCCACCTGATGAACAGGAATATAAAGTTTGATGTTGCTGTGACCTAATGACACCTGTAAAAACACCAACTACATTTACCTGCCATCCCACAGAACTATGTGACTTACTTATTGACTCGCTCTTGTGCTATTCACTTGTCAGGCTTTCTATAGTTTGTCTGGTCAGTGCTAAACTAAATGTATTTTCAGTGATGTTATGTCTTCTGTTATGAGTCATCTATTTTATCATTCAACTCATTTATTCCTGACATGTCATTAGGATCAGGAGCAACCAGCTTGATTCACTTCGATGGGTGTTCCATCAGTGATGGCCTGCAGGCAATGGTTTCCATAGTGACTGACTTAACCGAAGACATGTCCTCTGGCAGGTAATGATATTCATAGCTCCTTGTTATGAGGAGTTATAGCTTCTGTTATAATGTCTATGACTATGGCTCCCAAACTGTCCCTGATGGGATCTCATAGCAGCACCAAATATAACAAATATACTGTTTTGATTGATGTTTATTGGATACAGCTAGAGAGAGTTGACACTTTTAGTATTGTTGTTGTTGTTGTTGTTGAATCTACTGCTGCTGAGTTGTCTACACTTGGCTTCCCAGAGCCTTTCTCATGAAGGTGCAAGTCAAACAGCTGTTCCAGGGTGAGTCAGCTTTCCCTGGTGTTAAGTTTCAGTACTTGCTACATACATTATTACATCCAATAATGTTTCATTGACCCAGAAACTTTGAGGAGCATCTAACAGCTTTCAGGCTGGATTAGCTGGCTGGTTGGTTGGAAGGACTCTGAAAAACTTAAAGTTCTAACTCTTGAGTGTGCTGCACTTTTGTTCAAGTTATCTGAGCCCTCATCTGTCAGGGTTGAGGCTGATGTTCAAGTTATCTGAGCCCTCATCTGTCAGGTTGAGGCTGATGCTTCAAGTTATCTGAGCCCTCATCTGTCAGAGTGAGGCTGATGTTCAAGTTATCTGAACTCTCATCTGTCAGAGTGAGGCTGATGTTCAAGTTATCTGAACCCTCATCTGTCAGGGTGAGGCTGATGTTCAAGTTATCTGAGCCCTCATCTGTCAGGGTGAGGCTGATGTTCAAGTTATCTGAGCCCTCATCTGTCAGGGTGAGGCTGATGTTCAAGTTATCTGAACCCTCATCTGTCAGGGTGAGGCTGATGTTCAAGTTATCTGAACCCTCATCTGTCAGGGTGAGGCTGGTGTTCAAGTTATCTGAGCCCTCATCTGTCAGGGTTCATACTTTTCTCCTGACTTATTTCCAAAGTACCATCTCCATGGGAAATGCTTGTCAGAGCTCTTGTTCCGCTCTCCAAGTGCACAGGTGAGCCATACCAGTGTTTGAATTGTATGTCTGTGGAGAGACATGGCAATCCTTGGAACAGTAGCCAAACTGAGAACTCTGTGTGTAGGTCTCACCCAGGAAATGTGCTCCAAAGATTTGGTCATTGTAAGTCATGGTCATGTTCTTGTGACCTCTGTGACCCCGGCTGCATTCAAGATGACTTTCCTGAAAATATGGAAATGTTTGTGTGGATCTAAGACTCATTAAACATTATGTCCCAAATGTATTTACTGTACAGAGCAATAGAAGGAGGAGGTCTGACTGAGCTACGTTGTGACAAGACCTTATAATCAACATTTTACACATCATGGTGTTAGGGGTTGTTAGATAACCATACCAATCTTTCACTGCCCAGTGCTAAAGGTCAAGGCACGTTTCATCAACTTACAGTGCCATCTTTACAAAACTGGTCAACTGTTGCTGTGGAACACAACTAGGGCCCTATACAGGCATTGAGGCATGCTGGGAATATGGTGCTAACCCATATTTGTAATGACCAACTGGCACATGGTGGGTTAATGTTACACTGGCTACCTTTACATCCCAAAGTATTTCCTGGTATCCATGTTGGGCTGGGTGGAGCTGGGAGGCTGGGAGGCTGAGTGAGCCTGGGAGGCTGGGTGGAGCTGGGAGGCTAGGTGAATATTTACAATCTTTGGAATGGCAAGTAGCACGTGCACACGCACGCACGCACACACACACACACACACACACACACACACACACATCAGTGAAATGAGAGTGCTGATATAGAATCTGACTGCAGGCTTTCACAAGATATGTGGCCCTCAGTGCATGCATACATTTTATGTTTATCTAGATATGGTTTAATGAGCATGTACAAACATGCCGGTCTCCCTGGCCTAGAGGTTAACGTCTCTCTCCGTAATCCCGTATACTCTCTTGATTAACGTAACCTGCGCAGGAATCGGTAGCGGTTCTTGGCGCGTTGGTAACTTACAGGGTATGTGAGCCGGTCGCTCAGAAAGCAATGGCAAACTACTGAGCATAATCTTGCCTAGTACATCAACAACAGCTGAAAAATGCTGTGCAAAGGGGTGTGCAAAAAAAAACAAAACATTTTCATCTCTGCTTATTACTTTTGTTCAAATGGAACTAAAAATAAGGAGACAGTATGTACAAGTGCTAAAACCAATAGTACTGAGTATAAATGGACTACCACAAATGGAATTATGACCAAACAATGTCAGTGGGCTAAGAAACAGAGAAACTAGATGACTAATGGTAATCAATCAATCATGTGCCATGCCGGAAAGCGTGGGCGGTCATGACTCGCCATTTCACTCGATCACCGGAGTCGTGGATCAGCTCAGTGTTCCTGTCTCGTCCATGCCATGTGGCCAAGCCATCCAGGTATTTTCCTTTCAGTCTTCCTCTTGGTCTGTTCCCCTCGATCTTGCCAGTTGTCAATAAGTTCTCCAATCCATTTCTTCTCATAACATGTCCAAAACATTTTGACTGTCTTCGTCTAATTTCTCTAATCAGTCTACGATTTTCATTTGTCTCCTGTAGTACTTGATCATTGGTTTTTCTGTCTGTCCATGGTATTCTTTGCATTTTCCTCAGAAACCACATTTCTGCAGCCATCAGATGTTTTTCAGCTTGACTGCACATTGTCCAAGTTTCACATCCATACAAAAGAACAGGCTCTATGTATCCCCTCAACACTCTTTTTCTCGTTTCAATTGACATCTTTTTATTGGTCAGAATGTCTTTCATCTTGCTAAAGGCTACTTTTGCCATGGCGATTCTTGTTCTAATCTCTTCAAGGCATCTCCCATCAGATGTTATGACTGTTCCGAGATAATTGTATCGATTCACTTGTTGCAGAATATTCCCATTTACTTGTATATTACATTGTGGTACTTCGTTCTTCCTAGTGACGACTATAACCTATGTCTTCTTACAATTTAATTCCAACCCCAGCTGCTCACTGTGTACAACAACCGCGTCTATTAATTGTTGCAGATCCTGTGCATTGTCTGCAATCAATACTGTATCATCTGCATATCTAATGTTATTGATGTTTCTTCCACCAATGCTGATTCCATTTATATCTTCTACATTTATGAAAATATATTCACTATATAGGGAAAAAAGATCTGGAGACATTACACATCCCTGCCTAACACCTCTCTTAATAGGTTGATATTGTCCCACTTCATTATCAATCCTTATGGCAGCTTGTTGTTTCCAATATATGTTTTTTATAAGTCTAATGTCTTTCCCATCAATTTGTAGATCTGCAAGCATATCTACCATGTTGACATGTCTAACTCTATCAAAAGCCTTTGTATAGTCAATAAAGCAAAAATGTATATCCTTGTTTACTTCTATAACACGTTCAATAACTGTTCGCAGCATATACACAGCATTTACTGTACCCTTTCCTTCTACAAACCCACATTATTCTTCCCCTATTTCAGGTTGTATTTGCTTCCTCACTCTTTGAATGATAATTCGTAACAAAATCTTTGTGATGTGACTCATTATACTAATTGTTCTATGTTGATCACATTCCAAGGTTCCTGATTTCTTTGGGATTGCAATAAATACAGAATTACATAATTCAGAAGGTATATCTCCAGTATCATATAATGTGTTCAGCAGTCTGGTGACTTGCTCTAATCCAAATTCTTCTAAAGCTTTAATCATTTCTGTTGTGATGTTATCTACACCAGGGGCCTTGCCAGCTTTCATACGCTTAAGAACATTTTGAACCTCCATCTTTAAAATTGGTGGTCCTTCATTATTAAATCTAATATCATACTGTTCCTCTCTGTTATCATTATACAGGTCTTTCACATAATCTGTCCATACATGTAGAATCTGATCTTCTTCTATTATGATTTTGCCATCTTTAGTTTTTAGACATCCTGTTGATGTACTTGGTCTTTTATTAGTAAGTAATACTAATAGTAAACAACTTTGTTAATAAGCAAATTTATAGTGTTAGTTTTAAACAGGCAGCTTGACAAAAGGTGATAGTTCCTTGTAATGAGAATTAAAAATATGGATCTGGAAATTGTGTTTCCTACTTTAGACAGATCTATTGAGTCTAAAATGTATGACATCATAAAGAGTCAAGCATCATTAGAAAAAGCTTAGGACATTTCAAATATTCTAACACTATTTGCTGTTTGTTTTTTAAATCTCATTTGTACATTCCCTACATGTTAGTCTTTACTCTTTAATTATAGTTAGTTATTACTCATAAACTACACTGCTACATAATAGAGAAATTACAATAAAGTCAGATTGTGTTTTGTTTACAATTCCTAATATATTTAAAATTAATAAATAATGTTTCCCATTTGTAAATTTTGAAACTGAAGACACAAACAATTTGCACAACTCATCCTTATAATACAGTGTGCTTTATACTATGAACAATTCTTGCCTATATAAACATCCTTACATGCAGCTGTCTACCGCTAGTGCCCACCACTACCATCTATGTTTAATCAGAAAGATGTGGTTGTCAGTTTGCTCTAGCTGTTGTAGTACAGGTGGTGTATAACATTCCTTCTTCTGGAATTGTTTTCCTGTGCCTAGTATTCTAAACAAAGAGATGAGTTGCTTCCATAAATCAGTCATCAGCAGGAGGTTGTGGATGTCCCAGCTTCTCTTCCACTTTCATCTTCTGGGGCCAAGGTGAAATTTTCAAGTCACCAAAGAGAGGGAACTTTTCTAGTATCTGTTCTGGGGGTCATTTTAACAAGTTGCCTTGTCTCTTTGGGCGGCTTTTATTTTGTAGACATGACCTTGTAGTCTACAGTGTCATCCACGATGTCTACAAATGGTGGTTTGCTGTGTCAAGTGTTAGAATGAGATCTTGTGGGTAATTGCTGCCTCCACACATTTTTGTACTTTCAGTGAGACTTTGTGGCAAAATTGTTCTTTCTGGATGCCTACTTTTGCCAGTGTGTTATCTGTCTCATTTCATGCAACACTCCATCATAACTGCATTGTTGGCAGACAGCTGAATTAGATGTTCCAAGGCTGCTCTTGTCTGTAGATCCTCAGATTTAGTTTAGGCAGTGATGAGAAGTGATGCAGTCACAAATAGGAAAACTAACTGAATATTTTGAGCGTTCCTCCAGTACCATTGTAGTCTCCAGTATAGCCTGCAGTTCTGTCTTGTGGTTTGCTGAGAGTTCTCTGTAAGCAACTGATCGTTCTACTTTTTAAGCATTGAGCATTAGTATTTTCATCTGTACCTCCTGTCCTTACTACTAATTCTGAAGATTCATGGTGAAGACAGGAATCAATTGTGTAGTAGGGTATTGGTTGTTGAGGTGATGTAATATCTTTGTTTTCAGACAAGTGGTGTTTCCTCAGTTCTGACCTGGATGCCTGAGATGGTAAGGTGTGCATTGTATTGGGGTGTGGTATTTTGGAGGTTGTAGCATGCCACAAGCTGCTCCAGTTTCTCTTGAGTTTTCTGAAGTGACATTTCTGTTGGCAACCATCAGCTGTTTTGATGGGTAATTGAAACTAGATCTTTTTAACTGATTCTTGATTAGATCATTTATTTGTTCATGGCAGAGGTACTGATTTACACATACACATTTTTCAGTCATGATGGTGGTTTTCTCATCTCTTTCTTATTTCTCTTAGATTGCTGTACTGCAAATGTTGCTTCCATTGCTGTTATTGGTGTGCCCTCTAGTCCTCCATTTTGTATTTTGTCCAACTTCTGAAGGCTTTATTTACTCTTTACATCTTTCAGAATTGGGTTAATGTGCCCTTCGTAGACTTGCTTCATGATTTATATATCAGTCCCTCATCTGGCCTCCAATAGTGTTCCTCATAAACTATTTGCATGTGGTATTTCTTTTTGTTCCACCCAACTGTGACTTCTTGTCATTTTTTACCAACTTCCAGTCTCAGGTGTATGTAGCGCTACCCTCTTGTAGCAGTGGTATGTTATCCAGTGAGAGGGTTCAGTTTTCAAGTTTAGTGGGGTGTAGTCGCTGTCTTTACAAAAATTAAAGGATGCCTTTTTACGCCATGAGGTGTATTATGTATTTAGTGCTAGCCCCATATTTTTAGACCCTCAGCTTTTGGTGTGTAATGTCATACAACTCATGCTGGCTGCCTTTACTTTCCAGTATATTTTCTGGTACTTATTTTAGACTGAGCTTACTTGGCAACCCAGGTCAGTTAAAAGATATTCCCATCTCCTAGAAGACATGACCGGTGGGCCAAAAAATATTCCCATCTCCTAGAAGACATGACCGCTGGGCCAAAAAATATTCCCATCTCCAAGAAGACATGACCGCTGGGCCAAAAAATATTCCCATCTCCAAGAAGACATGACCACTGGGCCAAAATATATTCCCATCTCCAAGAAGACAAGACCACTGGGCCAAAAAATATTCCCATCTCCAAGAAGACATGACCACTGGGCCAAAATATATTCCCATCTCCAAGAAGACAGACAAGAGTGCTAGCCACTGCACTACCAAGCCTCCAGTAACCATCTTGTAAACACAGCTTTGTGACCTTTTTTTTTTCCCTACAGAAGGACCAATTGGCCTTCCATGACTGAATGTAACTGTCTTATTCACTTGATAATTGATTTTGATAATTTATGTCCACTGTCTTGTTGGTGGTTGTGCAATTGTATTTCTCTTCTATTAGGTTAGAATTTCATTTGGTTGGCGGCTTCAATGACAGGAGAAGAAATTCTCATGAAGTATCAGACAAAGTGTTGAGTAAGTATTTAGTATTTCAAAATTATTGATAGTGTATATGAATGTGCAGTGTTTGTTTAAAATGAGAAGTATGTTGATCAGGTATTGTGGCAATGCATTGTATATTTGTTCTTTTAATGGTTAAAGAGTGGCTGCAGTTTGTCATTACAACTTGTTGGTATTATTGTGTATATTTGTTGTGTTGATGCTAGATACATGTTTTCATTGACTGTCTGCCTGCCCTATACTTGTTCTTTGTTCACACAAGTGATGCCAAATTGAACATGTCACAGATTTATTATCAGCAGTCACTGTTCAGAAGAAGTGATCTACAAAATCCAAATGATGGACAAGTCTGTGGAAGAAATACAAATACATTGTATTCAGCCAGACCAAGATACTACTTGGGGAAAAAAACAAGAAAGTGACTTGGAAAGATGGCAAATGAACTCTGTCATTTTGTGTGAGCTATTGCTTGGGGTATGTTCTTTCAGGGGGTGAAATACAATAGATTGTGTTAGTAAAATTAATATTGGCTTTTGAATATTTCAGTGGCTCTGTACCAGTGTAGCCAAGACATCCATCTAGTAACAGCTTGTATAACTAGTAAGTTATAATATGTCAGCTAAATAGAGATTGATAACAGAACACCTCAGTCTTGTCCTCCATCACACAGACAATGCATCTGTGTTTGTTATTCTCCTCACCACTATGTTGCTGTCAAGTTGCTGTTGGTTGTGTGCTTTCTCTCTTCACTGTCTCTTTTATGGAGTTTTACTTTCTTACCAGACAGAACATATGCAGCCTCTTGCAGCAGAATCCAGGTGTCCATTTTATAACCAAACATAACAAACACTTGAGAATGCTATGAGGTTAGGTGCCTAGTCTTCTTGGACAAGGGCAAACCCAACTCTCTCCCTCTCTCTCTCCCTCTCTCTCCCTCTCTCTCTCCCTCTCTCTCTCCCTCTCTCTCTCTCTCCCTCTCTCTCTCTCTCAGGTATTCGTACTGGTTCTTTGGAGTTTGTACACTGAACTAGGATTTTGTATGTGATCTGAATAGAAAGATGAGAGCACTAACGGATAGTTTCATATTAGAGTACTAATTGATAGTTTCATGTGAGAGTACTAGTGGATAGTTTCATGTTAGAGCACAAATGGGTAGTCTTAAGTGAGAGCACTATCGGGGGGCTGCGTGGTCTCGAGGTATGGTGTCCGCCTCGAGTGCTGGAGGTCCCGGGTTCAAGCCCCATGAGAATCGGGATCTTTTCACGTGGACATCTAGTAAAATTTCCCTCTGGTCTCTGGGTAGTGAGATCGGACGCCCGTGTGTATTGTTGCGCACGTAAAAAATCCCTTCTTCTTCTTCTTCTTCAGCATTCCGAGCCATTGAGGTTCTTTGCTGCAAATACAATCTGTCTCCATTCGTCTCTCTGGTGGACCTTCTCTTGCCAGTCGTTGATTCCAAGTGCTTGTAGGTCTGTATGTATATTATCTCTCCACCGCCTTCTTGGTCTACCTCGGGGTCTACGGTCATTTATTTCCTGAGTGTAAGCGAGTTTTGTTTCCCTATTATCTTCCATTCTTTCTATATGCCCCAGCCATTGTAGTCTATTAGCCTTCATGATACCAGTGATTAGCGGGGACTTAAACAAATCATAAATGTCTTTGTTACTTCTTCTTTTCCACTCTCCACTTTGTGTATCCCTAATGGGTCCAAAGATGCGTCTTAAAATTTTGTTCTCAAAGGTTTGTAACAAGGCTTCGTCTCCTTTCGTTGTACTCCAGGTTTCAGAGCCATACAGCACAACTGGTCTGATCAGTGTTTTGTATATTGTGATTTTGGTGTTGGAAATCGAAAAAGAGCAGCCTAACAGCGCTGCCCGGGCAAAATTTCGAGTTAAAAATCTACCCAAAGTATTTCAGGATCCTTGGCGGTGCTACGGAGTTCGTGCACTGAGCTGAGTTTCTCCAGACTCAGGTTTGAGTTAGGAGAAGAACGGAGTACTTATGGGTTGCACCCGTGTGCTGTGATGTTGATTCGTCGACTAAACTAATTATTGGGTAGTCTTATGTTAGTTAGTCGACAGATCATCCTCATTGCACATCGAAACATTCAGTCCAAAAAGCGCTAGGATCCCCTCCTCAGTAAATCCTGCAGCGTGTAGCGGCTCATGACACCAGTTCTGTGTTGGTTTATTACTCTTCTTTGGCTTCCTGCATAGTGTTCTTGTTTGGCCACACCTCTTTTAACTTGCTGTTCTCACAGCCTGACCATGGTTGTAGATTCCCAGTCATCGCCTGGTTCTTGTAAACGACTTACTTCTCGTAGAGCATTCAGAATGTCTTCCTGGTCCATGGCTCGCCCGCCTTCCACAGTGGCCCTTCCTGCAAGTCTGTCAGCCTGTTCATTCCCTTGTACACCCGCATGCCCTGGCACGAAGATGAAACTAATCTTTGCCAGCCGTGACCGCTCCAGAGACAGCAGCCACTCTCTTCGGACCCACCCCATCTCTATCATCCTGAGCATACTCATTGAGTCACTAAGGACGTGTCCGATTGAATGTCTGTGTCTTGAGCCATTTTATTGCTTTACTTACTGCCATGACTTCCATAGTCAAGCTGCTTGTGGTCAAAGCTTAAGCACCAGACTCTTCCTTCACACTTTTCCCTCCGGCCTGAGCCGTTAAGGCCTATGAACTTCTCACTCCTCGGGCAACCGACCCATCCGTGTAAATGACCGCATCATCCTCTAATGAATTCTCGAAGATCAAAGCCTGTACTTCCTCCTCCACAGCAGCTGGATTTACTTGTCTGCATTTCCTGTCTAGCTGGATGCACACTGAAAAGGATGTATAGAACTCTGTTGGCACGTGTACCCACTCCTCGCCAGGTTCTAAGTCCTCGAGTGAACACACCTGCTGAAGAATGTATTTGGCTTGACCCATCCACGACTTTCCTCTTTTTAACCTGCTGCCCTTTACCTTCTTGATCTCGCTGTGCAGTGGATGTTGTGTGTTTGCATTGACTCTGAGATAGGCACATGTTTGGCAGAATTGTATTCTGTCCCTCATGGTTGGAAAATCAAGAAGGTAGCACATCGCCCTGCATGCTGTATCTCTAGTACATCCAAGAATAATGTGCATAGCTTTGTTCTGTATCCTTTCCATCCTTTCTATCTGCTTATGGCTGAAACTCAGGATCGCCATCGCATACTCCAACACAGAAAGGACCATACCTTCGTAAAGAAGACATAGATGGCGCTGTTCATAGTTTGCTGCCGCCATCACCCGCACCACAGCCAAACCCCACTTCACCTTTATTATCACCTGGTCTACATGCTCAGTATAAGCTAGGCTTCGATCAAATCGTATCCTCAGGTAATTCATCGCCTGCGTTCTTTCCAACTGTAGGGTAGTCTTATGTGAGAGCACTAATGGGTAGTTTCATATGAGAGCATCTTTGTGTAGTTTCACATGTAGCATTAATAGATGGTTTCATATGTAAGCACTAAATTTTCATACAAGAGCATTAATTTGTTTCATATGAAAGCACTAATGGATAATTTCATAAGAGAGCACTGTCATGGTGCGGTCCGAAAGGCGATGCTGTTGTATTGTGTTGCAGATGATCTTGTGGATGCTTGTTGTGTCTCTGGCTCGTTATTGCATATTGCTTTGGCTTGCACCATGCTCTATTGAATGTTCTTGAACAGCAGGAGACGATGACCGTTGACGTTTGATGATGATGATGGACAGTCTCTGCTTTCCTCGTTATCTTCTTCTTCTTCCGACTATTGTCGATCAACTGACCTGGCTGGATGTTCGCTAACCAGAAAAGAGTTGTCTAGACAGAATGATTCTTTGGACAAAAACCACTTCAAATCAACCGCAGCCTGCTGGCTCACGTGTGCTCAATGAAGATCATTTTCACAGTCAGTTTCAAAGGACTCAACAAGGCCTGTTTGCAGCCTCGAGCGGAAAATAATAATTTTATTTCACAGCACAGTATCTTCAAAGGCATGCATACATTATCCTAGCGGCCAGCCGGGTTCACTAGTAAGCTGATTGATGCCCTGAGACCCGTTGGTCACCGTTGCCACCCCTAGCCATGACTATCGTGTGCGTGTCCATAGTGCCTCTGGCCACTGGCCTGTTGGAGAAAAGATCCTAACAGTTTTCATTTAGAGTTGACTTAGGTGGCTTCAGTGAAAGTGTGAGGTTCCTAACAAAACGTGTTCCATGCCTGAAGTGAAGTTGCTCACTCTAGGTTACTAATCAACACATGTTTGTGACGTGTTTTTATTACATACAGTTGGTGTGTTTATTCCTCAGACTTTTCTGTGTATGAAATATTATTTATTTAGCCTCTTCTCTTATTTTTATGCATGTGCAATTCATTTATACCTTTCTATGACATGGCAAGCACTAATGGGTAGTTTTATATGAGAACACTAATGGGTAGTTTTATATGTGAGCACTAACGTATTGTTTCTTATGAGAGAACTAACTGATAGCAAAATATGAGAGGTCTTAAAACATTGTATCTTATAGCCTTCGTCCAAATGCTATATGCTAGAAATGTTATTGTCACATTTTCGTTTCAGATGTGAACACAGTGTACAGATGTGCTAACACACCATTTCCTGTAATATATGGTCTTGGTAAGTAGCTTTGGAACAGATAGTTATTTTGGTATTATTTGTTCTCTGTCTGCCTGTTTGTATGTGTGTGACAGAAAACTGTTAGTTTAATCTATAAAGTCACTTTTAGTGAGCCAAGAACATGAATGTCATATTGCTGTATGCATTCTTCACACTGTTATTGTTAAAACATTAGATTACAGAATGTTGGCTGTTCAAAGAAATGTCAGCATTCTTATGTAGAACTACATCTGAGGCCTCATTATGATTTTTCCCCTTCTATTGTCACACATTAATATTAATTGAATGAATGTAATTGTTGAAGTCCTGCTCAATCAATTGCAAATATTTGGAGTTGAGAGTTTCTCAAAGAATTACTGACATGCAAATCCAGAGCTGTACTAACATCTTCGAGTGTGAAGGCATGATTACTAAACGTTGTTAACACAATTGTGATAGTGAAAAGAAAGTCAATTAGTTTATTGAACTATTAATCATTGATAACATAAGATCAGATGCATATATCATAGAAGTAATGGACATGCGATTTCAATCAGAATGAGCATGTAATGCAAGTGTATTTAACTTATAACTGTGTATTTATTTAAGCAATGGTCATTACTGTTCAGAGTGCATTGTATTGTGTCATATTATAGGTCTGTTGGAACTGTATTGTGTGTATTCATAAATTCATTCAGTCCATAACATCTATTAACTGATTCAGTTGAAAACAAAAAGTAGATTTAGATCAAACAAAAATTGATGTCAGAAAATGGAAAGTTGGGATATGTCACATTTATGACTTAAATGTTGTTAATATGGGTAGCATTATATATCAAATTAAAGAAGGTTGCACAAGGAAAACTACTGTAGTGATATTTTAACTATAGTTTGACAAAAACCATTAAAATGTATTGTTTAATTATCTAACATGGATTGGGAAAAAAAGAGTGAGAAAATTATTCCAAATTTTCACTTACCAAGGGAAATTTTTATATGATAATTCAATTAAATTAAGTGAATAATGATAACTTCACAACTTTTGTTCACAAATATCACAACAACTGCTATTCTATACCATCATAATATAATTATAACATTATATTTTGTAGCTCAACATTTTCACACAAAACTGAAAAAGTCAGAACACTGGACAAATTTATACTCAATAGAATGAGAACTAATATAGACACTATGTTCTTTTTTTATTTATAATTACTGCTCGGTTTATTTGTGGTAGGCAAAGCAACTTAGGGGCATAGCAGAGCAAGCATAATTTGATATGTACCATCAAATGATGATGAACTTTCACTGCCAGTCTTGTTTTCCCTATCACCCACCACCTACTGAATAATTTAACTGAATAACCACATTACTGCATGTGCTATCAGTATCAGAATCTTTCACAAAGTTCTTTAAATCATAATCACTATCATCTAAAATTGTTTCAAACAATAATCTGATGTAAATCGAAAAGGTCGTGAACTAATTAGAAAATTCATCACAAAATTTCCAATATTTCTGAAAATTTTGAGCATGCATGACTGTAAATTTTCTATGAATAGGAATGAGAGAATTCTCCAATGTAAATTTCCATTTATTGAACATTAAAATTGCAGAACTGATCAGGAAAAGAAACACATAACGCAATGACAAAAATCTGTCATTCATCTCAACAGTAAGTCAGGTCTTTTAACTCTCTAATTGTCATAAGTCTCTGGCAGTTCCAGCCTTCAAGTTGTTGGAAAAAATAATTTAAAATTAGCAGCAATCAATCCAAACTTCAAATATCACAATATGTTGAAGTTAAGCCACCTAGAGCTGGAATTATAGGCCCATCTCATATAGAAACATGTAAATACTTTCAAATCTTCCACAGTGTGTTCTTTAATGCAGCTGTGAATGTGTTGCTTAAAAAAAAAAAAAGAAAAGCTGTGAATGTGTTAAAAGATTTAGTAATATTTGAGTGTAGTACTCTGTATACAAGAGATTGGATATGCTGATGTTTTAGTAATACTATCCACATCACAGAATGGTATAGAAAAATTAATAACTCAACCCCAAAAAAATAGTGAAAATCTCAACTTATTTCTTAACATAGCCAAAACAAAGATAATGCATGTAGATAAAACTAATAAAGAAAGAAATATTTGTTAATGAGGAAAAATTGGAGGTGGTGGTAAATTTTGAATATATTGGGTCATTGATTATCAACAATTGTGACACACGAAGGAAATTAAAAGACAAATAGCTATTGTTCTTCAGAAAATAAACCAACTGAATAAATTGTGGAATGGAACAGATAGAAATACAAAAATTAGATTTTTAAGTGCAAGCATTTTTCTCATTGCAACATACACTTGTGAGACCTGGACATTTACTTAACAACCTCAGCAGCACATAAATGCCTTCAAATATAAATGTTATTAACGGGTTCTGAGGAAAAACCAATGAACAAGTCCTTCAAGAAACATATGAAGATCGTAAACTGATTAGAGACATTAGATGTAGACAGTCAAAATTTTGTGGGCATGTTATGAGAAGAAATTAATTGGAGAACGTGTGACAACTGGCAAGATCGGAGGGAAGAGACCAGGGGGAAGACTGAGAAGTAAATACCTGGATGGCTTGGCCATGTGGCATGGTCGAGACAGAAACACAGAGCTGATCCACGACTCTGGTGATCGAGGGAGATGGCAAAACATGACCGCCCATGCTTATCGGCACTGCATATAATGGATGGAAACGGGTTCTAAGAACAAATGCATCCATGTTCTGTATTGAAGATGATCTCATTTGGAGGTGACAGTTTCGAATCCCAGTCGGTAACTATAACTTTGAAATTTTATGTTGTCTAGCGCGTCCTCTGATCTCTACTTCCTCCTCTTCTTCTATGAGTGCCAACACAGTACTCTGTGTGTTTATTTATAATCTGTGTTAGTGGCCTCACAGGTTTCCCCAGATGATTTCCTGTGTGAATGAGATAGGCATATTTGCCATGCTCTTGCATATTTATAAATAATCATGGTCTCTTTTCTGTAAGCACAGCAGTTGATGTTCAGACAGGAGAATTATTTCCTGCGACATTCCCAGACAAAGGTCCGGACCTGCCCTTAAGAAACGCTAGACATTTCACAGGTGGGAAAGAGGTAAGCGTGTGAGGGAGTTTAAATCTGTCTCATCATTAATCATGTGAATTGTGTAATTATGTATGTATTGCAATCCCAAAAAAATCAGGAGCCTCAGAATGTGATCAAGATTGAACAGTTAGGATAATGAGTCATATCACACAGATTTTGCTAATAATCATCATGCAAAGAGTTAGGAAGAAAATACAACCTGAAATAGGGGAAGAACAAAGTAGACTGTAGAAGTAAACAAAAATCTACATCTTTTCTTTATTGACTACACAAAAGCTTTAGATAAAGTAAGACATGTTGACATAAGGATGCTTGAAGATCTACAAATTGATAGAAAAGGCCTTTATACTTGTAAAAAACATATATTTGAAACAACAAGCTGCCGTCAGAATTGATAATGAAGTAGGTCAATATCAGCCTATTAAGAGAGGTGTGAGACAGGGATGTGTAATATCTCCAGATCTTTTTTCCCTGTTCAGTGAAAATATTTTCAGAAATGTAGAAGATATAAAAGGAATCATCATTGGGGGATGAAACATCAATAACATTAGATATGTGGATGATACAGTCTTGATTGCAGACACTGAGCAGGATCTGCATCATTTAGTAGATGCGGTTGTTGCACAGTGTATGTGTGTGCTAAGAATAAAAGTTATACCTAATTTGAAGCAGAACTTTATGCAAATGTGTTGTTTTTCAAGATCCTTTGTTGCTGAAAGTTTCAAAAATCACCATTTGCACTACACACATCTTCACTTAACTGGAAGTACATCAACAACAAGCCATCAAGCTGTGATCCTACTGTTATTAAACTAAAGCTAAATGTCCCCTGTACATATACATGTAGTAACTAAACTAGCTTACTGACTCACTTACTTGTGACTCTCTTTTAAAAACCCATTTTATATTTGGATGACTGGCACCTTGTCGTCTTGACAGACGAGTTTTAGTTATACCTCTCCATAACATAAAGCCTGGGCTGAATTTAGAGACCATGTGTTGCCCATGCAAAATGATCCCTCTCTCAGCCTGTCTAATGTACTCCAGAGGAAAGGTAACACCAATACGTCTGAACAAGACAAGCTGCAGAAGTTGCCAGATCAGCAAAGCAATGCTCTAACTGTCCGCTTGTCGGAGCTTCGATTCTAGATCTCTCTCTTGGCCTGCCTAGTTTACGCCAGAGGAAAGGTAACACCAACACATCTGGAACAAGACAAGCTGCAGAGGCTGCCGGATCAGCAAAGCAATGCTCTAGCTGTCCACCTGTCAGAGCTTCAATCCTAGACCAGTTGCCAACCAAGGGTCTGGTCTGCCCTACCATGACATTCAGTCTTTAAGTTGTATTTCCTCGCACTAGGATAAGGCTTGTACCCTCCCAATTGCCCTCCTCCACCCAAAGCCGTTGGCACAATGTGGGGTGTCAGGTGTGGTAAGCGTCACCCAATATTCGGCACTAACAGAAACAGGTATACTGTCTACTGTCATACGGTAGTTCGGTCATATCTAACTAAGACCTGACAGGATATTTGGATGATGCATTGTTGAAATTGATCACATTTTCTTAAGAAAACCTTTAAAATCACTTGAAAAAAGGTGGTAAATTTTGCTGTGACCTTTATTGAAGTAAAATCTTCAACATTTTATGTCCCATATCCACACAGTTCACTCAGACAAGCATCTTCCAGTCAGACCTTGTATATGGAGTCTCCCAAATGTAACATATCTTACTCTTGCAGGTTTGCCCTCCATTTTCCCCTCTAGTACATTTTTAAACAGGAAGCTGTGTTTCTTCTTTGCCCTTAGTACTTTCATTTTCTGTCCTTGATCTCATTTTGTAATGTTTTCTTCAGTCACTATCTTTGTGAGACTTGTTTGTGTTGTAATGTTTGTAATAAGCTGTATACTTGAAATGACTGAAGTGTATGGGTGTTCATGTTGTTAACAATGACTTGTTTGTGCAGAATATTGTGATTTATGATCACCACAAGTGTGAGCTAGTGATTGGGCCATTCCACTATGACATCCTTCCTGATGTGGACATCTACTTAACTTTGCCAAACCACCTCATTAGAAAAGTAAGTTTGTGCTTACTGATTTGTTGATTACCTAAAATCCATGTCACAGTCACAGATGCTCATACAAAACACTGATCAGACCAGTTGTGCTGTATGGCTCTGAAACCTGGAGTACAACGAAAGGAGACGAAGCCTTGTTACAAACCTTTGAGAACAAAATTTTAAGACGCATCTTTGGACCCATTAGGGATACACAAAGTGGAGAGTGGAAAAGAAGAAGTAACAAAGACATTTATGATTTGTTTAAGTCCCCGCTAATCACTGGTATCATGAAGGCTAATAGACTACAATGGCTGGGGCATATAGAAAGAATGGAAGATAATAGGGAAACAAAACTCGCTTACACTCAGGAAATAAATGACCGTAGACCCCGAGGTAGACCAAGAAGGCGGTGGAGAGATAATATACATACAGACCTACAAGCACTTGGAATCAACGACTGGCAAGAGAAGGTCCACCAGAGAGACGAATGGAGACAGATTGTATTTGCAGCAAAGAACCTCAATGGCTCGGAATGCTGAAGAAGAAGAAGAAGAAGAAGTCACAGATGCTCATTGTCTCCCATTAGAACTCAGATTGCACACTGTTACCTCAGGGGTTGGTAAATATATCTTTCTGTGTACACACACTAAACTTATTCCCACTTTCAGTTCAGGACAAATCCATTTATTTAATGCGATTCAATTCAAATTTAAGCTTTTTGTCTGTAAGTAGTGAGCTTATCTAAATATTCTCCTTACCCCCCAGCTTGTCTAAATATTCTACTTACCTCCAGCCTGTCTAAATATTCTACTTACCTCCAGCCTGTCTAAATATTTTACTTACCTCCAGCCTGTCTAAATATTCTACTTACCTCCAGTCTGTCTAAATATTTTACTTACCTCCATCTTGTCTACATATTCTCCTTACCCCTAGCTTGTGTAAAGATTCTTTTTATCTCCAGCCTGTCAAAGTGTTTACAACTCCCACTTGCCTAAGTATTCAGTTTTTATCTCAAATTTATTTATTGTCTGTCAAATTGGTATAAGCCATAGGGGTTAGTGTTCTTGCCAACTATCACAGTGGTCTGGTTGACTCCCTGTCAGTGACTGGATTATCTCCAACCAGTATGGTATTTTGGGAGACTGAAAGCCTCATGTGAGTATGGGAACATTATCAACATTTTCTGGGATTTATCTGGAAGAAAATGCAATCGAGAAAGGGAAGTGATCATCCTCACCTCAATATTTTACTGACTATAGACTGGATTATGAAGACAAGGCAAAGTGTCTCGATGATCTGGACTTTGCTGACGTCATTGCCTTCTATAAGATGCAGGACAAACTAACAACACTAGATGGGAGGTCACAACAATTAAATAAATCAAGTAAATGATAAACTGATCTTCCTTATTGAAACCTTACTTCAAGATACAGAATCATATACCTATGTAGGTCACTGGTACTGGATAGAACATACACTGAGAATATGTAGGTCACTGGCACTGGATAGAACATCCACTGAGAATATGTAGGTCGCCAGCACTGGATAGAACATCCACTGAGAATATGTAGGTCGCCAGCACTGGATAGAACATCCACTGAGAATATGTAGGTCACTGGCACTGGATAGAACATCCACTGAGAATATGTAGGTCGCCAGCACTGGATAGAACATCCACTGAGAATATGTAGGTCACTGGCACTGGATAGAACATCCACTGAGAATATGTAGGTCGCCAGCACTGGATAGAACATCCACTGAGAATATGTAGGTCACCGGCACTGGATAGAACATGCACTGAGAATATGTAGGTCACTGGCACTAGAGCATACAGAGAGTATGTAGGTCACCAGCACTGGATAGAACATACACTGATAATATGTAGGTCACCAGCATTGGATGGAACATACACTGAGAATATGTAGGTCACCAGCACTGGATAGAACATACAGAGAGTATGTAGGTCACCAGCTCTGGATAGAACATACACTGAGAATATGTAGGTCACCAGCACTGGATGGAACATTTACTGAAAATAGGATAACTAGGGCCTGAGTTTGGAATCCACAGGACACAAGACATAGAGGAAGACCTCAACATTCACAGAGAAGAGAAGTAGAAATAGAAGTGAACAATATGGGAAGGACATAGGTGGAACTTTGTGGGATAGCTAAAGATAGGGGGGCTTGCAGTGGGCTGGTAGGAGCCAATGCCACGTTGGGGGATGGAGGGTTAAAGAAGAAGAAGAATAGACATAAATATCTAACAGTGTTTGTTTCCACTAGTCCATCCATCATGTGCCATGCAATAAGCATGGGCGGTCATGTTCTGCCATCTCACTCGATCACCAGAGTCATGGATCAGCTCAGTGTTCCTGTCTCGACCATGCCATGTGGCCAAGCCATCCAGGTATTACTTCTCAGTCTTCCCCTTGGTCTCTTCCCTTCGATCTTGCCAGTTGTCACGACGTTCTCCAATTAATTTCTTCTCATAACATGACCAAAAACTTTTGACTGTCTACATCTAATGTCTCTAATCAGTTTAAAATCTTTATTTGTTTCTTGAAGGACTTGTTCATTGGTTTTTCTGTCTGTCCATGGTATTCTTTGCATTTTCCCCAGAAACCACATTTCCACAGCCATCAGATGTCTTTCAGCTTGTCTTCTCATTGTCCACGCTTCACATCCATACAAAAGTACAGATTCTATGTAGCACTTCAACTCTCTTTTCCTCGTTTCAATTTAATATTCTTTTTTTGGTCAGTATGTTTTTCATCTTGCAAAAGGCTGCCTTCGACATGGCAATTCTTGTTCTAATTTCTTCAAGACATCTCCCATCAGATGTTATCACTGTTCCAAGATAACAGAACCGATTCACTTGTTTAAGAATATGCCCATTTTCTTGTATATTACATTGTGGTATATCCTTCTTCCCAGTGACGACCATAATCTGTGTCTTCTTGCAATTCAATTCTAACCCTAGTTGTTCACTGTGTGCAACAACTGCATCTACTAAATGTTTCAGGTCCTGCTCATTGTCTGCTATCACGACTGTATCATCTGCATATCTAATGTTATTGATACATTGTCCCCCAATGTTGATTCCTTCCATATAATGAACGTAACATTGCCTAGTAAATTACACACAGCCACAAAGTTGGTTCGCCTGATACTTTGATTTCTGAGGAAATACACTACAGTTGTCTCTTCTGTGTGTATTTTCATTAGTAAATAACATCTAAACAAGAACATGATGACTGCCTCTATTAGAACAGTCAGAGACACATATTATTAGTAATATATTATTAGTATTAGAAATGTGCCAGGCAATAAATCTTGCAATCTATTGTTTATGTCTTTGTTATTCAAATTCTGCTTCTCTTCTCCATGAATGTTGAGGTCTTCCTCTATGTCCTGTGTCCTGTGGATTCTAGACACAGGCCCTAGTTATACTATTCACAGTGTATGTTCTATCCAGTGCTGGTGACCTACATATTCTCAGTGTATGTTCTATCCAGTGCTGGTGACCTACATATTCTCAGTGTATGTTCTATCCAGTGCTGGTGACCTACATATTCTCAGTGTATGTTCTATCCAGTGCTAGTGACCTACATATTCTCTGTATATGTTCTATCCAGTGCTAGTGACCTACATATTCTCTGTATATGTTCTATCCAGTGCTGGTGACCTACATATTCTCAGTGTATGTTCTATCCAGTGCTGGTGACCTACATATTCTCTGTATATGTTCTATCCAGTGCTAGTGACCTACATATTCTCTGTATATGTTCTATCCAGTGCTGGTGACCTACATATTCTCTGTATATGTTCTATCCAGTGCTGGTGACCTACATATTCTCAGTGTATGTTCTATCCAGTGCTAGTGACCTACATATTCTCTGTATATGTTCTATCCAGTGCTAGTGACCTACATATTCTCAGTGTATGTTCTATCCAGTGCTAGTGACCTACATATTCTCTGTATATGTTCTATCCAGTGCTAGTGACCTACATATTCTCAGTGTGTGTTCTATCCAGTGCTGGTGACCTACATATTCTCAGTGTATGTTCTATCCAGTGCTAGTGACCTACATATTCTCTGTATATGTTCTATCCAGTGCTGGTGACCTACATATTCTCAGTGTATGTTCTATCCAGTGCTAGTGACCTACATATTCTCAGTGTATGTTCTATCCAGTGCTAGTGACCTACATATTCTCTGTATATGTTCTATCCAGTGCTAGTGACCTACATATTCTCTGTATATGTTCTATCCAGTGCTAGTGACCTACATATTCTCTGTATATGTTCTATCCAGTGCTAGTGACCTACATATTCTCTGTATATGTTCTATCCAGTGCTAGTGACCTACATATTCTCAGTGTATGTTCTATCCAGTGCTGGTGACCTACATATTCTCTGTATATGTTCTATCCAGTGCTAGTGACCTACATATTCTCAGTGTATGTTCTATCCAGTGCTGGTGACCTACATATTCTCTGTATATGTTCTATCCAGTGCTAGTGACCTACATATTCTCAGTGTATGTTCTATCCAGTGCTAGTGACCTACATATTCTCTGTGTATGTTCCATCCAGTGCTGGTGACCTACATATTCTCAGTGTATGTTCTATCCAGTGCTGGTGACCTACATATTCTCAGTGTATGTTCTATCCAGAGCTAGTGACCTACATACTCTCTGTATATGTTCTATCCAGTGCTGGTGACCTACATATTCTCAGTGTATGTTCTATCCAGTGCTAGTGACCTACATACTCTCTGTATATGTTCTATCCAGTGCTGGTGACCTACATATTCTCTGTGTATGTTCCATCCAGTGCTGGTATGTATTTCCACTAGCATTTATCAACATCTGATAAGAAGACAAGACACTTGATGATTGTCTCTTCTGTGTGTATTTTCATTAGTAAATAACATCTAAACAAGAACATGATGATTGTCGATTCTGTGTGTATTTCCACTAGTAAATATCAAAATCTCATTAACAAGAACATGATGATTGTCTCTTCTGTTTGTATTTCCACTAGTATTTATCAACATCTCCTGAACAAGAACCAGAGGGTTTTGAAGACAGCATACGAGCATCTCTGGTCCAAATTAGGGACTATCCAGACCCTATCAAGTCTGTGTTCAAAGGTGGCAAACCAAGGAGATACAGAAAAGATAGCATTTCAGGAGTTTGGTTGATGGTTGAATGAATGTGGTGTTTTTATTCAAAGGTGGCAGACCAGGCAGATACAAAAAAAGATACCATGTCAGGAATGTGGTTGAATATGGTGTTTTTTGTTTTTCAAAGGTAGGAAACCAAGGAGATACAGAAAAGATGACATATCATAAATGTGGTCACTATTTATTTAATATGGTGGGTTTTTTTTAAAATTATATTTTTATATGTGGAAACCAAGGACAAAATGAAATGTCAAGAATGTTGGTCATGATTGATTGAATTTGGTGTTTCTATTAAAAGGTGGGAAATCAAGGAGATAAGAAAATGTACATATCAGAGATGTGGATGCTGGTTGAATGAGTATGGTATTTTGATTGAAAGGTGGGAAACCAGGGAGATACAGAACATATATTTTGTGGGTGTTCACTCACTTTGAACTCAAGCAAAGTCAACACTAGACTCATTTTTGTGTGTGGCCAGATTTCTCTATTACCAGTGTCCCCCGCCATCGGGCAAACCGACTTTGATTTCTGAGGTAACAGAAAAGATAACATATCAGGGTGATCATTGAATGAATGTGGTGTTTTTATTCAAACCTGACATATTGATACAAATACAATTTCATGTAACATTATGTCAGCAATATAATGCTACCATTGCCAAGTAAATTATACACAGTCAATAAATGCTGGAGTTTAATGCAATGTCCTGTAAAAGAACATGCAGCTAACTATTTTATATAATTATTATATCTTTAAATAGTTGCTTGACTATGCAAACCGTCTTTTAGCATGTAGATGACATAAATTTATGTGACAGACTTGACAATTTATTTTGTTATTTCCATTTGTGACATGTTTTTGACCTTCACTCAACTGCTTAACTTGAGCCATATTGATCATTTCAATTAATACAGTATTTGTAACAGACATCAATACATATTGTGTGAAATCATTGACAGTTCATATTTGTCAAATCATTACCACAGGACCAGCAATGGTTATTTATTGCTGCAATCAGGTTTGTTTGTAATATATTCCACCTTCTATTCTGTGTGTGTGAGATTGGTGGTGGCTGAGGTGAGGGAGGTTGTAACATCATGTTGTATTCATGCTTCTATCTTCTCTTCTATGTGCGTATGTGTGTGTGAGATCGGTGGTGGCAGAGGTGAGCGTACATTGCAGCTTTAATTCCATGCGGCAGATTAACAACAAGATCAGTGCCCACAGGCACTGGACACACTGCCTTTAAAAGAAAAAATGATTGTGTGTGGAGATTTCAACAGTCACTCACAGAGCTGGGGCTATGATAACATGGACCAGAGAGGAGAGAGACTGGAAGACTGGCAGGATGAGAATAGATACATCTTATTAACAAGCCGTCCAACCCACATACTTTCTACTCGAGATCATGGCACACTACAACTACACTTGACCTGGCTTTTCATTCACCAGACCTGGAGTGGAACATTAACCCAATTGTTGGGAAACAGCTTGGTGGCAGTGATCATCGGCCAGTCTTTCTAACCATAGAAAATGGGCTTGTAAGTGAAAGCAGCACCATCTCGAGGTGGAACTACAAGAAAGCAGACTGGGCAATGTACAAGCATCGCACCAGCATACTGGTTAGAAATCTGAACACTGAGAAAGACATAAATAAAGTAGTTGAAGAGTTTGGGAAATGCATACTACAGGCAGCACAAGAAACAGTACCAAGGGGAGCCCATAAACATAAATCCTACTGGAGTAGTGAACTGGAACAGTTGCATAATGATGTGGAAGTGTGTAGAAAGCAAGCAGAGGCCACACCCAGCCAAAAGCACCACAAATACCAGCATGCAAAAGCCAAATTTCAAAGGGCCAAGCTGCAGGCTAGACGGAAAAGCTGGCAGGAAAAAACAGTCTCTGAACTTTGAAAGAGACACAAGGAAATTGTGGAAGCTAATACAACAATTTAACGATGAGGGCATAGGGATAAACTCAAAAATTGCACTACATAAAGACGGAAAAATCTTAACAGGAAAGCAAGCAGCTGACCATTTTGCAGACTCATTTGCACAAGATAAAAATATCGAAATTAGTCCAGAGAAACAACAAGAGATTCGAGAGAAATTGCAACATACAGGACAGAATGACATACTACATGAGGTCATGGAGGCACCTATCACAAATAGTGAACTGGAGCTAGCCATATCAAAACTGAAAATGAGAAAGTCACCAGGACCTGATGGTATCTCCAATGAAATGATCAGGAACCTAGGAACAGAAGCCAAAGCAAAGCTGTTGCAGATCTTCAATAACAGCTGGACCTTAGGCAGTGTTCCACAAGCCTGGAGAGAAGCAATCATGATACCCCTCCTAAAATCAGGGAAAGATAGTTCCATTGCCTCAAGCTACAGACCAATTAGCCTCACTAGCTGTCTCTGCAAAACAATTAAGTGTATTATCAATAACAGACTGCAGTGGTACATTGAAAGTGAAAACATCCTTGTGCCACAGCAGGCTGGCTTTAGGCAGTGCTACTCTACTGAAGATCAGACAACCTACCTCTCTCAAGAAATTGAGGATGCATTCCAAGAGAAGAAGCTGGTGCTTGCGGCATGGATAGATCTGAAGAAAGCCTTTGACAAAGTCTGGAAAGAAGGTTTGATGAAGAAACTGAGAAACTGTAAAGTCAATGGAAGAATGTACAAATGGGTGAAAGCATACTTGCACAACAGAAGAGCCCGAGTGCAGATAGTTGGACTCAAGAGCAAGAAAGTACTACTGCGTCACGATGTTCCCCAGGGCGGAGTCTTGTCCCCCAAACTTTTTCTAATCTTCATCAATGATCTTGTTGTTAATCTACCGCATGGAATTAAAGAGGCAATGTTCGCCGATGACCTGGTTCTATGGAGCACAAATGAACATGCATCAGTGGCCACCATATCGCTATAAAGAGCTGTAGATACTTTTGTTACATGGGCGGATAGATGGTGTGTCAGCATAAACATTGACAAATGCAGCACCACTTTATTTACCCTCTCTCCGAAACAAAAGGCAGGGAGCATCCAGATAAATGGAACATCCCTAAGAGAAGATAAAGAACCAACATACCTTGGAGTAACATTTGATGCCAGGCTGACATGGAGAAAACACATTAAAAAAAGCAGTAGCAAAAGCCAGAAGGAAAATAGCCATCCTGAGAAAGCTAAGTGGAACCACATGGGGAGCCAGTGGGAAAATACTTAGCAAAGTTTATCAACAGAGCATACGACCACACCTGGAATACGGGTCAACTGCGTGGTGTTCAGCATCAAAAACCACACTACAAGAGCTGGACAGTATGCAGAATCAAGCTCTTAGAGTCACCACAGGAGGGATGAGATCAACCCCTATAGTAGCAATGGAGAAAATGGGGAGGATCCAAGCACTGAGAGAGCGCAGAGATACAAAAACACTAATACAAGCAGAAAAGTTCCTCAGCTTGCCAGGCCACCCTATGAGGAACCGATTTGAAAACTTAGCTGTGGGGCGATTGAAAAGTAGTAGTTTTATCCACCAGGCAAAACGACTCTGCGGAGAAACCACCGATCTGCCCACAATTGGTATCCCCCTGAACTATTCCAGAGCGAACTCCATGGAAAGGATGTACATAGACTATCACTACAAATCCAGACTAAAGTGCAAGGGATATTTGACAAGGAAGAACAGAACAGTGTACAGCTCAGAACAGCCACTCTCAGCTTCCTTGATGACGAATACCACTCTCAGCTTCCTTGATGACGAATACCCACAGGACCGCCGGATCCGAGTCTACACAGATGAGTCAGCACAAAATGCTGTCCGAAATGGAGGAGCGGGAGTGTACATAGAATACCCAAATAATACTAGGGACACAGCCAGAGTACCGACAGGAAAGTACTGCCATAACTATGATGCTGAAATTGAGACAATCAAGATAGCAACAGAGAAATTACTAAATACCAACCATGGTACACAACCTGTTGACAGATGCAAAATCAGTACTCGAGGCTCTTCTGTCTGGGAAATTGCCAGTACTGAGGACACTACTTTCTGAACTTAGCAGTCAGCATAAGGTCACCATGCAGTGGATACCATCCCACTGTGGAGTACCCGGAAATGACAGAGCTGATCAATTGGCTAAGGAAGGAGCAAAAGAAGAACAGCCTGATGTGCCCATTACATACCACCAAAAGAAAAGAATGATCAAATCAGTCAGAAGGCCACCACAACCTGCTCAAGACGACTACCACATTATGGACATACCAGAGCAAGCCATTATTCTGCGCCTTAGAACAGGACACAATAGATTACGCAACCACGTGTATACAAAATTCAAGATTGGTGATTCAGCCATGTGCACATGTGGTTTGGCGTCGCAGACAGCAGAGCACATACTCCAGGACTGCCCAAACTACAACATACCCAGAAATACCTTCTGGCCTAGAGAGACAACAGTGGAAGATAAACTCTATAGACCGCTGAGTGAACTAAAAAAGACTGTTAGATTCATACAAGAGACAACATTGCAGTTATAGATATATTTCAAGCGAATGAAAGAAGAAGAGGTGAGGTTGATTGTAACATTATGTTGTATTCATGCTTCCATCTTTATCCATGCTTCCATCTTCTCTTCTGTATGTGAGGTTGGTGTGGCAGAGGTGAGGTTGATTGTGTGTAATATTATGTTGTATCCATGCTTCCATCTTCTCGTCTGTGTGTGTGTGAGGTAGGTGGTGGCAGAGGTGAAGTTGATTATATGTAATATTATGTTGTATCCATGCTTCCATCTTCTCGTCTGTGTGTGTGTGGTTGGTGGGGCAGAGGTGAGGTTGATTATATGTAATATTATGTTGTATCCATGCTTCCATCTTCTCGTCTGTGTGTGTGTGGTTGGTGGGGCAGAGGTGAGGTTGATTATATGTAATGTTATGTTGTATCCATGCTTCCATCTTCTCGTCTGTGTGTGTGTGGTTGGTGGGGCAGAGGTGAGGTTGATTATGTGTAATATTATGTTGTATCCATGCTTCCATCTTCTCGTCTGTGTGTGTGTGTGAGGTAGGTGGTGGCAGAGGTGAAGTTGATTATATGTAATATTATGTTGTATCCATGCTTCCATCTTCTCGTCTGTGTGTGTGTGGTTGGTGGGGCAGAGGTGAGGTTGATTATATGTAATATTATGTTGTATCCATGCTTCCATCTTCTCGTCTGTGTGTGTGTGGTTGGTGGGGCAGAGGTGAGGTTGATTATATGTAATGTTATGTTGTATCCATGCTTCCATCTTCTCGTCTGTGTGTGTGTGGTTGGTGGGGCAGAGGTGAGGTTGATTATGTGTAATATTATGTTGTATCCATGCTTCCATCTTCTCGTCTGTGTGTGTGTGAGGTAGGTGGTGGCAGAGGTGAAGTTGATTATATGTAATATTATGTTGTATCCATGCTTCCATCTTCTCTTCTGTGTGTGTGTGGTTGGTGGGGCAGAGGTGAGGTTGATTATGTGTAATATTATGTTGTATCCATGCTTCCATCTTCTCATCTGTGTGTGTGTGAGGTAGGTGGTGGCAGAGGTGAAGTTGATTATATGTAATATTATGTTGTATCCATGCTTCCATCTTCTCTTCTGTGTGTGTGTGGTTGGTGGGGCAGAGGTGAGGTTGATTATGTGTAATATTATGTTGTATCCATGCTTCCATCTTCTCGTCTGTGTGTGTGAGAGGTAGGTGATGGCAGAGGTAAAGTTGATTATATGTAATATTATGTTGTATCCATGCTTCCATCTTCTCGTCTGTATGAGTGTGAGGTTGGTGGGGCAGAGGTGAGGTTGATTATATGTAATATTATGTTGTATCCATGCTTCCATCTTCTCGTCTGTATGAGTGTGAGGTTGGTGGGGCAGAGGTGAGGTTGATTATATGTAATATTATGTTGTATCCATGCTTCCATCTTCTCGTCTGTGTGTGTGTGAGGTAGGTGATGGCAGAGGTGAAGTTGATTATATGTAATATTATGTTGTATCCATGCTTCCATCTTCTCGTCTGTATGAGTGTGAGGTTGGTGGGGCAGAGGTGAGGTTGATTATATGTAATATTATGTTGTATCCATGCTTCCATCTTCTCTTCTGTGTGTGTGAGGTTGGTGGGGCAGAGGTGAGGTTGATTATGTGTAATATTATGTTGTATCCATGCTTCCATCTTCTCTGTGTGTGTGTGTGTGAGGTAGGTGGTGGCAGAGGTGAGGTTGATTATATGTAATATTATGTTGTATCCATGCTTCCATCTTCTCTGTGTGAGGTTGGTGGGGCAGAGGTAAGGTTGATAATGATTATACTGAAGTATCAAGGTGACTGCTTGGTACAAGCCTATAAGTGCCCCGTCTCCTCAAGCAGAAGTTGGTTTTTCCCTGTTGCAAGACATAAATCAACACTATCATCATCACTTCATAGAATGTTTTAATAACATTGTTTTACATACCCGGTGTAAACAATGTCAAGTATATGCTCTTTTATACATTGGCAAACCAGTGTTTGCAGTTTAAAAGTCAAGGAACATCCAGTGACACATATTATTAGTAGTATTAGAAATGTGCCAGGCAATAAATCTTGCAATCTATTGTTTGTGTCTTTGTTATTCAAATTCACTACAGGAAAACAGCATTTTAAACATATTAATTGTATCTATATTTTGCACAAATAAAATATGCATTCCCCAATGACATTGTGTTGGTCATCATCTTGTGAGGTCAGACACTCCACTTCAGTAGTTTCAATTCAAAATTTCACTTTAATAAAATCAGCCTTGAGGTGTTGGTTATGAGACTTCTCTTCCTTCAGTCCTGTATCTCCCCTGGAGCATGTGCCCTCAACCGGCTCGTGCCAAGCCAGCCTATATGTTGCTGTCCCCTGCAGCTGCTTGTATGCACTCTCACTATGATGTATCATCACCTCTAATATCCTTCTCCATGTTGTTAGGTTTCCTTCAGTATTGATTTGACCTCTGGGTTCCAGAGAAAGGAATTCAAATGTTTTACCTTACTCCAAGGGCTGTTATATCTTGTAGTTTTTCATGGATCATATAAATTTAGCAACACATCTGAGACCTTAGTCTCTTACAAAAGCTCTCTTGTAACTCATTGGCAGTGACTGCCCAGTCAGGGGTTCTGTCTTTGAGCTGGTCTCCTCCCTGCAAGACTGCTCTACTAAAGCTAACTGTTTATGTGGCGAAACAACTAAAGTCATGTCAATTACCGATCTCATTGTATATTCATTATCAGTGCCAAGCAGTCTGAAGGGGGTCTGTGTTCCCTATAATAATTTGCTTAGGAGGTACACAGAAGCTGTGCTGCTGGGCTCTCCAGGCTCAGAAACCAGGGTTGTATATGAGACCAGTACTGGAACTTCAGTCTGCAGATTAGGATACAACCAGGTCAAAATACCACACAGCATGTACAGGCTGGCAGAGATTAGGATACAACCAGGTCATGATACAACACAGCACGTACAAGCTGGCAGAGATTAGGATACAACCAGGTCATGATACCACACAGCACATACAGGCTGGCTGAGATTAGGATACAACCAGGTCATGATACCACACAGCACATACAGGCTGGCAGAGATTAGGATACAGCTAGAGATTAGGGTACAACCAGGTCATGATACCACACAGCACATACAGGCTGGCAGAGATTAGGATACAGCCAGAGTTTAGGATACAACCAGGTCATGATACCACACTGCACATACAGGCTGGCAGAGATTAGGATACAACCAGGTCATGATACCACACAGCACATGCAGGCTGGCAGAGATTAGGATACAACCAGAGATTAGGATACAACCAGGTCATGATAACACACAGCATGTACAGGCTGGCAGAGATTAGGATACAATCAGAGATTAGGATACAACTAGGTCATGATTGCACACAGCACATACAGGCTGGCAAAGATTAGGATACAACCAGATCATGATACCACACAGCACATACAAGCTGGCAAAGATTAGGATACAACCAGGTCATGATACCTGCACATACAGGCTGGCAGAGATTAGGATACAGCCAGAGATTAGGGTACAACCAGGTCATAATACCACACAGCACATACAGGCTGGCAGAGATTAGGATACAGCCAGAGATTAGGATACAACCAGGTCATGATACCACACTGCACATACAGGCTGGCAGAGATTAGGATACAACCAGGTCAAGATACCACACAGCACGTACAGGCTGGCAGAGATTATGATACAGCCAGGTCATGATACCACACAGCACATACAAGCTGGCAGAGATTAGGATACAACCAGGTCATGATACCACACAGCACATACAAGCTGGCAAAGATTAGGATACAGCCAGGTCATGATACCACACAGCACATACAGACTGGCTGAGATTAGGATACAACCAGAGATTAGGATACAACCAGGTCATGATACCACACAGCACATACAGGCTGGCAGAGATTAGGATACAACCAGAGATTAGGATACAACCAGGTCATGATACCACACAGCACATACAGGCTGGCAGAGATTAGGATACAACCAGGTCATGGTACAACACAGCACATACAGGCTGGCAGAGATTAGGATACAACCAGAGATTAGGATACAACCAGGTCATGATACCACACAGCACATACAGGCTGGCAGAGATTAGGATACAACCAGGTCATGGTACAACACAGCACATACAGGCTGGCAGAGATTAGGATACAACCAGAGATTAGGATACAACCAGGTCATGATACCACACAGCACGTACAGGCTGGCAGAGATTAGAATACAACCAGAGATTAGGATACAATCAGGTCATGACATGATACCACACAGCACATACAGGCTGGCAGAGATTAGGATACAGCCAGAGATTAGGGTACAACCAGGTCATGATACCACACAGCACATACAGGCTGGCAGAGATTAGGATACAGCCAGAGATTAGGATACAACCAGGTCATGATACCACACTGCACATACAGGCTGGCAGAGATTAGGATAAAACCAGGTCATGATACCACACAGCACGTACAGGCTGGCAGAGATTAGGATACAGCCAGGTCATGATACCACACAGCACATACAAGCTGGCAGAGATTAGGATACAACCAGGTCATGATGCCACACACCACGTACAGGCTGGCAGAGATTAGGATACAATCAGAGATTAGGATACAACCAGAGATTAGAATACAACCAGGTCATGATACAACACAGCACATACAGGCTGGCAGAGATTAGGATACAACCAGGTCATGATACCACACACCATGTACAAGCTGGCAGAGATTAGGATACAACCAGGTCATGATGCCACACACCACGTACAGGCTGGCAGAGATTAGGATACAATCAGAGATTAGGATACAACCAGAGATTAGAATACAACCAGGTCATGATACAACACAGCACATACAGGCTGGCAGAGATTAGGATACAACCAGGTCATGATACCACACACCATGTACAGGCTGGCAGAGATTACGATACAACCAGGTCATGATGCCACACACCACTTACAGGCTGGCAGAGATTAGGATACAATTCAGAGATTAGGATACAACCAGGTCATGATACAACACAGCACATACAGGCTGGCAGAGATTAGGATACAACCAGGTCATGATACAACACAGCACATAGAGGCTGGCAGAGATTAGGATACAACCAGTTATTAGGATACAACCAGGTCATGATGCCACACACCATGTACAGGCTGGCAGAGATTAGGATACAACCAGGTCATGATGCCACACACCATGTACAGCCTGGCAGAGATTAGGATACAACCAGGTCATGATACAACACAGCACATACAGGCTGGCAGAGATTAGGATACAACCAGTTATTAGGATACAACCAGGTCATGATGCCACACACCACGTACAGGCTGGCAGATATTAGGATACAACCAGGTCATGATGCCACACACCACGTACAGGCTGGCAGATATTAGGATACAACCAGGTCATGATGCCACACACCACGTACAGGCTGGCAGAGATTAGACCTGGACTGCACGTTTCCTTCACATCTGACAGTTGTGTTTCTTGGCTTCCCTCCCTTGGCACATCTAACGGTTGTTACCAAACTGTTTCCAGAAATTGCAGAATAACTTGACAACTGTTCTCCATTTTCTGGCTTTCCATAAACTCTTGCAGCATCTTACATTTCTCTGTTTTCTAGCACTCCTAACAAATGTGGCACATCTGACAATTGTTCTGTTTTCTGGCTTCCCATAAACTCTTGCAGCATGTGACAGTTGTTCTCTGTTTCCCCAAACTCCCTCAGCACATCTGACAGTTGTTCCATTTTCTGGCTTCTGAAGTTCATGCAGCACACCTGACAGTTATATTTTCTGGCTTCTCTAATTTCTTGCAGCAGATCTGACAGTTGTTCAGTTTTCTGGCTCTCCTAAACTCTTGTGGCACATCTGCTGGAAAATACTGCTATAATGGATAATTTATAATATATTTATAACAGTTACTTCAATGATAAACATATACTGTATCATGTTAAATTCGTGATAGTGATTATTGCTTGTAGCATCACTGTGTATTCATGCTTCCAATTTGTAGCATGTAATGCAATTTTTTTTTACATTTTAATGTTCATCATCATCAAGTTCCACGTCTATAAGCATAGGCTGCCATGCTTCACTATCTCGCGATCACCAGAATCACAGATCAGCTCTATGTTCTTTTCCCATCAATTTTGCCAGTTGTTGCTAAATTCTCCAGTTTATTCCTCTACATAGCATGCCAAATCATCTCCACTGTCTGTCTAACTTCTCTAATCAATTTGCAGTTTTTGTTTCTTGTAGGACTTGCTCATTGGTCTTTCTGTCCTTCCATGGTACTCATTGCATTTTCCTCAGAAACCACATTTTCATTGCCATTATCTGCTTTTCAGCCTGTATGACTGTTAATATGCTCACATAAGTCATCTGAATAGGCTGTCTTTGTAACACATTGTTATTAGTTGTGACCTGTTACTTTGAATTGATAGATATTGTTTGTAATAAACTGTTGGCAAATTGTACTTCTGTTGTTTCATATTAATAGTCAATGTTAAAACATACTGTTGATAGTTTTTACTTGTTTATTACTTCAAATTGATAGAAGTTGCCTGTAACGCATTGCTGGTCATTTTTACTTGGGATTCTTGAAGTTAATAGCTATTGCTCATAACATATTGCTGGTGGTTTGTACTTGTTTGTTACTTCAAATTGATATGTATTATTTGTAATACAAAATTACTAGTTTTTATTTGTATATTACCTCAAATTAATAGACATTACTTGTAACAAACATGTTCTTCATTGTTATCCTTTTTTTATTATTATAAAAATTTAAGAAAACAGGTTTTCTGTCGGTTAGAAGAGACCACTGCAACACACATTGTTTTCATTACGGATTCAAGGAGTATGCTTAGTAAGGTGGAGAAAGGGATGTTTTGTGTGAAATGGCTATCCTCGCTTCAGAGGTCACAGATTGTGAGAATTGTATGAATATTTTGCCTTGGCCATGCAGGAGTGCTGGGGAATGAACAGGCTAATAGACTGGCAGGGAATGCACCTCTTGGTGGTAGATTACCTATGGACAAGGTAGGTCAAGCGCCTGTGGGAGAAGGTGGGGGAATAGATTTATAACCTGTATGTGGAAAGAATGAGATTATGGGGGATCTGCAGGGTGTATTGATGTCAGTTCTTGGCTCAACTCAAATGTCATCCTTTCACACTTGCTATCATAACTCATGTAGTGCTGGTATCAGTGGCAGGAAGATAGAGAACTAAAGGTCCCTTATACACATCTACAGTGTTGAGCATGTCAAGCTAGGCCCATATTTGTAAACACAAATTGGCACCACACCGTGGATGATGTGGTTGTACACACCAAATGGCACCACACTGGATGATGTGGTTGTACACACCAAATGGCACCACACTGGATGATGTGGTTGTACACACCAAATGGCACACTGTGGATGTGGTTGTACACCAAATGACACACCGTGGATGAAGTGGTTGTACACACCAAATGGCACACCATGGATGTGGTTGTACACACCATGGATGTGGTTGTACACACCATGGATGTGGTTGTACACACCAAATGGCACACCGTGGATGATGTGATTGTACACACCAAATGGCACACCATGGAAGATGTGGTTGTACACACCAAATGGCACACCGTGGATGATGTGATTGTACACACCAAATGGCACACCATGGAAGATGTGGTTGTACACACCAAATAGCCACCGTGGATGATGATCATTGGTGTCACGCCACCACATTTACTTCCCAAGACATTTCCTGGTACCTATTTTAGACTGGGTCAACATAAGGTCACGTTCAAATTAAAACATTTGAAACTGTCCTGACGTGAATCAAACCCAAGACCAGCTGCAAGACACATGAGCACAGTGTGACTCCTGAAGAATTGAAGTAACTTATAAATCATTTGAAGGAGTTTGATGATGTGGTGAACATTGAAGGTGTTTGATGATGTGGTGAACATTGAAGGAGTTTGATGATGTGGTGAACATTGAAGGAGTTTGATGATGTGGTGAGCATTGAAGGAGTTGGATGATGTAGTGAACATTGAAGGAGTTGGATGATGTGGTGAACATTGAAGGTGTTTGATGATGTGGTGAACATTGAAGGAGTTTGATGATGTGGTGAACACTGAAGGAGTTTGATGATGTGGTGAACATTGAAGGAGTTTGATGATGTGGTGAACATTGAAGGAGTTGGATGATGTGGTGAACATTGAAGGAGTTGGATGATGTGGTGAACATTCAAGGAGTTGGATGATGTGGTGAACATTGAAGGAGTTGGATGATGTGGTCAACATTGAAGGAGTTGGATGATGTGGTCAACATAGAAGGAGTTGGATGAGGTGGTGAACATTGAAGGAGTTGGATGATGTGGTGAACATTGAAGGAGTTGGATGATGTGGTGAACATTGAAGGAGTTGGATGATGTGGTGAACATTGAAGGAGTTGGATGATGTGGTGAACATTGAAGGAGTTTGATGATGTAGTGAACATTGAAGGAGTTTGATGATGTGGTGAACATTGAAGGAGTTGGATGATGTAGTGAACATTGAAGGAGTTGGATGATGTGGTGAACATTGAAGGAGTTTGATGATGTAGTGAACATTGAAGGAGTTGGATGATGTGGTGAACATTGAAGGAGTTGGATGATGTAGTGAACATTGAAGGAGTTGGATGATGTAGTGAACATTGAAGGAGTTGGATGATGTAGTGAACATTGAAGGAGTTGGATGATGTAGTGAACATTGAAGGAGTTGAATGATGTAGTGAACATTGAAGGAGTTGGATGATGTAGTGAACATTGAAGGAGTTGGATGATGTAGTGAACATTGAAGGAGTTGGATGATGTAGTGAACATTGAAGGAGTTGGATGATGTAGTGAACATTGAAGGAGTTGGATGATGTAGTGAACATTGAAGGAGTTGGATGATGTAGTGAACATTGAAGGAGTTGGATGATGTAATGAACATTGAAGGAGTTGGATGATGTGGTGAACATTGAAGGAGTTGGATGATGTGGTGAACATTGAAGGAGTTGGATGATGTGGTGAACATTGAAGGAGTTGGATGATGTGGTGAACATTGAAGGAGTTGGATGATGTGGTGAACATTGAAGGAGTTGGATGATGTGGTGAACATTGAAGGAGTTGGATGATGTGGTGAACATTGAAGGAGTTGGATGATGTGGTGAACACTGAAGGAGTTGGATGATGTGGTGAACACTGAAGGAGTTGGATGATGTGGTGAACACTGAAGGAGTTGGATGATGTGGTGAACATTCAAGGAGTTGGATGATGTGGTGAACATTCAAGGAGTTGGATGATGTGGTGAACATTCAAGGAGTTTGATGATGTGGTGAACATTCAAGGAGTTTGATGATGTGGTGAACATTCAAGGAGTGTGATGATGTGGTGAACATTCAAGGAGTGTGATGATGTGGTGAACATTCAAGGAGTTTGATGATGTGGTCAACATTAAAGAAGTTTCATGATATGGAACCTCCATCTTGAAAACTGCAGAAGTAAATACCTCAGGCTCAAGTTGGCAACCTGAGATTGTATGAAGTCTCTCAGGCTAATCAGCTTCTGAGAAGTTAGTAAGCACAAGTCAAGGACACTTTTCCACACCTCGAGGTTGTCAGGTGTGAAACTACTCTTATCCTGTCAGGTGTAAAGCTACTCTTATGCTATCAGGTGTGAAACTACTATAATCCTGTCAGGTGTGAAACTACTCTTATCCTATCAGGTGTGAGCGAAACTACTATAATCCTGTCAGGTGTGAAACTACTCTTATCCTGTCAGGTGTGAAAACTACTCTTATCCTGCCAGGTGTGAAAACTACTATAATCCTGTCATGTGTGAAAACTACTGTAATCCTGTCAGGTGTGAAACTAATCTTATCCTGTCAGGTATGAAAACTACTATAATCCTGTCAGGTGTGAAAACTACTATAATCCTGTCAGGTGTGAAACTATAATCCTGTCAGGTGTGAAAACTACTATAATTCTGTCAGGTGTGAAAACTACTATAATCCTGTCAGGTGTGAAACTATAATCCTGTCAGGTGTGAAACTATAATCCTGTCAGGTGTGAAAACTACTATAATCCTGTCAGGTGTGAAACTATAATCCTGTCAGGTGTGAAAACTACTATAATCCTGTCAGGTGTGAAACTACTCTTACCCTGTCAGGTGTGCAACTATTTTTATCCTGTCAGTGTCAGACATGCAAATAAGTTCCATTAATGAATATGTCTTATTTGTTGTAAACTGTTATTACCAATGACTGACAATTCTACTTCTATTTAATCATTCTCTGGATTTGAACTCTAACTAACCCACACTCTTCCAATGTTTCCACAAATAATACAGCATATAAACACACTGAGAATTATTGAAACAAAAAACGTCTGCATCGAAATGTTAAAATACATGTTTACCTCAAATATATTTACTGTAACATTATTCATAACAAACACATGTATCCACACAAGAAATCTGCTAGTCAATGACAATTGCCTTCATTAAATTTTCTAATAAATTAATCTCTGATTCCTTTTAATATATGAGAAAGCAGCCGTGGTGGCACAGTTAGTGCACTGGCCTGCTAATTCAGTGGACAGGCTTCAATTCACAGCATGGGCAGGATTATGTTTTCCCACCAGCACAGCTCTGGGGTTTCTCCAGCCTCATAGAATGGGTATCGGACCCCAGCCTCATAGAATGTGTATCAGATCCCAGCCTCATAGAATGTGTATCAGACCCCAGCCTCATAGAATGTGTATCAGACCCCAGCCTCATAGAATGTGTATCAGATCCCAGCCTCATAGAATGTGTATCAGACCCCAGCCTCATAGAATGTGTATCAGACCCCAGCCTCATAGAATGTGTATCAGACCCCAGCCTCATAGAATGTGTATCAGATCCCAGCCTCATAGAATGTGTATCAGACCCCAGCCTCATAGAATGTGTATCAGACCCCAGCCTCATAGAATGTGTATCAGATCCCAGCCTCATAGAATGTGTATCAGACCCCAGCCTCATAGAATGTGTATCAGACCCCAGCCTCATAGAATGTGTATCAGACCCCAGCCTCATAGAATGTGTATCAGATCCCAGCCTCATAGAATGTGTATCAGACCCCAGCCTCATAGAATGTGTATCAGATCCCAGCCTCATAGAATGTGTATCAGATCCAGCCTCATAGAATGTGTATCAGACCCCAGCCTCATAGAATGTGTATCAGACCCCAGCCTCATAGAATGTGTATCAGACCCCAGCCTCATAGAATGTGTATCAGACCCCAGCCTCATAGAATGTGTATCAGATCCCAGCCTCATAGAATGTGTATCAGACCCCAGCCTCATAGAATGGGTATCAGATCCCAGCCTCATAGAATGTGTATCAGACCCCAGCCTCATAGAATGGGTATCAGATCCCAGCCTCATAGAATGTGTATCAGACCCCAGCCTCATAGAATGTGTATCAGACCCCAGCCTCATAGAATGTGTATCAGACCCCAGCCTCATAGAATGGGTATCAGATCCCAGCCTCATAGAATGGGTATCAGATCCCAGCCTCATAGAATGTGTATCAGACCCCAGCCTCATAGAATGTGTATCAGACCCCAGCCTCATAGAATGTGTATCAGACCCCAGCCTCATAGAATGTGTATCAGACCCCAGCCTCATAGAATGTGTATCAGATCCCAGCCTCATAGAATGTGTATCAGACCCCAGCCTCATAGAATGTGTATCAGATCCCAGCCTCATAGAATGTGTATCAGATCCCAGCCTCATAGAATGTGTATCAGATCCCAGCCTCATAGAATGTGTATCAGATCCCAGCCTCATAGAATGTGTATCAGACCCCAGCCTCATAGAATGTGTATCAGATCCCAGCCTCATAGAATGTGTATCAGATCCCAGCCTCATAGAATGTGTATCAGACCCCAGCCTCATAGAATGGGTATCAGATCCCAGCCTCATAGAATGTGTATCAGACCCCAGCCTCATAGAATGTGTATCAGATCCCAGCCTCATAGAATGTGTATCAGATCCCAGCCTCATAGAATGTGTATCAGACCCCAGCCTCATAGAATGGGTATCAGATCCCAGCCTCATAGAATGTGTATCAGATCCCAGCCTCATAGAATGTGTATCAGACCCCAGCCTCATAGAATGTGTATCAGATCCCAGCCTCATAGAATGTGTATCAGATCCCAGCCTCATAGAATGTGTATCAGACCCCAGCCTCATAGAATGGGTATCAGATCCCAGCCTCATAGAATGTGTATCAGACCCCAGCCTCATAGAATGGGTATCAGATCCCAGCCTCATAGAATGTGTATCAGACCCCAGCCTCATAGAATGTGTATCAGATCCCAGCCTCATAGAATGTGTATCAGATCCCAGCCTCATAGAATGTGTATCAGATCCCAGCCTCATAGAATGGGTATCAGATCCCAGCCTCATAGAATGTGTATCAGACCCCAGCCTCATAGAATGTGTATCAGATCCCAGCCTCATAGAATGTGTATCAGATCCCAGCCTCATAGAATGTGTATCAGATCCCAGCCTCATAGAATGTGTATCAGACCCCAGCCTCATAGAATGTGTATCAGATCCCAGCCTCATAGAATGTGTATCAGATCCCAGCCTCATAGAATGTGTATCAGACCCCAGCCTCATAGAATGGGTATCAGATCCCAGCCTCATAGAATGTGTATCAGACCATTGTCTGGGAAGGAATGATGATGACGAAGGGATGTGGCATCTTACCTCCCATATCACAACCTAACAGTTCACACCCCAGTGACAGTATCTGCTATATGTCTACCTTTACTTTGCAATGTGACCAACCTTCCTGGCTTCATATAGTCATGTGTTGTACCTATACTGTATTGCTAGGAATTGATTCAGGTATTTGATTGTTGTAGGTTTCAACAGTCAGTCACATAACACATCATATCATCAGTCACGTCTAATCTCCCGTTACTGAAGTCAAAGTTGACCACTATATTACACTGAAATCCACTGCTGGAACAATCCCCGTCTGACGTTGTCACAGAAATAATAAGTTCCATTTTACGTAGTTTCCAACACACATGGAAGAAATACGTAATCTGTCAATATAAAACACCAGTGCTTCAGCAAAGATATTTTAATGAAACGGCTGTAAGAAAATCTTGATGTGAATTCAGATTCTTGTGAGTCAGCAGTACCAGGCATGACAGTTGACTCCTCCACAACAACATTGTTACAGCTGGAGAACAACTGCAGACAGAGAAGTGACTGAATTCTGCATCTTCAGGTGTTTGGTCTGCAGCAGACAGTTGCACTCATGACCCTCCAATTCTTTTTATCAGCGGATATTTTAACGTAGTTCATGTTATTATTTCATTACCAGCTGTTGAAGCTGTGCACATACGTCTCCTTCTGCCTCTCTGACCCAGTATTTTCCCACATAAGATTATGTTCTATATTCCACCACTTCTAAATTACCTGCAGTTTTGTTCTGACACTGAAGTCACTCATTTGTTTATTTGTTACCAGCCAGATCTGTTGAGCTGTTAGTTCTTGTAATTAACATTATTCACAATGTGGCTTTATCTCATAATCTCATAAGTGAACAACTAAAAACAAATACTACAATGGTTTCTACTCACTATTATAAGTTTTCCAGAAAATGACAGCATCTATCACGGCTGTGTGTATTAGTAATGTGATTTTCATTCTATCAGTCATGGGAGAAACAACTACTGGGAAGAGAGAGAAGCACAATGACCTTGGACCACTCTGCCATGTAGGTGAATAGTATCATCATACAAGCAAGTGTTCCTGAACACAATATGCAGAGAAATTAAACTCCGGGGGGGAAAAAATATGCACACAGTCTACAGATGACTTCTATGGTAAGCGAAGAAGAACATGGTTTTCTTGAAGTGAACTACACCAGGAAATGATCATGGTAAAGTCTGAACAAATGATATTCAGCCATGGACAACCCTGAAACTAGAAGCAGCAACAATGCAGAATCTCTCCTTTAAGACATCTAAGGAAAGTACCCCGTGACAGCTCAGAACAGCTTGAGCAAATACAAAACTTCAAATAAAAGCAACTCTATATAAGAGACAGACTAAAGAAAGCGTCCATGCTAAACCCTTTTCATGGCAAAGGTTTTTTTCCTTTTTTGTAACTCTTGAACAGGCAAAATTTTTCAGGTTTTCAGTCAGATTTTGGGTTACATTAGTAAACACATCAAATCTAAGCTGTTAGTGAAAAGATTTTTGTTAAATAAAATACATAATGAAGGAACCTGAATGCAGATTTATTATTTTACTCACATGTGAAATAAATAATCCAATGTTGCCTGCATTTCGGTTGCATTTGTTGGCAGCCATGCTCGACCATGTATCTGTTCGGTCTTTTTGTCTAGCACACTCATTTGTTTGATCGGCAATCATTTTAAAAATATCAGAGAGATCTGAAATGTGTACACTACTTACGCTGATATCACTGATAGATATCTAGCTCTGATTCAGTCAACTTTGTGCACTTCAATGTCAATGAAAACCCGGAAACATACCCCGGGTCCGGTCAAGGTCACTACTGGCGAGCTCAAAGGGGAGCGAAACTCGAGTCTAGTGCTTCCACATTGACGTGGATAGGCCTTAGGTTCATACCAGAATACGATCAGCGTTGCCAGTAGTGGGTTGTGCTCAATATTTAAATCTCAAATCCAGAAACAACCAAATAATTCAATTTGATTTTTGCTCGCTGGACTTTAGGCGGCCTGGTGTGCCTTGCCAGTGAGAAGACCTGATCGTTCGGGTCCACATCGATTGACGGACAACAGCCGCGGCGATCTGGCAAATCTTGAGCTACAACCTACAATGGGTGATGTAATATTCTGTTATGATAATTTGGCAGTGTCCAGATTGTGCCGCGTGGTCTAGTGGTTACACACCCACTTCACACGCCAGTGATCCGGGGTTTGTTTCCGGGTCCGGTCAAGGATATGCACTACTGACGAGCTCAAACGAGAGCGAAACTCGAGTCTAGCGTTTCCACATTGACGTGGATAGGCCTTAGGTTCATACCGGAATACGATCAGCGTTGCCAGTAGTGGGTTGTGCTCAATATTTAAATCTAAAATCCTGAAACAACCAAATAAATCAATTTGATTATTGCTCACTGGACTTTAGGTGGCCTGGTGTGCCTTGCCAGTGAGAAGACTTGATCGTTCGGGTCCAAATCGATCGACGGACGTCAATCGCGGCGATCTGGCAAATCTTGAGCTACAACCTACGATGGGTGACGTAATATTCTGTTATGATAATTTGGCCGTGTCCAGCGTGTGCCGCGTGGTCTAGTGGTTACACACCCGCTTCACACAACACTGATCTGGGATTTGTTTCCGGGTCCGGTCAAGGATATGCACTACTGACGAGCTCAAACGAGAGCGAAACTCGAGTCTAGTGCTTCGCATTGACGTGGATAGGCCTTAGGTTCATACCGGACTACAATCGGCATTGCCAGTAGTGGGTTGTGCTCAATATTTAAAATCCATTTTGAAAAACAAAGCATAAAAACCCTGAAAACTATACAAAAATTTGATAAAATTTAAAGAAAACGCTTGCAAATGGCACCCACATTATCAAGTTATCGATAACACCGGACGTAAACAATGGGAAGTCTCGCAAAGTCTTGTGATCGCATGTTTTCAACGCTTAGTTGTCACTGACGCTTTATGTGTTTTGCCCATTTGGGAGTAAAGACATTTTTGACCACTGTGCCCTGTAAAGAGTTAATGTCTCCTTAGTATGGACAGTGTACAAAAACATGGAGCAGACAATTACCCAGTTGTTATCAGTATTACAATCATTCTGATCTACATCTCACTCATGAAAGCATCTATAGCCATTAAACATGGCTGATTTCATCATAGGCCATACAAATGATCAGTGTTCAGGAGACAAACAATTATATAACCTGTACACAAACATGGCTCTGTGGCGATGAGGTTACAAATGCAATTCGTAATCCTGCATACCACATTCAAAGCATAGCAGCGGGCGATTTGGAAGCAGATCACCTTGCATTGGTTTCTATACAATAGTATGAGTGCAAACTACTGAAAGTAAACTTGCCCAGGAATCACAATCAGCCAAAATATGCTGGAGTTGACTGCTATGTCCTGTAGAGGATATGCAACTTAACTCAAACATAAGTGACTGGGCAAATGAGTGAACATGCAAATAAAAGCATTCTCACTCACAAGCTGAGTGTGAATAAACAGTGTTGTATGTACATTACAAACAGTGATAAAACATGATTGAAATACAGTCACTGCAATGAAGTTCACATCCATATTTGAGGTCAGGGCACCACTCAACACCAACAGTCTAACCACATGTAACACAAGCTCATGCCCAGCAAGAGTTCATGCTCTCACACACCACACAGTGGCCATGCGCTCACACACACCACACAGTGGGCAGCAAGAATTCACACTCTCACACACCACACTGTGGGCAATAAGAATTCACACACCACACAGTGGCCATGCGCTCACACACACCACACAGTGGCCAGGAAGAGTTTACGCTCTCACACAGCACACTGTGGGCAGCAAGAATTCACGCTCTCACACACCACACTGTGAGCAGCAAGAATTCACGCTCTCACACACCACACAGTGGCCAGGAAGAGTTCACGCTCTCACACAGCACACTGTGGGCAGCAAGAATTCACGCTCTCACACACCACACTGTGGGCAGCAAGAATTCATGCTCTCACACACCACACTGTGGGCAATAAAAATTCACACACCACACAGTGGCCATGCGCTCACACACACCACACAGTGGCCAGGAAGAGTTCACGCTCTCACACAGCACACTGTGGGCAGCAAGAATTCATGCTCTCACACACCACACTGTGGGCAGCAAGAATTCACGCTCTCACACACCACACAGTGGTCAGGAAGAGTTCACGCTCTCACACAGCACACTGTGGGCAGCAAGAATTCACACTCTCACACACCACACAGTGGCCATATGCTCTCAAACACAACACAGTGGGCAGCAAGTGTTCACCCATGTTTCTATAGACCAATGAGTACTCATTCTGTGCTGGACCCAAGTTTCTATAGACCAATGAGCACTCAGTTGGTGCTGGACCCATGTTTCTATAGACCAATGAGCACTCAGTCGGTGCTGGACCCAAGTTTCTATAGACCAATGAGCACTCAGTCGGTGCTGGACCCATGTTTCTATAGACCAATGAGCACACAGTCGGTGATGGTCTACATCGTGCCGGTCACCATTACTTCCCAAGACACTTTAGGCTGGCAGCCCAGGGCGCTCAAGCGCACAACCATCACACACCCTCACCACTTCCCAACAGACAGATAGATATACAGGATTCAAATAACTGCTACTGTAAAATGAAACAACACAACAGAATGCTACTTTCTGAAACAAAAACACTTCCTTGTTAAGCCCTGAAAAAAGGCCATTTTCTACAGATCTCCAAATGTGTCACTCACAGAGTTATATTCACATACACCCCACAACATACATGCTATGTCTTGTGGACAAACTCTAAAAATAACCGTACAGACAACCACCACACATCTCTCAGGTTCAAACCCCATGGGTACATGTCTGTATTTACATGTTTGTTATTATATACTTCAAATGTGAGCTAACAATTGACAAGTATTAAATGATACCAATACGAGTCAACTTGTTTTGAAGCCCGGTGATATTCCATACTGTAAGACATTGATAGGGCTCTTGCAGACTGATAAGCTGATGTCACAGGCTGCTAAGTTCATATCTTCTTCATCACTTGGTAGAAAGTCATCATCATCATCCTGAAAATATCACAATAATCAGAGAGGTCAGGGCCTGATCGTCATCCCCTGATATGTAGCGAGCTAAAAGACTGCTCACTGATGCAAGCAATGAATGGTGTTGCTATGGCAACCAGTTTATTTTTACCAGCCAATCGGTGGTTGGTTATGGAATAGCTCTTGTATATCATGCATGCATAAATAACATCATGCATCAAATTCACAGAGAGAAATAAATAAAGTGGTCCGGACATTTTATGAGAAGTAAACCCAACGAATCTTACTATCATTGGTAAACCCATGATAAGAGTGTAATTACAGCCCTACAAAACAGACATAGCTGTTACTAGTAGTCCACTCAGGCTCTGGACGTCATCAGTTTTAAATCCACAACCTGTGTTACAAACCAGCAAACTACTCCAGCAGTCAACCTGCGCCCCAAACCCCACCATATCTACGAACATCTTGTGTCGTTAATGATGACTGCCAACTTGGATGATGGCAGTGCTATTTTGGAAGGGAGAGTAGAGATTATTCTTGATCTCAAATTAAGACTCAAGGAGATGACAACTACAAACATACAGGCATACTCATATGGGTTTCACAATCCCATAGATGAGACATCAGCATGTGGGATGGCAGTAATGGGTTTCACAGTAATCTCGAAGGTGAAACACCAGCAAGGGGGAATGGCAGTAAGGTACTGAACCTGTCTCTATCAACAGTAAGACATGGTAGAGGAACAGCCAATTTAAATGTGGCTCTTTTAATATAGAAGTAGGTTGAATAATTTCCTGATACAGTAGGCTAAGACACACTGGACCAATAGAGAACTGGTAGATCAGATGCATCCTGGGAAGATGATGATGCAGAACAGAGTATCACCTTTACATATTACCACTGTCTCTGTCTAAACAAACATTCAATCATTGTCTCCAACGACACCATGATTTTAGCCAATGTACGCAATTATTCCTCTTGTCCTTTTCTTCTCCTTTATTCAAGGACTCCTTTATTCGACTCCTCTTCATTCCTCTCCTAAGCCTCAGCTAAAATAATGAGATCAGAGTGACAGTTATTTTTATTTTTTTTATTATTTTAATGTTGCATATCCCTTACAGGACGTTGCAGTCAACATCAGCATTTTTCAGCTGCTGTTGATGTACTAGGTAAGTTTTATGTTCAGTAGTTTGCCACTGCTTTCTGAATGACTGGCTCCCATACAAACACGTTATAACACAACGCAACACAGTCTGCTGCACAAATCAGTCGCAGCTGAGTTTTGAACGCCTGGTAAGCGGCTCATGAACCACATTCGCAAGCCTTTGACCAAGGAGGACAGTTAATATATTTATGAAATCAATCAGATGTATCACCGTGCAAAATAGTAAAATTATTAGTAACAATAGATCTATAAGTAACCTGTATTAAGAATAAAGGACACTTCAAAATGTGTCTTCCGATATCTTCACTGAAATAGGATTTAGGATTGTGAGCACCAAATGAAACAATGAACCCAGTCCTGCCTTGGAGAAAAGACTTCAACTAGTGAAACTTGTGTAGACTCCTCTGTAGATAAGCTCTAAGGAGTGTTATAGCAGACTCGTAACATGTGGGTTTGAAAGCCACAGAAAGAACTGACAATCTTCAATGGATTTGACTTGAGGACGAATGTACCATGATAAGATTCTCCGGACTTGTCTTTGAACAAATATTTGCTTTGAGGTTAACACATTGGTTGGCATTGTGAGGTTAATATATAAAGTTTCCAGTTATACCTTCTCATTAATAATAATAACACTATGATGTCTGGTGAGGGTGTAGGTGTGATAAAAAAGACAATTTCAGTCTTGGGTGACAGTTTAGACTAGATAATCCACATGGTAAAAGCCAAACCCATAGTTTATATACCCACATCTTTCTCTCTCATGTTTGGTTACACTGGGAGAACAATGTTGACACAGGGAGGGTTCATTTTGTCTGTACATGTAAATAATATTATTTTCTACAAGTGCCTTTTCAGGACTTAGAAAACAATACGGACCACAGGGTGACCAAGGAGGGCAACTTCAGATCACCCTGGTGGTTGATGACATTTGTCAAATGTACAGTTGATATTATTTCTGTAAGTCTCTCTAATACTGAATCATTGCTTAGAAAACAATACGGACCACAGGGTGACCAAGGAGGGCAACTTCAGATCACCCTGGTGGTTGATGACATTTGTCAAATGTACAGTTGATATTATTTCTGTGAGTGCTCTCTCATACTGAATCATTACTTAGAAACCAATCTGACCACATGCGATCCATGAGGAGCAACTTCGGACCACCATTCCTTGTATGTTATTTGTATTATCTTCTTTTTCTTTTCTTTTGTATCCCCATAACCAAAATAGCTGGCAGGTTGCTAGATAGCAGCAGGAATAGGGAATAACCAGGAGTTATTGAGATATTTTAATATTAGAACAATCTTTAGCATGAACCTACTAGCAGAAGAAAGAGAATAATACTGAACAGAGATGGACACCAACCCTTGGTGGGGCCGCAACACTCATTTACCAGCGGATTTATTTCTGTGTCTTCTCCGCAGTCACATCGCACCAACTCACAGAGCGAGAGAGAGATGAACTACTTTCTATAGGTATTCACTGCAGTGACTCAAAAACACCATCATTATGGGTCAACAGTACAAGATACTAACAAGGACACTGAATCAAACGCCGTGAGCTGTGTTACAGCTACCTACTGTTTCCACACAAAAACTATATCAAGGACACTAAGTTTCAACATGTTGCTCTCTTTAAGAAAAGACTACGACATCAACAGAGCTAAACATAAAGCTATTTATTTTAGTAAAAGTGCCATACATAGTACAGTTCAGTGCCACATGATGATTGTCTGAAGTGTTGAATGAGTCAATTAACTCCATCTTGGCCAAATGAATCAGGAGAGAGACTTCCTGTAGACTACAAGCACTGACAGGTGATGTGTGATGGCTGGAGAGATCTGCACATTGGCACCTTGCCGTCTTGACAGACGATAGTTTGTGTTTTAAACAGGCATAATAACTTTTACCTAAGGCGGTAGCGAATGTGACTGATTAAGGTTAATTCACGCTTGTAAATGTTTGTTCACAGTGGGTGCATGTGAACACGTGGTCATTTCCACCATCATACACCATCTTACGTCTCACACGCTTGGTGTGTGACTTATCTGCAATAATTTTCTCCTTTGTCTTTATTCCATTTCTGATCTTTGCCCTCCATGCAATACGTTCAGCGGCGACTTGCTCCCAATGTGCATTATAATGCCTGTATCAATCATGTCCTGCACTGATCACACGAATGTATTCTCAAACCACCCCCATGAAGTCTCATAGGCTTTGGCATACTGTTTAGTGTTCTATTGACTGTAAATGTTCACAGCAAAATTACTCATTGAAATTAAAGATCTAACTAACCCTTCATCAATAAATTGATTTGTTTATATGTAACTGTAAACCTCTCTCGTTCTCAAGTTATTGTAGCTTAGATTAGCTTACTGTATGTGAGGCCAGAGAGTATGCAATCTTGCTACAAATTATTTGCAATTATTGCTGGAGGGGGGGTCGAAAGTGTATAATCTTTCATACAGAGGTAGTGGCGGCGAGAGACACAGCTATCCATTTCTTAGAATGTGACTTACTGTCTGATCTTTCATACAGAGGTAGTGGTGGCAAGAGACACAGCTATCCATTTCTCAGAGGTAGGCTTACAGTTTGATCTTTCATACAGAGGTAGTGGTGGCGAGAGACACAGCTATCCATTTTGTTTAGTGTGACTTACTGTCTGATCTTTCATACAGAGGTAGTGGCGGCAAGAGACACAGCTATCCATTTCTCAGAGGTAGGCTTACAGTTTGATCTTTCATACAGAGGTAGTGGTGGCAAGAGACACAGCTATCCATTTCTCAGAGGTAGGCTTACAGTTTGATCTTTCATACAGAGGTAGTGGTGGCGAGAGACACAGCTATCCATTTTGTTTAGTGTGACTTACTGTCTGATCTTTCATACAGAGGTAGTGGCGGCAAGAGACACAGCTATCCATTTCTCAGAGGTAGGCTTACAGTTTGATCTTTCATACAGAGGTAGTGGTGGCGAGAGACACAGCTATCCATTTTGTTTAGTGTGACTTACTGTCTGATCTTTCATACAGAGGTAGTGGCGGCAAGAGACACAGCTATCCATTTCTCAGAGGTAGGCTTACAGTTTGATCTTTCATACAGAGGTAGTGGTGGCGAGAGAGACTGCTATCCATTTTGTTTAGTGTGACTTACTGTCTGATCTTTCATACAGAGGTAGTGGTGGCGAGAGACACAGCTATCCATTTCTCAGAGGTAGGCTTACAGTTTGATCTTTCATACAGAGGTAGTGGTGGCGAGAGAAACAGCTATCCATTTTGTTTAGTGTGACTTACTGTCTGATCTTTCATACAGAGGTAGTGGCGGCAAGAGACACAGCTATCCATTTCTCAGAGGTAGGCTTACAGTTTGATCTTTCATACAGAGGTAGTGGTGGCGAGAGAAACAGCTATCCATTTCTCAGAGGTAGGCTTACAGTTTGATCTTTCATACAGAGGTAGTGGTGGCGAGAGACACAGCTATCCATTTCTCAGAGGTAGGCTTACAGTTTGATCTTTCATACAGAGGTAGTGGTGGCGAGAGACACAGCTATCCATTTCTCAGAGGTAGGCTTACAGTTTGATCTTTCATACAGAGGTAGTGGTGGCGAGAGAAACAGCTATCCATTTTGTTTAGTGTGACTTACTGTCTGATCTTTCATACAGAGGTAGTGGTGGCGAGAGACACAGCTATCCATTTCTCAGAGGTAGGCTTACAGTTTGATCTTTCATACAGAGGTAGTGGTGGCGAGAGAGACTGCTATCCATTTTGTTTAGTGTGACTTACTGTCTGATCTTTCATACAGAGGTAGTGGTGGCGAGAGACACAGCTATCCATTTCTCAGAGGTAGGCTTACAGTTTGATCTTTCATACAGAGGTAGTGGTGGCGAGAGAAACAGCTATCCATTTTGTTTAGTGTGACTTACTGTCTGAACTTTCATACAGAGGTAGTGGTGGCAAGAGACACAGCTATCCATTTCTTTGAGTGTGATTTACTGTCTGAACTTTCATACAGAGGTAGTGGTGAGACTCAGCTATCCATTTCTTGGAGTGTAACTTATCTTGTTGTCTTCTGTCTCAACAGCGTCCGACCTCCTCTACAAAGACCATATTGTGATCATACTTAGAAAGGCAACTACGAGGGCGAGTCAATAAGTAAGTCACACAGTTCTGTGGGATGGCAGGTAAATGTAGTTGGTGTTTTCTACAGGTGTCATTAGGTGACAGCAACATCAAACTATATATTCCTGCTTGTCAGGTGGCGCTAGGTGTCTCATGCACGTGCTCAGTGCATAAACAAAATGGTGACTGTACTTATGGAGTGAACAACCAAAGAGCAACATGCTGTTGTTGAGTTTTTTTATGGGCAAAAGGACTGCCTGCAAAGGACATTCATAAAGAAATGCTTCCTGTTTATGCTGACAAATGTTTGTCCCGTAAAGCGGTGCATAGCCGGATAGAAAAATTTTCTCAAGGACGCTATAAAATTTCATGAAATCCAATCTGGTCGTCCTGTTGAGATTGCAACAGAAGCATCCGTGCAGTGGGTGGAGGAGATGATTAGAGGTGACAGGCGAGTAACGACAGACTGTAGCATCTGCAATAGGGTGCTCACATGGTTCAGCATACAGCATAATGCACGATCAATTGAAATTTCCTGGACTGCTGACTAGAGGAGTGTTGCTTCTTCATGACAATGCCAGACCACATATGGCTTGATTAACTCAGGAGAAAATTAACCAACTAAGGTGGGAAGTTCTGGAGCATCCACATTACAGTCCCGAATTAGCCCCTAGCAATTTCCACTTTTTTGGTCCACTGAAAATCCACCTTGGCAGGAGACATTTCGTGAATGACGCCGAAGTTGAATGTGAAGTGAAAACGTGGTTTAGAAAACAGAGCATGCAGTTGTTCTATGCAGCCGGTTTGAGAGGACTGATAAAACAATGGGATAAGTGCATCAATGTTGGTGGAAATTATGATGAGAAATAAAGGGACAATGTATGTATAAAAATAAACTGGTTTCAAGTTGTTATCATATTTAGTTATTTTTCTACAGCCATTTGTGACGTACTTATTGACTTCCATCGTATTTTTATTCAAGATTGACTGCCTAGTATCCTTGAAAACTTTCCTTTGGGTTAGATATCTCCTTAAATCACAAAATTGACAAGATCATACAACAAAAAAGATCTGGGTCAAGAGCCACAAGAAGATCTGGAAGAAAAGCAAACACTAAGTACATGAATACAATTCAACCAACACATCTGGTCTTGGAATGCAAGCTCAGGCTTAAAGGCAATAGTGAATTATGAAAAGAGACATTATCCACTTGGGACTAGATCACAGATAGAAAGATATTTATTACTAGTTGTAGTGAAAATGCATCACACGTTTCCTCAATTTCTTAAAACAAGGCAGAGCGACCAATACACACAGATACAACTAGAAAGTGAAATTTAACAAATGAACATCATACTGGGGAAGCAACATCATGCTGGGGAAAACAGATGCAAGAGGGGCACGATTTTAGTTTCCTGTAACTGCATCAGTGCAAATGGACAATATATGGCCAAATGTGACCGCCCATTTGGACATAAGGGAGATATATTGCCATACTAGGGTCATTGTGTTGTGTTATTTTGTAGTAGCTTCCACAATTTTGATGTTCAGTGAATGGAAGTTGACATGATAATACTTGTACATCAGATTGTGTACACTGTTTGGTCCAAACCTACATTTTAGTTTGGCACTGAATCAGTTCAATAAATCTTGGCAAAGAGTAGTAAATAAAACAATACTCTCTGACTATGAAACTGTTACACAAGACCTTAACTGTAGTCAGTCTTATAACTACAAAGTGCAAACTGTTTAATAATATTTCTCACTATTGATTCTTATCTATGCAATATGTAGAAAAAATAGCAAGCAAAATAACCGATCAACATGCAAAAAATAAGACAACTCTATTACCTCATCACCAGCATCATCTGCTTCAGATACACCACCTTGGAACTCTTTGTACAGTGGCTTAATGTACGGGCAAGACCTGTTGACAACCAGTTGAAATTATTGTTGGGCATAACAGGTGAGAACAAACATGAATAATAGGAGAATAAGGCAAGTTTCAGTAGGACCAGATGTACGGGCCACGTGCTGGTTGAACACGTATGTCAGTGTAACCCACACTTATGTCATGTTGTTGCCAAGTACCACACACAAACAAGTTCTTAAAAGTTGAGAGGATCAACTTCATTGTACCTAGTTTTATCCTGTATGGCTTGGTCTCTTTCCGCAGGGCTGAAAGCATCGCACAAAGCACAAACTCCATAGCTTCAGCAAAGACCCCCAAGAGTCTCAGAGAAAGTAACACATATGTTGTCAAGTGTAAACAACTTGCATTCTCCCGTGTCTGAGATAACTTTTAGAACCGTCATAGATCAACCAGTCATTGACTTCTCATCCATGACTTGTGGACATAAATTACAATTCTGAAGCCAGGTCTGCCTAATGGCGAGGCACACCGGTAATAAGGGAAAACTAATCCACATGTAAAAAACAGTGTAGTTCACTAGAAGTAGCAGCATATTACAGAATATGCTTGAGTTCAAAGCCAATGGCAATTCCTCTCATATCTTTCAAATTTCTCATATTTTCACAGTACAGGGGGGAAAACAAGATCTGCAGACATTACACATCCCTGTTGCACACCTCTCTTACAGGCTGGTAATGACTACTTCATTATCAATCTGTATGGCAGCTTGTTGTTTTGTTATAAACGTTTGTCATATAATCTGAACATGCATTTAAAATCTTATCTTTTCCAATTATGATTTTGCCATCTTTGGTTTTTACCCATTGATGTGTGTGTTCTTTTCTTAGTGATGTCATTCATTCTTTTGTGCATTACTTTGGTATTCAGGGTGTTGTGTAGGTTTTCAATTTCCCTGCAATTTTTCCCAAGCACCACTAGTTTTGCCTCTTTGCATATTTTCCTAATTGTCCTGATTGTTCATGGTTATTTTTTGTCTGATGCCATTCTCTAACTCCACAATTATCTGCCATGATAAATCAGTTCGTGCCTGTTTTATAAATGTTGTCCTTGGTCCACCCCTTCCTCTGTCCCCCACAATTGTGCCTTCTAATACTCTCTTGGGTTATTTATTATGTCCTAGGGTGTGAAAAACAATGATCTAGTTTCTTCACTTTGTTTGTAATTAATTCACATTTTTATCACATTTATTCATTGTCCATATTTCAAAACTATAATGTGACCAGTCAGATATACTTACCTAGAATTCTTATCCAAAGTTCACGTTGTATATCTTTTTGTGAAGTTAAGATTTTTCCCTAACCACTCTCTTAGCTATCACAATTCAAACTTCTGTTTCATATCAGGTATTTCCATTTAGTTTGACCTAGTTAGGCACATTTATTGACTTGTTTTCTTCAAATCTGAGCTGTAATACTCCTAGCCATTCCCATTGTTTTGGTCTCCTCTGCATTAATTTTTACTAATATTCTTGGTGTTAGTGTGTGAGTACATGTGTGCATGTGTTGTGTATCTCTCTCTCTCTCTCTCTCTCTCTCTCTCTCTCTCTCTCTCTCTCTTAAAGATGCGTGACTGGAAAGGATGAATATAAACTTTTCTGTTCATTCAATGTTTTTTTTTCTTTCAAAGACTCCTCTTCATCTTTTTTTTATTTGCTGGTATTCTAGTTACATCAAAACAAAAAGTAATAAGAGGTATTTTTTGTTCATTATTTCAGAGGTGACTGTTTCTCTTATTAAGGCCTGGACAGAAGCAACCATACATAACACACAACAACCTCACCTGGGAAGCAGATATGGATCAAAAGGAAAATAAGATTGCAAGTGTGTCTGTGTGGAGCTGCCAGTGCTGTGTGTGGAGCTGGCCACGGGCAGGCTGTAGCGGTTGTTCCTCTCTATGACTGTGTCACAGAAAGCCAGCTGGTGCAGTCTGCAATATGTGCAGATAATACCATTCATGAACCCCTAACAAACTTACAAACAAATTACAATTTTAATTTTGTGTTTCAAATATTTCAGACTGTAAATGTAATATACGTGGCTCAGTTTCACAATGACTCAGTGAGGATACTGCAGGTATCAGGCACAAGCAAAAAAAAAAACACTTCAAATACCATGCTAAGAATATATAAAGAAGGAAAGGGTTACCAGGCTGAACCACTTTCATTTCTAACGTAATTACCAACAAGTTTCATAGAATAAAATCTGCACAAATAGGATGGCAATAGCCCAATAGGGTGAGAAATTATGCCTAACATTTTCATTAATAAAAAAACCATGCTCATAATACGGCACGCTCATTATCTACAAATGGATCAGACGCTTAGGTTCATCAACAAAAGTTGTTCTCTGTAGGCAGACTATTCACACTGAAGGGATCCATCTTTACATGCTAAGTCATAAGTTCAGCATCCAAGTCCACTTGTCCAAGTGATATTCAATGTTTACACTTATTTGCAGTGTGTCATGTAGACTGACACAGGCCACCAGACACTGCATCAAAGTCTAAGATTATGGCAGCTATGTATCTTAATTGACTGCCCATTAATTTGCACACTCAACTCAATCGTAAACAGCCAGAATCGATGGTATAATTCTTATTTGCTGCATTTGTATGGCTTGTGATGGCCGAACATTCCTGAATAACTGAAAGCAGACTTTTACGATCTCACTTTTTAATCAATGTGTCCTGATCACAATTCACAGCTTTTTCTTTTCCATGTTTTCCTGTCCGACTACGACCCCTGAAGAAGGCTTAGTATCCTATCCCATTAAACACAAGATCAGGTTGACGTGTGACATTAGAAACTCATGATTTATATAACAACGAGATCTATTCTGACAGTGCACCCAAAACTTCAGAGACAGGCGGACACTGAAACCTGAAACTTCTCGGTCACACTGATCCTCGACCCCCCTCTCCCTCACTCCATCTTCCACTCCCATAATTTTGCATAATTTCTAAACATATTAAAGAAAAATGTGTATAGTTATTATAAGATGCTGACAGATAGAAATCAGCAAACATCCTACCTGGCAGCAGAGGCAAAGGTACTAACTATGATGGGCATGCACACACGCAATGGGTTCAATTTGCTAGTGACAATCCGCTGAAAATTCAGTGACTCTGCCCATCTGTAACCTGTGGATAAAGTGAAACAAGACACAGTAATACTCCTTAATGATGAATGATAAAAACAAGAAATTATCAAACACATCATATCCTGAGCTAAATTATCTAACACAACACGCTGACTATTTACCCAAAATACCTTGTTTTCATGTCTTTCACCAATCTGTGTCCATTTCATGAAAACAACAAAACTACAGATTAGAAATGTTTCTAGAAATTCTCAAAATGAAGTTAACATAACGTACAATTGAAGAGCCACAGAGTTGTGGTAATAAACTAGTTACCTTTCATAGCCACGAAGTCCATGTGCATGAAGCAGAATATATAAAAGACAGTCTGACAGACAGAGTAAAAAGCTGCATGGTGAGCTAGATCTGCATGCACTCCCTGGTCGCAGGCCCGGTCTAGGTAGGCATGAATCCACTTGACCATTAACTCCACAACTTCTTTAGCTGTTCTGTTAGTGTTATACAAAATAGTGGCATAGTGAATTTCATTGAAACATTCAACAAAATCATCGCTATGGAACATTAAAACAGATAATGTAGTAAGCACTGAATGTTTTACTACTTTTTAAAATAACAAATTAAAATCATCAGCATTACTGGGATTGAGATGTGAGACATTTGTTATCAAACTGCTTGACTGTGAAGGCACAGAGGTCATAGACAAATTGACAAGACACAAAGGTCATAGACAAATTGACAAGACGCAGATGTCATAGCCAAATTTACTAACATTTTTCCATATAAGATGATGAGGCTTGGGGACAACACACATACCTCCCGTATTCCTCTTTTTATTTCTATGGGCGATGAGTAACTATTTTCATACCTAATTGTCACCACTTGTTCCCAGTACATGTTACTAATAAGTCTGATGTCCTTTCTGTCTACTCCTATATCTTGACAGTATGTAATTAATCTTTTATGTTGTACTCTGCCAAAAGAGGGCTGAGTGTTCTCGAGGTATGGTGTCGCCTCGAGTGCAGGAGGTCCCGGGTTCAAGCCCTGGTAAGGGCCAGGATTTTTTCACATGGACTTCTAGTAACAAAATTTCCCCCGATCTCGGACGCCCGTTTGTATTGTTGTGCACGTAAAAATTCCCTTGGCAGTAGAAAATCACAAAAGAGTAGCCTAACGGCACTGCCCGGGCAAAATTTTGAGTTAAAAATCTACCCAAAGTATTTCAGGATCCTCGTCGGTGCTACAGAGTTCGTGCACTCAGCTGAGATTCTCCAGACTCAGGTTTGAGTTAGGAGTAGAACAGAGCACCTATGGGTTACACCCATGTGCCGTGATGTTGATCCGTCGACTAAACTAAACTCTGCCAAAAACTATAAAACATACATATATATTTTTCTGAACTTCGATATATTTTTCCATCAAACATCCTCAAATAGATAATAGCTTAGACTAGAATAAGCTTCCCAGGAATGTCTGAAAGAAAATCTACTCAACTTTAAAAGAGCTGTAATTAAGTAAAGTAATTCTGAAAAGATGTGGAAAGACAAGTCATTAGATATCTCTCCTTGTCCCAGATATCAAACATGAACAGCGACAATAAGCTTAGTCTAGACTGCAGATGGAAAAGAACAATGTAACGTATTTATACAGTAAGATACTATTTATTTTCTGCAGAAATAAAACCTCAAGACAAGGAAATTATTGAAGAATAAGTAAATACAGAAGACATAAAGCAAACTCAGAAAGACAAAAACAATGAGTTACCAGAAAGAGCACGCAAAGCAGGTCTTTTTTATATGACAACTTACCTGACAGATAAATGACCTACTTGAAAGACTTATTTCAAAGATAAATAACTTACCTGACAGATAAATGGCATAGTTGAAAGACATATGACTTATTTCAAAGATAAATAATTACCTGAAGATAACTGACATATTTGAAAGACAAATGACTTATTTCAAAGATAAATAACTTACCTGACAGATAAATGGCATACTTGAAAGACATATGACTTATTTCAAAGATAAATAACTTACCTGACAGATAAATGGCATAGTTGAAAGACATATGACTTACTTCAAAGATAAATAACTTACCTGACAGATAAATGACCTACTTGAAAGACATATGACTTATTTCAAAGATAAATAATTACCTGAAGATAACTGACATATTTGGAAGACAAATGACTTATGTCAAAGATAAATAACTTACCTGACAGGTAAAACCACATTTACTTAACAGACAAATAACTTACTTGACAGATAAATACTTAGATCTGGTAATAAAACTGCCAATGTAAAAAGCTGCACTCTGCCTGTAGACACTCCCAGCAGCCGGGTCTGTCACTTTCTTCCAGAGATAGTCAATGAAACCGTCTGCTAATGCCTGCAAATCCAATGATAGTTATGTTAGCACTTGTTTGTTAATAGAAAAAAGTTAGTTACATATCCTTTACAAGATGTTGCAGTCAAGCCAGCATTTTATTTACTGTTTGTGATTTCTTGACAAGTTTACGTTCAGTAGTTTGCCATTGCTTTCTGAACGACCGGCATGCATACCTCTATGAAACCAGTGCAAGGCGGTCTGCTTCCAAATCGACTGCAGCTGTGTTTCGAATGCGGTATTACGAGCTGCATCCATAAGCCCTTTGCCATAGCACCGGCTCTGTTAATAAACACGCATTATAAGCATGAAGAATTTCAGTCCTTGGGTTAGTCATCACACTTCCTGATCATTCCGTTCCAGAACTGTCTGTCTGGTGCCACTATTATTAATTCCATGCCTGACTGTACTGGACAGCAAGGAGAAGGCAAAGGTTTGCTGAAACCTTGAGAGATCCCATAATAAGTACATGTCCATCTTCTTCTGCTGCCTGTCATCTCCCATGGAGCATGGGCGCCCAATGACCTCACACCAAGCCCTTAGTGGACTTGTTCAAGGTTGGCTGGATGTTGCAACCCCCAATGACCTCACACCAAGCCCTTAGTGGACTTGTTCAAGGTTGGTTGGATGTTGCAACCCCCAATGACCTCACACCAAGCCCTTAGTGGACTTGTTCAAGGTTGGCTGGATGTTGCAACCCCCAATGACCTCACACCAAGCTCTTAGTGGACTTGTTCAAGGTTGGCTGTATGTTGCAACCAGTTGTCTATGGGATGAGGTAGTCAGCCCCACATCAACCCTCCATGGTCACCCCTGATGACCTGCATTGCTGGGTATACGGTGTTACTATTCTTTGCTCCCCTTATGGGCCCTTGTAACATATGGACGATCTAACCATTATCTATCCCCATATAATTTGTTGCTAATCATACAGGTATTCTTGTTTTTGATTTTGAGTAAAATATGTGAGGACTGAACTACGTCAAGTTAATATTTGTGCAGTATATTCTTGATAGAGCCTACTCATCCGATTCTGTGTATTTCTCTAGCTCTACTGCCTGTTCACAAAATAGCAGCTGATTGGGCCTCATCCTAACCAGATGACGGAGCCCATTTTATTTTTTTCTCTATATAACTTTTTTTTTTCAAAAAAGTATGATAGTGACAAACCAGGCTTCATTAGATGACTACAGATGTAATTAAACCAAATGATCTGAATCACTCTCCCCACTTTGGATGTAAAAGTCACAACAATAAATCTCCACCACTCACCATTTAGAGAGAACAAGACCACCCCAGACTGCTGTATTTTAGCAAAATGCATGACAGTTACTTTTGTATCAAAAGATTAATATAAAAGTGAATGTTGCTTACCTCTCGAAAGCTGCAAATATAGAACATAATGTACTGTACATGGCATGAAGCATGTGTTGGCAAAACTAATTTGTTGAATACAAAAAGAAGCTCTCTGTACAGTCTTTTTGCCATGTCCCAGTCCAGTTTAGCTGCAATCACAAGACAGAATCATTCAATTATCATATACAAGAAGACAAAACTCAGACACATCAAACATCCTGGGGAAGTTACAAGTCAAAGATAATATTTATATATATAATGAGATATGCAGATGACACAGTTTTAACCCTTTACAGGTCACAGCGTCCTATTCCGACCGATGCCATAAAACGATCGTAGCGTCCGATTCCGGCCGATACTATTATGCATTGTAAAATCGCGATCTCTCGGCCTTCCGACACTTCCGACGCCTACTTTCGCTTTCGCCGACAGCTTGACAACATGGCCGCCATTTGTAAACGCGATAGTATGAATTTGAACGGACTTTTAAGGACAATTTTTGATAGTTTTCGGGATTTTTACGCTGTTTTTCAAAATGGATTTCAGCGATTCTTCAAGTGATAGCCGAGATTTCGCTAGGTTCATTTTAAATGACATTAAAGGGCACGAAGTTGACTATTAATCGGAGCTAGATATCAGTGCAAAGCGTTACTTTGCATTAGCAGTCTGAGTCGGACTTTAAAGAAAGTGATTATGATTCTGAAAATGTGTTTGTAAATTGCCGTATAGATGACGGAAAATCACAAGCAACATGCCGTATTTCGTAAATATTTGTGTTCATATATGGATTACCGACAACAATCACGTGAGTAACATATTCTACATGCTTTTCCCTTCATTGTGTTGTTTATTTAACTAAAATCGGTTGACTAACACCTTATTTGTGATGTTTTTACTAACGCGACCCGAAATTTTACCAAACCTGAAAAAATCTTGCCCGTTCAGGGCTAGAAAACGGACAAGCGTCTGCCCTGAAAAGGGTTAATAGCAGGGTCTGCAAGCAGTGTGGAAACAAGTCAAGAGAAGCTGGCAAAGTAGAGCAAGGAATGTGTGGTAGTTTGCAAACAAGTACAAACTTCAATATTCTATGTATATAGTTAGATCACTGTCCTTACTAGGATATTGCAATCAACGCTATCATTTATTAGCTGTATATGATTGACTAGGCAATCTTACGTTCAGTACTTTGCCATTTAGACTGGTAATACCTGCTTTCTGTTGGGAGGGTACAAGCCTTATTCTAGTGTGAGGAAATGCAACCTAAAGACTAAATATCATGACAGGACAGACCAGGCCCTAAGTCTTGGTTGGCAACTGGTCTAGGATTGAAGCTCTGACAGGTGGACAGTAAGAGCATTGCTTTGCTGATCCGGCAGCCTCTGCAGACTGTCTTGTTCCAGATGTGTTGGTGCTACCTTTCCTCTGGAGTAATCTAGGCAGGCCAAGAGAGAGAGATCATGCTGCATGGTCTCTACAATTCAACCCAGACTTTGTGCTAAGCAGAGGTCCCTGCCATTGGTTGTGGTTGTTACGTCTTTTTTAAGCACAGTGTAACATACTATTGTCTGTCACTGCTGCATGGTGCCAGTAATTTGCCTATTAGTGGACATGCTAGTGCAGTAGATAGGATGTAATGCTGATAATGTTGGACAAGGGTTCAATGCCAGCGCATGTCATCTTACTCAGTGAAGGAAAGACTAGCCATCTATTCCTCAGTGCACTCAGCCCTACCAAATATGATGAGCCTATCACATCACTGACCCATCTTAGCAGGTTCCCGCTTCATAACATGTTTTTTTTTTTTTAAATCTTATCACTGTTTTCTGAATGGTCCAGTGCCTCATACTATCAAAATCAATGCAAACTGGCATGCTGATCTGAAACCCTCATTTTGTTATCAACTTCATAGCAACAGGTCTCCCCATAACTGCTCCAGCAAAGACCACACAACATGTCCATCATCATCCCATGTGAACTCATGAAGGAAACACTAGCTTTGACAAGATGAAATTGCCAGAGCATCAACAACAAGCTTGTCCTTCGCTTGAAAATGCTGTACAAACAAACAAGAAGTTCACATGTGCACTCTCATAAGGCAGCTGCCAGGAGTGCCAGCAACTAGCCGCCTGTCATTTTCTGAATCTGTACTTAACACATTTATCGAGGACACAAACAAAAAGCATTCTGAAAGAAATTCACAGCTTAGTGTTCCTCATAGACAAGGAATAAAATAAGCTATGTGAAATTATGAGAGCACCCAAAAAAAAATGATTTTCACTCACTGTCGATGTAACACTGATTCTTTATGTGCTGAAAAGTGAGTAACAACATGGCATCCAGAGATCCAGCTTGGGGCAAGGCAGCAGAGAGTCTGTTTTCTGCTTCTTGTAAACTCTGTGATGCAACTTGCAAAGACTCCTGGATACATATGGTATCACTTGAAATATTAATTACAATAGCAACAATATTATTAACAATATGTAAATGTACAAATGGAAATTAGAGCTTCTTGTGGCCGTAGAAGGCATGATCACAGACAGTGACAACACAGGCACATCCACAATCAGTGGGCGAGGGAGACAATCAGAATCCCCACACTCTGACTGCTGTAAGAGAATACTGACATCATGAGCAGCGAGTGCTGACTGGTCAATGAGAATATGGGGACATCACCATGTCTCCAATATGCCTCAAGGCATATAAAATAGTCCTTCACTCACAAAACAACAAGGACAATTGTTTCCCTATAAAATGTGCCGCCTTCAAATGTCCTGCTAGAACTTCTAATGAGCGACTAATGGTTAAAGGAGTCCTCTGGCCCTGAGTTTAAATTCCCCCTCAAGGTGGGATTCTTTGATGAATATAAGGCTCCAGAAGTGAATAACCATTAATAGAAAACCTAGAGGTAAGGCGGTCAACACAACAATGACTACACAACCTAGTGAGTACTGTCTGGTTGAGTAAGTCTGAGCCTAAAATTATATTGCCAATGTGCCAGGGCAGGGTGGAGACAGGGTTCTCTACAAGTTTGTTTTAATCATTTAACAACCATTCATCACATATACACACCTGGAGAAGAAGTGAATCAGCAGCACAGAATCTCAAAGAATAGAAGCACCAGACCATGAGAGAAAAATCCCTGGTGTTCAAACATGAGGAGAAGTCAATAAGTAAGTCACAAATGGCTGTAGAAAATAACTAAATATGATAACTTGAAACCAGTTATTTTTATACATACATTGTCCCTTTATTTTTCAACATAATTTCCACCAACATTGATGCACTTATCCCATCGTTTTATCAGTCCTCCCAAACTGACTGCATAGAACTGTGAGCTCTGTTTTCTAAACCACGTTTTCACTTCACATTCAACTTTTGGCGTCATTCGCGAAATGTCTCCTGCCAAGGTGGGTTTTCAGTTGACCAAAAGGGTGGAAATCGCTAGGGGCTAAGTCAGGGCTGTAAGGTGAATGTTCCAAAACTTCCCACCTTAGTTGGTTAATTTTCTCCTGAGTTAATCGAGCCGTATGTGGTCTGGCATTGTCATGAAGAAGCAACACTCTTCTAGTCTGCAGTCCTGGAAATTTCAATCGAATCATACATTATGCTGTATGCTGAACCATGTGAGCACCCAACAGCAGATGCTACAGTCTATCGTTATTCGCCTGTCACCTCTAATCGTCTCATCCACCCGCTGCACGGATGCTTCTGTTGTAATCTCAACAGGACGACCAGATCGGATTTCATCAACAATTTTAGAGCGTCCTTGAGACCATTTTTCTACCCAGCTATGCACCGCTTTACGTGACAAACATTTGTCAGCATAAATAGGAAGCATTTCCTTACGAATGTCCTTTGCAGGCAGTCCTTTTGCCCATAAAAACACACAACAGCATGTTGCGCTTTGGTTTTATACTCAGTAAGTACAGTCGCTATTTTGTTTATGCGCTGCGCATGCGCATGAGACAACTAGCGCCACCTGATGAATGAGAATATAAAGTTCAATGTTGCTGTCACCTAATGACACCTGTAGAAAACACCAACTACATTTACCTGCCATCCCACAGAACTGTGTGACTTACTTATTGACTCGCACTCATACCTTGGCGATGAAACCAGAAGGGAGTAATCACAGAAGAGCTGATCACCTAAGGACTACTAGCTGGTAGAAATGCAAGTCACAAATTGAGGTGTACTCAGTAACAATGAAATAAGTGAGAAAACAAGATGGTTGCATACTGCATTGCTAATGTAGCCATCTTGACATATGGATATTGCTGGCAAGTAACAGAGTCTGAACAATTCACCAGAAATTGTATCCTTGGAAACATTTTTATGAAGACAAAGAAATGTACCAAACCTAGAGATCTAGTGCAGCAGCCCCACTGAGACGGTCTGACCATGTCTGCAGAATAGAAGACTAGCTGTCAGTCACATAAAGCTTTGGAAGCCAAAAGTCAAAATCTAGACCTCTAGGATTGCCGAAAACATTCAATGCAGCAACAACATCAAGGAATCATTGAGAGAAAATGGTTAATGTTCTCAAGTACAGGACTTCTCACATTTTGATCAAAGAGTTTTCATGACCCCTTCAATACATTTTACAAGCAGAAGACACTAAGACTGTAAAATAATTATATAAAAATAAAGTCTGCAGACATGTCTGAAAGCACTGCTTTGAGAAGTTCTGCTCTAATAAATACTTCCGTACATTTGTTACAGACAAATTAACAATTTGCACAAAGAATACAAACCATATCAAAGGCTTGTATCCATGTGATCAACTTGGTTTACCACAGCCACAGTGGAAGAGAGTGCTGAACTTATGTCATTGCGTGATGACCTCACCTGGAACATTCATTTATACAAGAACTTTAACTCTGTTCTAAGATATACAATAAAACTTTGATTCACCGTCACCGCTCGGACCAGGGCTGTGACGGATAACCGAATAGACAGATAACAGAAATCTCTTAATACATATGTACAGTAACGTGATTTCACTGCGGGCATGGTACAAAAATGAAAATAAAATCCTTTAAAAGTGAATAATACATACATATTGTATTTAATTTTCAAAACGATCAATATAAACTTCAATACAAGAGAAGTAATGTACAGAAATGTATTGTAATACTATAAATCTACGTTACTTTAAAATAATCTGTCATCCTCTTCTGTGTCTTTGAGGCTCGAGCTTTATGTGTGGTGATGTTCCATATCTTATGCATAAGTATGATCTATGTTACATTTCCCTCCTCTTGCACTTCAAACCAGTCGATGCACTTTGATAACACTGTTTCTGCTTCTGAGTGGCTAGTTGTAGGTTTTTGGTTAAGAACTGATCCTTCATCGTCATCAATTTCTTCTTCTTCAATGGTAGTCACATTAGAAACAATTTCATCATAGTTTAAAATTGTAAAGCCTCCATCCATTTTGTCACATTCCAACCAATCTGTTACTTCTTCTAGTGTAATAATTTTTTTAAAGACGATGGCAAATAATAGACACTGGTGGTTAAACGAGTGACGGTTAATCAATGTTTTACTGTACAGCGTTTTCATGACTCAAACTTATTTTCAACAGGATCAAATGTATGCATAAATATCATCATGTGCCATGCTGATAAGTGTGCACAGTGATGTTCTGCCATCTCACATCATCAATGCTGATAAGTGTGCACAGTGATGTTCTGCCATCTCACATCATCATGTGCCATGCTGATAAGTGTGCACACTGATGTTCTGCCATCTCACACGATCACTAGAGTCTAAGTCAAACCATCAAGGTATTTATGTCTGTGCCCAGGCTTTGTCCCCATCAATTGTGGCAGTTGTCACTAAGTAGTCTATTTCCCCATAACAAGTCCAAAATATCCTGTCTATGTCTAATTTCTTTAATGAATTTCCAGTTTTCATTTGTTTCTTTAAGGACTTCTCATTCAATTTTTCTGTCTGTCCATGGTATTCTTTACATTTTCCTCAGAAACTAAATTCTCACTACAAATAAATATTTCTCAGCTTAAATATAACAATATAAAATAGCATGAAACATTCAATTTGAAGAATCAATGATTTAGTTTGCTTTTAGTATAAAATTCACTCCTCTCCAAATAAGATAAATACAGCACTGGGAATTCCCGATGTTAGCTTTACAACTTCTATACACTAACACAGCAATATTATGGTGTGTGTGTGCGCATGTGTCACTGTGCACAGCATGCACGCGCATGTGTCACTGTGCACAGCATGCACGCGCGTGTGTGTGTGTGTGTGAGAGAGAGAGAGAGAGAGAGAGAGAGAGAGAGAGAGAGAGAGAGAGAGAGAGAGAGAGAGAGAGAGAGAGAGAGAGAGAGAGAGAGAGAGAGAGAGAGAGAGAGAGAGAGAGAGAGAGAGAATATATTCTGAAAAATAAAGAAAAGAACATGTGTATATCATTTTTCGATGTCACCACTGTGTTGAATGCAAGTCCTCCCGTTTGGATAAAGTGCATGGATTGCTGTAAAAAAAAATTCTTTGGGATTACTACTCGGTGTGCCTGACCTGGTCATGAATAGTCTGTCACAGAAGTCACGCTGTTTTGAAACTTCCTACTCCACTCATACACTTGCTAGACTGACAGACATGCATCACCATACTGGACCTTCATTCACTAATGAATTTCTATAAGTTTCACCCCTTCACTTATCAAAACATGGATAACAGAACACTGCTCCTCTTTGGTGCATGTTAAAAGTGGGGAGGCCATCTTTAAACTGTCCGTATGATGTCACCATGTTCGTCTGCACTGTGATGTCACATGCATAACACTTTTGACATAGTTTACAATATTGACAAGTTACAAGACAATGACGTGGTTATTGTACTTTCTATCACACCTTTAAGGTTTTCATTTGAAGTCCCCCCGTTATTCCTTCCAAGATCACATAACCATACAGAACTAATATATACTACCACAGAATGCAACATCCCAACAACCAAATGCCTGACCATGCTGATGTCAGATTTAAACACAAATTATCATAATGTGCTGGGGAGCTTGACATTGAAAACAATTCCAAGTCACAAGTGGCATTAATGTGTTGTGTAATCTTAGACCAAAGTGGTCACCTCATCAGTTGATATCATTGTCATTTCAGACCAGCATAATGAGGAGGGTTTTTTTTATATCATGAGGAGATAATGACTGGACAGACAGTGCTACACAGACTTGAGGTCACAGTATGTTCCCTGTACAAGGTCTCGTTTATCAGCTGAGGCAATCTTCCCTTTTTCCTTCCCAGAGAAATGTCTAGCTCCAATTGTATGAGGAAGGGTTGATGTCAGTAGTTTGTGGTCAGAATGAAATGTCAACTGGTGAGTGAATCTAGCAAGTCAGAGCACTATTCACTACACTTGTTCTTCCTCTTCTTCAACTGCCTTTCATCAGGCATTGGAGCCCGAACCCTCAAGCAACTCCCGCCCAGCTCTGTGTAGTCCAGTCTGTGATTGCAGTTAAAGTTGTCTGCCCTAACCTTCCTTGATCCACCACGATGACATGGATGATAGGTTACTATGTTACTGCTCTGTTTCTCTGTATAAGCCACTGTAACACATGCATGACTGACTACACTACCACAGATAAGTCACTTATACAATCGGGGGCTCCAAATATCAGTCAACAATGCAATCGATTTTACAGATTTATACATATATCACATGTTATGCAACCTACACAAGGTGTGTACTGTGAGAGTCAATTCTAGCAGGACAGAAAGAAACATGCATCCATGGAACTGTTCCTGCAAGCATACTTCAGGGGAGGACAGAACAATAGCTGCTGCACAAGTCAGCATTATTTAATGTTCACTTCACCACACGCATGCATGCACACATAAAACGGATATTCTTTGAGTATCAAGTAAACAAATAATGGTCACATCAAAGAAAACACTAAAATGTGATACTATAATGTGATACTACAGAAGGGAAAATAATTAAGTCAATAAATTCAAATACCTAGAAGCAATCATAACATCAGATGGAAGAAGTGTGATATAGATTAGGAACAGAATAGGCCAAGCAAAAGGGGATTTCAGAAGATGAAAAGCATCTGAAATAATAAGTCATTATCATTAAATGTTAGAGAGTAGTGAAATGCTATATAGAAGTTATTCTGCACTGTGGCAGTGAATCTTGGAATGAGATTAGGAAGAGACTTGCAAGCAACAGAGATGTGCTCTCTGAAATGAATGTTGCAATACTTGGACTGCCAGAGCAGCTAACAGTGACTGCCTGGAACAAGCTAATGAAATGAGAATGTTGTTTACAGCTATAAGAAAGAGATGACGTCATCTGATCAGGTGATGTGAGAGAGGTGTTGCAAAGCTGTGACTGGACAGATCAGCCATAGAAGAGGCAGATTCAGTCTATGCCAGGTGGCCTAAGACAGTTAAAAAGTTAGTTGCATATCCTTTACAGGATGTTGCAGTCAACACCAGCAGTTTTTGCAGTTGTGATCTCTAGACAAGTTTACATTCAGTAGTTTGCCATTGCTTTCTGAACGACTGGCAAGCATACCACTTTGTAAAACACCAACGCAAGATGGTTTACTGCCAAATCGCCTGCAGCTGTGCTTTGAACGCAGGTAAGCGGAATTATGAACTGTGTCCGTAAGGCCATAGCCATGGAGCCAGCCCTAAGACAGTGGCATGAAGGAATATATACACAGAATGTTTCTGAATACCAAGGACCAAGATATGTGGAATACACCAGAATTTGTGAGTTTGACTTCAGTGAAGTGACATCTGTCAATAGTTGCATCCATTCACCACATCAGAAACTGAAAATGACAATAATGACCTTGTCATCATAAAAGTTGCACACATTTCATTCAAACCACACACTGGCTATATATTCAATGTCCTCAACATACTGCTTGGGACAAATACCAAACTCTGTCAACGAAGGCACAATCACTCTATAAAGACTGTCATTTTGTTAACCCTAGGGTGCTCTGGGGAAATGTTGGGGGATGATACATAAATTCCAGTGGTCAATGTTACCACCAAGAAGGTGCTAGAACTTTCTTATATATCAAAACCTCTTCCTGATCAACAACACACTTCTTGGGATTTCAGAAACAGGAATCTCAACTGCTCAACAACTTTATCAAATTACTGAACACTGCACAGAAAAAAGTGCACTCAAGCGTTATTATTAATAAAATCTGCCAAGAACAGCAACTGTCATACTCACATCCAGTTTGAGCATGTTTTTGATGACAATCTCCAGAATATCCAAGCGATGTGCAGGTATGTAAGTAGTGATGAACAGAATGTTCTGTGTGTAATGTTCAAAGCTTAACACACCCTTGTTCAAATATGGAAAACAGTTGTCAAGAATCGGAACTAGCAAAGAGCCTGTCCTGAAAACAGAAATAAAGAAAGAAAAGTGTTTCAGTCAACAGTATTTTTCTGAGACTTGTCAGTGGCCTGAGACCGTCTAACGATGACTTTTTCTCCCCATTTTGTTGAGGTATAGTGTTATTGATCGTTTCCAGATTTCTGTATTTAACACAATATTATGCATCTGAAGGAAGTGACACAAGCTACACTTTACAATCATCTAGTTTTGATGTAATAACACCGCAGACATGCCACAATCAGAATCTGATACTGCAGGCATTCTCTCATCATCATCATTATCATGTGCCCTGCAGGTGATCACGCATCTTCACAGGTCTCAATTGTGAGTATTCTATATCAATGCTATTGATGTTATTCCTCCATGCCACTATCTTAGACCATCCAGCATCATTTCTTTCAGTCTGCCTCTGCTTCCTCTACCCACTGATCTTTCTAGTTGTCATATTATTTTCTGATAAATTAGAACTCAACATCTCAGTGCACGATTAGCCAAAATTTCAAGATTGTATGGAATGAAATTAATGTTGAAAAAAAAATCCAGATACTGATGAACAGCTACAAGGAACATGCGATTACAAATGTCAAAACTTATTGGACAACTGCTAGAAGAAATGTATACCTTGAAATATTTCCAATGTATGCGGCAAATGTAGTTCAAGAACGGAGATCAAAACAAGACTCAAGATGGCCTCAGCCGACATGACAAATTGAATCAAAAATGGTAAAGCAACATCCAGGATGAGCTGAGATGAGAAGATGTTGATGACCACACATAATTATTGTCATAATCTGGAGAAATAGTTTCTAAATTTTACTAACCTACCTAATCTAGAACAAATACCGGCTAAAATAACATATGGTCGTGGCAGATGTACATTCCTAATACATTATAATTAAACAGCTCACACAATTTCATAAAAGAGCAATGGGAAAGAGAATGAGTATATAACTGGATGTCTTGGCCTGCATGGCATAAGCAGTACAAGAACAAAGATCTAATCCAAGACTGTGACTGTGTCAGATGAACAAAGTTTTAAGGCACAGCAATAGATGTTATCATTCAGACAAGACAACACAGGAACATGGCCAGTAAATATCTCAAGTCAACACAGAACTGTAGGGTGTGACTGTGTCAGATGATGAACAAAGCTTTAAGGCACAGCAACAGATGTTATCATACAGACAAGACAACACAGGAACATGGCCAGTAAATATCTCAAGTCAATACAGAACTGTAGGGTGTGACTGTGTCAGATGAGCAAAGCTTTAAGGCATGGCAAATGATTATCATTCAGACAAGACAACACAGGAACATGGCCAGTAAATATCTCAAGTCAACACAGAATTGTAGATTGTGACAAAGATGAATATATTTAATGTTGTGCAATATATGTATGGCTATGTTAACAACCAGTGCCAACAAATTCTCCATTCTGAACAATCTATTGTTGTTTCCAGGAGATAACAACATATGATACAAATTGTTACTAATCGTACCCTACATGGAACTATACATTATTAGAGTACAATCAAAGAACTGAGATTGTGTTGATATCAGTACAATCACAGACCTAAAAAATATGCTTACAAGGACATAATCTGGAATCTTGAATATATACTTACATAGGTACAATCTGAGAAAGCGACTTGAGGAGTGAGTGAATATGAGAAAAATCCTCTTCTCTCTTTCTACTTTTGTCAGCTGGGCTCTCAGAGGTCTCTAAATTGTTTTTATGAAAAAAAGTTATAAAATCATTGTAATTATATTGTCATTTTTTACCAATATTACTATTACAAAAATATTTGCTGAATTGTTAAGGGAACTAAAGATAAGGCAATGGAACAATGCTGGAAGCAACTGTGATGTTAATGTTGCCTTCCTGTGATGTAAAGTACATACCAAAATCACTAGATGTAAAAGAAAGACTCCATATATAGGTCACTCTTTGTTTTACAAAGTTCCCCAAAAAACTATACAGTGACTTTTACCCTGAACGAAGACAGAATGTTCTCAAAATTTTCAGAGTGCTGAAAGGAGCGAATTTATTCAGGGCAACTATGTTTACTTCAGGTGTAAGTATACCCACCCCCATACCTCCCTGCAATTCTGCTTTTTAGAGACTTTATGGGCTCTTAATATATGGTAAGCATTTAAATATGTTTCTTTTTCTTTCGGGTGCCTAGTCTAGAGCACATATTGGCAATCATGACCCCTCAATCCCCTGTCATCTGATGAAGTTGGTATTGGTTGCTCAGCTGTTGAAGCTTTTCACCTACATCAATCTGTCTTTCTCTGCAATTTTGCCAAGTATTTCCCCACTGAAGATTTTTTTCTCCATTCCTTTTCATCTGTTGATATACCCTATGCATTTCACTTATCTCTTCACTATAGTTTTGATGAGTGATTCTGCACCACCTGCAAATACATCACAGTGCAATACATGCTAGCCTTACCCACGTTTGCAAGACAGGCTCAGGGCGCTGCAAGATAAATAATATCTCCGAGTGACTGCAGACATGGATCACTCCCTGCATGAAGCCCTGGACACAGTTAAGGGTCACAGGCTGATCAGAGGGAAATCATGGATGGCTCAGGCAGAGGACCTATCAGAGAAGTGCTCAAGCTTGAAAAGATTTGGAGAAGAGAGACAGACACATAATCAGATTGCTACTGTTCTGAGTGCTGTGATGTTAGTTATTTGATTTTTCTTCTTCTTCTGCATTCATCCTGAATATTTTTGGACGTAATTGCGTTGTGCCTGTTTACATCAGAGCTGCGATGTTTGAACCTTTTGGCCGACACATCCTACTTCTGAGGAGTTCTTTGATTCAACTCAACTCTTTTCACCAAGAACACAAAGAAGACATTAAGTAATTGTTAAATACCAACTTGCTGTTATTCCTGAGATTAAGGTGTTATTACAGGAAGCTGTTATGAACAAAACCTTTGATAACTTAACCAGAGAGGAATGGACACAGTGGATGAGGAGCCCTTGACATGATTTAAGTTCTACTGGTTGTTATGGCTCAAATGAGTAAAATATGCTTGTGGTGCTGTAAAGAGCAAGGCAGTTGTCCAAGTCATTCAAGAAATGTGCTATCAGCAATGCCTTCGATGACAACATATAATATTCTGTTTGAAGACAGAGGCAGCTCTCACATACACCAGCACTGATGCTGGTGACAGAGGAACTGGCCAAGACCTCAGGTGCAACATCACGTTCATGGCCCAAGCTAGGATAGGCACATAACTGAAGGTGATGGCTGAGGAAGAGGCTTTGATTTTTTTTTCTAAAGTGTACTATTTTTCTGTGTTCCATTCCCCACAAAAAAGCTGCAAATCAATTATAAACATAGCTATAGAGTGTAGAAAGTATTTTCTTTAATACAACTAATACAAAAAGACCAAAATAAAAACCGGGGGATAACAATAAATACAATATACAATTTTAAACCCAGCATTTGAGATAAAGAATGCATTTGTTTTGATGTATAAAATAGTTTGTTATTGCTGAAGTAAACTGACTGAAATGTAGCTGCTATGATCAATGCTACACACACTCACCTTGCACAAACCTAGATACCAATGCCGACAGGCATGGTTTCAGATAGATTATGTGAGCAGACACCAGGTTAAGCATGAATGACTGATATGCTCTTATTAGCTCCGGACCACTGTCCAACCAGTTGAGTTTCTACATAAAAATATACATGTCAGCATGTTAGAAGATCTAAACAAACTGTCTCTGTTGGAAAATTCTACAACAACAAAAAATAGTTTATGTTTGAAGCTAAAAAAAAAAAACAGTTTATGTTTCAATTTACAAAACCAGTTTATGTTTGAAACTTTAAAAAAAAAGCAGTTCATGTTTGAATTTACAAAATCAGTTTGTCTATGCTGGAAACTACAAAAATAGTCTGCTTATGTTAGAAATTACAAAAATAAACTGTTTATGTTGGAAACTCTACAAAAACAGTTTGTGTATGTTGGAAACTCTGCAAATGTTCAGTATTATAAATTATGACTATTAAGTGCTAGATAAACTGCTAACATCGCTAAAGTAAATGATTGACAAGTCCTGGAATTGATGGCACAGAATAATTATATAAACCTTTTCTATTAAAGAAATGTTTATTGTAGTATAAGAATGTGTTATCATTATAGGTAAGGATTAGTTATCAAAAATAATATACAAGAAGATATAGCTGAGAATTATCATGCAAAGAGTTAGGAAGAAAATACAGCTTGAAATAGGAGAGGAACAATGTGGGTTTGTAGAAAGCAAGGGTACAGTAAATCATCTCATCTCATCATGTTCCTCCTGTACCTTGCGGTGTCGAGGTGAAGTATAAGCAGCGGGAGAGTGCCCACTTATGGGCTTCATGTATCGATACTTCCCATAGTACTGGTATAGTAAATGCTGTGTATATATTGAGAACAGTAATTGAATGTTCTATAGAAGTAAACAAAGATCTACACCTTTGCTTTATTGACTACACAAAGGCTTTCGATAAAGTGAGACATGTCAACATGATAAGGATGCTTGAAGATCTACAAATTGATGGAAAAGACCTTAGACTTGTAAAAAACATATATTGGAAACAACAAGCTGCCATCAGAATTGATAATGAAGTAGGTCAATATCAGCCTATTAAGAGAGGTGTGAGACATGGATGTGTAATGTCTCCAGATCTTTTTTCACTGTACAGTGAAAATATTTTCAGAAATATAGAAGATATGGAAGGAATCAACATTGGGGGACGATACATCAATAACATTAGATATGCAGATGATACAGTCTTGAATGCAGACAATGAGCAGGATCTGTAACATTTAGTAGATGCGGTTGTTGCACACAGTGTACAACTAGGGTTAGAATTGAATTGTAAGAAGACACAGATTATGGTTGTCACTAGGAAGGAAGAAATACCACAATGTAATATACAAGTAAATGGGCATATTCTTAAACAAGTCAATCGGTACAGCTATCTCAGAACAGTCATAACATCTGATGGGAGATGCCTTGACAAGATTAGAACAAGAATTGCCATTGCGAAGGTATCCTTTTGCTAGATGAAAAACATACTGACCAATAAAAAGATATCAACTGAAACGAGAAAGAGTGTTGAAGTGCTACATAGAACCTGTACTTTTATATGGATGTGAAGCATGGACAATGAGCAGACAAGCTGAAAAACATCTGATGGCTGTGGAAATGTGGTTTCTGAGGAAAATGATAAAGAATACCATGGACAGACAGAAAAACCAATGAACAAGTCCTACAAGAAACAAATGAAGATCGTAAACTGATTAGAGACATTAGACATAGACAGTCAAACTTTTTTGGGCATGTTATGAGAAGAAATGAATTAGAGAACTTGGTGACAACTGGCAAGATCGAAGGGAAGAGACCAAGGGTATGACCAAGAAGTAAATACCTGGATGGTGTGGCCACGTGGCATGGTCGAGACAGAAACACGGAGCTGATCCACAACTCTGGTGATCGAGTGAGATGGCAAAACATGACCGCCCACTTTTATCGGCATGGCACATGATGGATGGATAGCTAAACTGACCCTTAACTAACAGACAAAAGGTTTCCCTCCCTCAAACGTGATGACACTTCACACAAGCAATTGTTATCTTTATCTCCATCATAAGTGATAACACTTCACACAAGCTATCTTTATCTTTCCCTCCCTCAGAAGTGATGACACTTCACACAAGCAATCTTTATCTTTCCCTCTCTCAGAAGTGATAACACTACACACAAGCTATCTTTATCTTTCCCTCCCTCAGAAGTGATGACACTTCACATAAGCTATCTTTATCTTTCGGCCTAGAAAAATCTTGCTTGTGGATAATGATCATGGTTATCATGCATAACCAACATCCCTGCACTCGTACAAGCCTATAACTGCTTGGTCTCTCCCAGAAAAAGCCGTCGGGTGTAAATATTTATTATTCCTGTTGCAAGTTGCTTTGCTTTACATTGGAACCATCTTCTTCTGCATTCTAGTTCCATATTTGAATCTCTATCCAACAGCCATAAATCCAGAAGATTCATCAACCATATATCTTCTTCCATAGTGGTGTTTCTTAGATCTTTTCATATTTTTTACTGGGCATGTATGCCTCATTTGTCGGAACTAGATACCAATCAAGGAATTTTTTTTTCACTTTGCCCTTGCACAGGCTTTATTAGTTGCTGAATTCCTATTTGTGTCACCAGCATAGTGAAGTGCAGGTATTTCTATTCCTCTGATTATAAAGGATCATATTGTTCCTTCTCAATATTTCCTCTAACATGTCTCTTAATTTCTTCAGTACACAAGTTAAACAAATAAAGTGACAAAATTCAATCCTGCCTGACTCTATTCTATACGAAACCAACTGTCATATCATCACATATTCTCCATACTGCCTTTTGTTTACTGTAGAATGTTTTGATGATCTGTATACAGTGTAATGGGAAGCTCATTTCTTTCGTTATGTTTCATAATTCTTCATGTTCTAATCTGTCACATGCCTCTCAGCAAGAGTACAGATCTACAATGTACTCTGCTTTTCTTTTTAATTGTTCTCATATTAAATGTTGTGTCAAACTTCCGGTGTGCTGATGCCGAGGTAGCAGGTTAACTCCTGCACCGATCAGCTGGTGTGCTGATGCCGAGGTAGCAGGTTAACTCCTGCACCAATCAGCTGGTGTGCTGATGCCAAGGTAGCAGGTTAACTCCTGCACCAATCAGCTGGTGTGCCGATGCTGAGGTAGCAGGTTAACTCCTGCGCCGATCAGCTGGTGTGCTGATGCCGAGGTAGCAGGTTAACTCCTGCACCGATCAGCTGGTGTGCTGATACCGAGGTAGCAGGTTAACTCCTGCACCGATCAGCTGGTGTGCTGATACCAAGGTAGCAGGTTAACTCCTGCACCGATCAGCTGGTGTGCTGATGCCGAGGAAACAGGTTAACTCCTGCACCGATCAGCTGGACTGCAATGTTGACTTATCATTCTTGACTTGGGTTCACAAATTGCAAGTACTTCAGAAGTCATAGTGGGTTCATCTGATGGTGAGAGATACATGATAGGGAAAGTTCATCCAGAGCGCAAACACCATTCCTGTGCACTTAGTATCACGTGTATGGTCTATGCTTGAATTCAAAGCTAGTCAACGCTAAAACCAGTCATTTCATCAAGAGTCAGCTTGCTCTATATGTTTTCTTATATTTTATTATGTTTTTGCGTGATTATTAATAAAATTGTGCTTACATGACTTATCAAGGCAACTGTTCTGTCATCATCATCTTCATTTTTGCAAGCAAAAAGCAAGCACTGTGGGGAGGAATAATTGGCACTCCGGCACCCAAGGGGTGTCATTGGATAGTTTCATTCCATGTGATTGTACGATGTCTTTAATGTCGTCAATCCACTTTCTTCTTGGGTATGACTACTCTTGTAGCAGATGTTCTTTGATGTACTACTGTTCTGTAATTGGTACATAATTTCATGATTTATGAATACCCCACTTTATATTACTTTTCTGGTGGGCATTCCTAACTTATTTTACAACTCAGCATACATTATACCAATAAATATTAACTCAAATTTGCTTACCATAATTAATCCCACAAGAGGCTTGTAATCCTAAGTTCAACAAACTAATACAATCTTCCAAGTCTCCCAGAATTTTTACAACTAGTCCCATCTGAAAAACAAAAAGAGAACAAGCCTTTTTTTTTTGTCATAACAGCTCAAAAAGCATTCAAACAGCAAATATGAAACAAGCATATGTCATGTAGCAAATCTTCATATCTACTTTATAAACTGATTTAGGAATTGTGTACATCAGTTTCAATTAAAGAATATGTGGTAAAACTTTGCTAAAAGCAATCAGCTGTTATACTCTGGGAGTCTCCTGGGGGTCATCGTTGGAGCTACGGAGTTCAATGAAGTCGACCCTCTGACTTTTAAGACTTTTTTTATTAAAGCTGTTATACACTGATCTTTCGAGTCACAATGTTTTCCAAAACCTCTGTTTTCATGACATGACTAAAGAATGTTGTTTGTCTCTTTCTTATATGTTCCACTTTTGTTAGCCTCTTCTTGTTTGTACTTTTGCGACCCAAGATTTTTGCAACATTCATCTCAAGAACCACATCTATGTTGCTTTCAAGCGCCTCCTAACTTATCCATTCATGTTCCCTGATTCACTGTCGTACAGCAAAAAAGGTTCTATACAGCATTTCAGCACTCTCTTGCTTACACTCAATGATCGGTGATTTACCTAGGCTCACTCAAAACTAACACTTGTAGAGTCAGAAGTCTATCTGCTCACAACATGTTACAGCTTAGAAAGAACTATCTTGGTCTCTCCTGGATACCTGATGTTCATAATGTTTGTGTGGTTGGGAGTCCTCTGTCCATCTGTACTTGTAAATAAAACAACAAGAGTCGAGCACCCTCTTCCAGGCCTGGGGGAAAACTGGGCATATGGTGCCAGCCCCATATTTGTACTGATCCTGTGGTCCCCCCAGCACTGGGTGGGTGATGTGGTCCCACCAGCACTGGGTGGGTGATGTGGTCCCACCAGCACTGGGTGGGTGATGTGGTCCCACCAGCACTGGGTGGGTGATGTGGTCCCACCAGCACTGGGTGGGTCAGGTGATCCCACCAGCACTGGATGGGTCATGTGGTCCCACCAGCACTGGGTGGGTCAGGTGATCCCACCAGCACTGGATGGGTCATGTGGTCCCACCAGCACTGGATGGGTCATGTGGTCCCACCAGCACTAGATGGGTCATGTGGTCACCTTCACCCCCCCCCCCCCCCCCCCGGACATTTCCTGGCACCTATTTTAGGCTGGGTCGACCGGCGAGCCCAAGTCAATTTAAAAAATCTGCCTCAATGGGGATTCGAACATCTGACCCCTCATCTGGCAGGCAAGCATGCTTGCTTTGCACTCCCACATCTCTGATTTGGACCTGCAGATGGTTTTTATTGCTGATTTTTATTTGGTCATTTCATTGATGTTGTTCCCACACAGAACTAGAAAAGACTAAATACAATTCAGGAGCCAGCTCCCTTTTCTTCGGAAGCCAGTACATGTTTCTGTAAATACAGGCTAAAAACAAACTAGGAAATCAGGTAAAAATGTCTATGTGTCTCACAAGCACCATGCATTTTTCTATCCCTGTTCCCACATAATTTTGCAGTAGTAATCTTTGCTGTTTGGAGATTCTGTCTGCTCGCTTTGCTTGCCAGGAATGTTATAGTGCTAGGGAATCATTTTAAATGTGCACTTGCTGTATGATTTGGTCAGGTTTTCCATCGAATGTATCAAATATTTTAGTTCCTAGCAATATCACTCTATAAGGTTACAATTAATGAGTGGCACCAGTAAATACTACTTAGTTTGTATGTATGTGTTGTATATTTCCATAGAAGTTTCTGCTGCCTGTTTCAGGGCTTCTGCTTCAGCATCATCCAGTAGTGGTCGTTTGTTCTATTCTTTAATTTACTGAGGATGCCAGAGCCCCACTATCTACTGTATGTCAGCTGAGCCATCCAGTCAGCACAATAATCACTTAACTTACTTTTTAAGATGCTTCTATACTTCTCATGTCGGGGAAATAAAGTGACCAAAAGGCAACTTCCACAACTATGTGCTATCATTAATGAAGCTGCAGAAGTCGGAAGTACTTACCTCAGAACAATCAGATAAGGTTCTCAACAATGTATCATATACATTATCACTTGCCTGTTGAAAATAAAACAAACATAAATGAAGTATTCAACAAATTATAAAAATAATATTTTTGTCAAGCATGAATATGACACCAAGAATCGACTTCACTGCACTTGGGACATTCAGAAATATACTCCGCCCCCTTCTTCAGTAACCTCAAAGAGTTCCCATGTTGATGACACCAGTGATAGCATGATTGAACATCCACGTGCATTAATTGTCCAGACCCTCTGCTCACTCGTGAGTCAGCCTCTCCGCATGTGGATCCTGCTTGTTTTGCTGCATGTTCCACTCAATTCCAGAGAGCCATCACCAGCTCAGTCTTGTCGTAATATAGCTCACTGCCTTCAAGAGTGGCAGCAGCCAGCACATCAGCCTGTTCATTTCCTTGCACAATCTATGTCCTGGGCAGAAAATTAATGATGTGCTCTTGACCTTCATCTTTTTTAGTGTTGCAAGCCACTCCACATGTACAAACCAGTTTCCACTTTATGTAGCACGCTTTGTGAGTCCATCACAAACATAACATGTCATTCTCTACTGCTCTCTAACCATCAGAACACTGTGGTGACAATCTCTACCTCCATTCTTATGCTGGAAGTCATGATATCATACACCAGACTCTCCATCGCTTGGTTGCGATGACTGGGAATCTACAACCATGGTCAAGCTGCGAGAATAGCGAGTTAAAAGAGGCGTGGCCAAACAAGAACCCTATGCAGGAAGCCAGAGTAATAAACCAACACAGAACTGGTGTCGTGTGCTGCTACACGCTGCAGGATTTACTGAGGAGGGGATCCAAGCACTTATGAACTGAATGGTTCGATGTGCAATGAGGATGATTTGTTGACTAACTAACTAACTCACCAGGCTCTCCCTGTTTACCATTGTAATGAAGCCCCACTACAAACCCACCCATGTATATTGTCACATCTTTTGGGTCTAAATTGTCATTTATTAACTGCTGCATGGATGCCTGTCTCACCTGGTGTCCATTCCCGACACCCTCAGTTCAACTTGACCATCATTTTATGTAAGGCTGCCTTGTTGGGCGGCACTGTCGCCTAGCCTTTCCCAGCACTATTTTACCACTTGCACAGACATGTCAAATAATGTATATGCTCTAACAGGTAACTTGTTAAATAAGGAAACAGGTTGACAACATTTTATAAGGTCTTTTAATAATTATTACAAGACTGACAAGACAACATGCATATAATTCTCTTTGGTGTCCAACATTTATCTAAATATTGCTCTCTAGGGAGAGCATAACCAACATTAGTCAACTGCATTCTTCAAGTTACTTCACATATTATATGAGAAAAAAAAAATGAATACCATATTCAAATCCCTGTAATTCTTAAGAACTTCTCTTATGTCTGAATAGAAACATGACATCCGCATTTTGGAACTGGCCATCGCTGATTGCACAAGATGATTATTCTGTTACTAACAGCAACACAGAACCTGAGGGAAGTAAACACACTGAAATTAACATTCAACATCAGCATTTAAGATATCCTATCCTGAACAGCTGAGGCCAATCTATTTTAAACCATTGACTGAGATCTTAGAACAAATGGGTATAGAAACACTATTCTATGGATTAATCTAAAATTGTGCACATGTGTAAAAATAACCTCCACTTATAACCTAACATTTAATTTGAATGAGGTACCATTGAATTTTATATTATCAATTCTAATGTTCTATCAACTAGACTTTCTTTTAAAATAATTTTGGAAAATTTGTGAAATTTCATAACAAAATATTTTTAAGCATCGTGTTTTCTTACAGTGGTTGACAGCAGTCATATTCGTTCACTCATTTGTCAGTGGAGTCTACTGTACAATATGTGTGCTCAGCTAACTGTTGTGTAGTAGTACTCCCTAAAATACAGTATCATTGGCGTGTGTGATTGCTATAAGTACACAAATCAGACAGGTCATGAACAGGGCAAAGAAAATTCCAGGGTGCCTGGTCACCATATGACGTCTGAAAATTTTTACCTGGTGCCTGAAGTTTCAATCGCTTTATAAGCCTATACTAGCATAAAACATATGACCAGCACAAAAATTATGCCAGCTCTAAACTTATGTTTAGATGTTTCTACCTCTGGTCATACGTATGTGAATCTAATAGCTGAAATCAGTGGCTCCAAAATTATTGAAATAATATGCGTCTCTTCTTCTTTGGGCCTGATCTCCCATTGCTGCATAGACTCTCAACCAGCTCACTGCAAGCCATTCTATCCTTAACTATCTCATGCATATCTGTCCATATCTCCCCATATTATTCATTTCTGCCTATACTTCGTGCTCTTAGGCTTTTCCTCCATTTATTTTGCTTGTGGATTCCAGACAAAGGCTTTTCTACTTATAAGAATGTCGGGTTTTTGCAATGAATGTCCTATCCAGCGACAGCATCTATTCTTCACCACTTGATTGACTGGTATCTGTGAGTTCCACATTGGTGATTCTGTTCATACTATTTTAGTCCTTCTATTTTGGGCAAGCACCAATTAACAAATCTTTGAAGTTTGTAATATTTTTGTCATTCTCCTCCATATTTCTGATCCATACAATTGTACTGATTTCATGTTAGAATTGAATATTCTCAGTTTTATGTGAAGTTTAATTTCTTTTGACTTCCATATATTTCCTAGTTTTATGAAAGCGCCTCTTACCTTTTATTTTGATATCTTTCCCCTATCTTTACCTACATTCTGCTTAGATAGGTACGATTATATCTCTTGAAGTGAGGTTTCACCAAGGAAGATCGAATTATCATTTGCTTGTTTTATTCTCATTATCTCTGTCTTTTCCTGTGAATTTTTAATCTCAATTCTTGTGACCTTTCATCTAATGTATTTAGTTTATCCTGCGATTTCCTTTCTATGGCAGCTTCACCAAATATCCTCTCCAGTCTGTATTTCTTCAGTTTCCCAGCTTCCACTAATTAATTTGTGCAAAAATTCAGTTTTTATATTTTTTTTTAATTGTTGCGCTCGCTCACTGTGAACTCATATATGTGCTACTACTTCTAGTGCAGTGAACTGATTTTTTTCCTTATTACTAGTGTTCTTCACCATCAGGCAAACCCACTACGACTTCTGAGGTACTTGTATTTCACGCCCCCAAGCGAAGGACGAGAAGTCAACATTTTAGTTGAGGTGTAGGGGTTGAACCCGCTACCTAGTACCAACATACTGCAAGTTTAATAGTAAGCACTCATGGCCATGCTGACCTTCTATAATTCAGTTGAGGTGTTTATATTAGTTTTAACAGCCTCTGCTGGGATGCCATCTGGACCAGCAGCTTTCCTAGCCTTCAGAAGTTTGACAGCTATGCTAATCTCTTCCTCAGATGGTTTCTTGTTGTTTATATCCAGCTTAGACCGTTACAACGCACATTGTATTCATTACAGACTCACAGAGTACGCTTAGTAAATGTATCAGAGGTCACAGATTGTGAGAATTGTTTGGATTTTCTGCCCTGGTCATGCGTGAGAATGAGCAGGCTGATAGGCTGGCAAGCAGTGCACCTTACAGTGGTAGATTACCTATGGACAAGGGATAGGTGGTCAGGCGTCTGTGGGATCAGGTGGAGAAAGCTGGGGAACAGAGTGAGAACCTGCAGGTGTAGAGAATATTGCGGGGGATCGGTAGGGGTTCTGGACGAATCTCAAAACTGAGAGAGAAGACCAGGAGAACTCTCAATTCAAATTTTTTTGTTTTTTTGCGCTCGCTTGCTTTGAACTCAAATACTTCTAGTAGTGCTGGACTGAATTTTGCATGTGGATTAGCTTTCCCAATTAACAGTCCCTCTCCCTCTGACTTCAGAAGTACTTGTAATTTACGTCCCCAAGTCAAGGATGATAGGTCAACATTTTAGTCCAAATGTCCGGTATAGGGGTTGAACCCCTTACCTCGGCATCAGCACACATGATTTTTAAGAACATGCATTTGTATCCATTCAGCCATGCTGACCTACTTCTCAATCAAATGACAGTTGGAACGATTAGTAGTATGAATCTTCGCTGGCTGTTGAACGAGGAGACAGAGCAAATGGGAATGTCCTGAGTGCAGTGATGTCAGTTCTTAGCTCAACTCAACTTTATAACTAACTTTCTGCAAGCAGGGTATCTTGAGGGTATTCTGGGACATGTCTATTCAGGAGTTGCTCGCAGTATTTAGCCCATCTGCTCAATTGATCTTTAATGTTAGTGAGAGCTTTTTTTTTTTTTTTATTTTTTTATTTTTAATCAGTCCATTTTACTGATTACATTTTCCTGCTTTTTTCCTTGTAGTCCTGGAAAGGTCTCTCAGGTATTTTGATGCATCAACTTCTCCCTCTTTTGCTGGGTCACCTATAGATTGACCTTTAGCAAGCAGCCAGCGGGCCCTTGCCTTCTAACTGTTGACTACAACTTTCTCTTAAGTTTCCTAATTACTAACATACTCAAAATTGTATTGATTTCTGCATTTATAAGATATTATGTATCTCCTGAATTCAGTTTAAGTTTACTTATCAGAATATAGATATGGTCAAGTCGATTTTCTGTTTTATTGTCTGGTGAAGTTACTTTATGTATTTTTTATGCGGAAAATAACTTCCGCCTATGACATATTGATTCACTGTGCATTATTTCAATTTCCATGATTATCTTTAATTCTAAGGAGTTTCATGTAAAACTCCTCCTTAATTGATTCATGCTTGCTTCCTTTTTTGTGGTTCTAAATGTTGCTGTTATTATTCATGAACCAGTGTTTCTGTCTCTTTAGATAGGATTTAAGTCACTCCACTGTAGGGGAAATTTTCCTCTGTATGGGCTGAGAACAGCACTGTTCAACTGTGCTTAGCTTATTTTGTCTGCTTCATTTCACCTTATTTTGCATAATTCCAAAATGTTAATCCCATAGTGCTTCATCTCCCCTATCACCTATGCATACATTGTTCTAACATTCAGGGTGCCAATTCTGGAAATGCGGCTTTATCTTTTTCTCTGCATTGTGTCATACCTCTTCAAGAAGAGCCTTCTTACCTCTGGTTGGCTTGATTATTCTTTCCTCTTTATCTTTAGATTTGTTCACAGTTGGTTGGATTTTGCAGATAGTTTCTCTAAGGAATAGGAAAGCCAACGGCACATTCAAACCTCCTTCATTAGATCTTGCGACACACATGACAGATCACAGGGTGGTACTGCCTCCTCAGTCATCTATCATGACATGCCAACATGCGTGATGTGTTTGATTACAGTGCTACAAAGAATCTTTGCTTCCCCTGAGGGTCCTAGTAACACACTTGTGAAACCTCCTTGGTAGCCTCTTATGAGGTGAGTGGTAGGTTACAGTGTTATATGTTACTATATTTTGCTTCTTAGATCTTGGTAATAAACAAGCACAACAGGGGATTTTGATTATTTATAATTAACACACAAATTGAAACAACAACAAAACTTCTGGACAGTCTAGTGTCATAGCACAGAAGGGAGTCAACACATGAATTTATCCATGCCCTAGGAGATCGCAAATGTTTGGAGAGGCATGATTGCCCACGCCAGCCGGCAAACCATTAGATGATCATCATCATCATTATTATATCATCATCATCATGATTAGTGAAATAATAATATAATGATAATTATTTAATTTCGGCTTTGAGAACAGACTTCGAGTCTTGAATGGGGTCCCGTTGGATTGAATTTTTCAAGAGCTATCAACTACACTACTACAATGCCTGCATAATCGAAGAGCTAGTTAAAAACTGAGAGATAGCGGTGGGAATGATTAGTAGTTAGTACGAATGACTCTTCGCTGACTGCTGAATGAGGGGACGGAGCACATATGGGAATGTCCTGAGTTGTAGTGATGTTGGTTCTTAACTCAACAGCAATTTACAAAAATGTTGCTAAAATTACCTGTTCATTTAAGGACAACAATACAATGTGTTGTGTACAGCTGCTGCGGTCGGGTGAAGTTCGGTACAGTGCAGTACAGGGTAGAGACAGTGGTAAACTTTAAGTATTCAAGTATCGAAGTGACTATTCACACAAATTTGTGGCTGGTCATGTGATGTCTACTTCCGTTTGGCTACATTATTAATGTTTGTGGAACTATCATTGTGTCCTCTGTAGTGTAGTGGTTAGTATCTCCGCCTGTCATGCGGGAGACTGGGGTTCGACTCTACGCCGGCAATTTTATTATTTTTTTAAAATTATTAATCTATATATATATAAAAGAGAATGTTTGTGTCTTGTGTGTCCTTTATGCGTTCCTGAACGGTCCATCCGATTGAGATGAAATTTTCTACAGATGTTCTTCTCATTCTTGCGCAGCCAACTGGCATAGTTTGTTAGTTTAAAAACAGTTATTTACGTATTAAATCAATATTAAAAGGAAAGACGTCTAATTAAGGGGACTTAACAACAAACGTTATATCAAGGGACATTACTTTTAATAACATTGCTATGTTATATAATTTAAATAATTGTATTTTTCTTAAAGTTTTATAAAATGTTTAAAGTAGTTATCTACAGTCATATGCGTTTTAAAAAAAGGTGATAAACACTTTAAGGCATATTCAAAGTTTTCGTAAAAATAATGGATCTATCTTAGATACGTGAAAATTTTCGAACCCATTTTTCCTACAATGAGAACGGGAAAGGGCCGAACATATACTCTGTGCACCATAGTCGTATCTGGTATAAACAAAGTGATAACAACTTTAAGGCATCTTCAAAGTTTTCGTAAAAATAATGGATCTATTTTAGATACGTAAACATTTTTTAACTCTGAACAATATCATCGAAGCTACAATTTTAAGTGTGAAATTTAAAGGAGAAGATGTACTGTTGCCTCGCATCCCAATGATTCCAACAGATATGCCACTTCGAATTCAAACGTCTGCAGTTTCCGGATAGACAGACAGACAGATTAGATAGACAGACAGATAGATAGAGAGGGAGGGAGAGACGGAGGGAGAGATGGACAGATGGACGGGTAGACAGGCAGGCAGACAGACTAGATAGATAGATCCCCGCCAGGGGCTGGGCGAAGCTGGGCCGGGTCAGCTAGTTATTTAATAAACAATATTAAACATTATGAACTAAAATATAGAACTGAGAAACTCGAAGCTTGTAAATAAAGTGTGTTCTATGGATATGCGGGAGCTGCTGGGGGGCGCATCCCCCAGGCAGCGGCGGAGTGATCGAGTGTCGGAATCGATGGATCCAATAGATGTCTTTGTTTAATGTGAATTTTATTTGTTAAATAAAATATCACTGTACGTAGAGTGTTTCCTTGTTGACAAATATCAACTTTGTCAGGTTTGAAGAAAAATAACTTGCAAACAAAAGACAGACAAAACAAATTTTTGTGAATAGGGGCTCCCTTTATTCTCAAATTTTTGTGAATAGGGGCTGCCTTAAAGTATAGTAGTACCAGTCCAGCACAGCAGCAGAGTTCAATCAATTCAGTAGTTGTTTACAGTAGCCGTTAAATTTCTGCTTCTTTTTTTTTTTTGTTGCATATCCCTTACAGGTAGGGTTGCCAGACGTCCGGCAAAGAGAGGACATGTCCTCCTTTTTAGCCTAATGTCCTCCATCTGGCAGGCAAAGCTAAAAACCTTTAAAATGTCCGGCTTTTTAAATATTTTATGTTATCATTTTTTATGTATTGTTGTTACAACTTACAATGTATCTACACTCTACCGTGTGTTTACATTCTTTATTAAAACCCATTGCTTAATAATATTTATTTAATTCTCCCATTTATACCAAATGTGAAACACCAATTATTTATATAATTTGAATATAACTGTTGCTCTATTCGGCAACACTAACAATGCTGTAGTCTCTATGGTCGAAATGTTAATGTTATTTCCGGTTCCGGTAGCAGAGACGCCACTTAAAATTGTTTTTTTTTAATTTATAATTTTTGCCATCTATGTTTATGAAAATGGCTTCTACAAAGAGAAAATGCAAATTCTCGAACACTATGAAATATATGTTTCCATGCTTCATTGAAGGACGCAACGAGAATGAGGCAAAGTGTACGATTTGCGATAGTTACTTGTTCATTGCTTACAAAGGAACTACAGACTTGGAGCGCCTTGTTGACAGTGAGAGACGTAGAAATCTAATCAAAGTGTACGCATCATCTAGGACATTGACGTCCTTTTTTCAGCCTAAGTACTCAAATGTGTTGCTGAAAGCACACGCGGCTGAAGCAACTTTGACATTTCATACTAGTTTGTCATCATCAGTCTTACAACTCGATGACCTGCACAGCTGGTTTGATGCACACTTTATTTGATTTTCAGAAATTGCTAACAATATTATTGCTTGTGCAAAAACAAAAACTGAAGCAATAATAAACCAGGTAACTGACCACCACACTGTTCATGAATTTGATAAATCTGTAAGTCTTTCGACAGATGCTAGCAATCAAGGTTCGCAGAAAATATTTCTGATTGTTGTTCAGTACTTTGACTGGAAAGCAGGTGGAATCCAAACTAAGATTCTTGAATTAGACAACACACCAAATGAAACCTCAGAAAATATATCACACTATATTTTGAGAACACTCCAAAACCATTATATGTAACTCCAAATGTGTTGCTTTTGACTTTTGCTGGTGACAATACCAATGTGAATGTTAGAGGCATTGACAGAAGAGAAGGTAGAAATGTGTTCTCGTATTTAGCAGCTATTGATGCTATGGCTATTGTAATAAAATTGCACTGATGATAGTGATACTGATTGTGGGTTTAATCTGGAACGATTTATTAAAACTAAAAGAAACATTCAGTATGTCCTCCTTTTTGTCTTATTTAATTAATATGTCCTTTTGGTGTCCATGTATCTGGCAACCCTACTTACAGGACGTTGCAGTCAACATCAGCATTTTTCAGCTGCTGTTGATGTAGTGATGTACTAGTTAGGCAAGATTACGCTCAGTAGTTTGCCATCGCTATCTCAGTATCTGAGCGACCGGCCCACATGTGACATACCCCGTAAAGTTACCGACGCGGCGAGAACCGCTACTGAAGCTCGCGCAGGTTATGTTACTCACGAGAAAATACGGATTACGGAGAAAGACGTAAATCGCCTAGGCCAAGGGAGACCGGCCTTGTTTGCTTACCGTCTACAATAAAACCATCAAAACTTGCCTATCCTGTGAAGCAATCACAGTAAAGTAGTGGACAACACTGAGGATACAAACTGGAACATAAACAATTGCCATGCCGAAAACTGGTTGTGTTGCCAGGTATTTCACAATATTCCGACCACAAGTTAAAGCTAAAATATTAAGCCAGTGAAAGTGTCTGTGACACGCACATTAAAATGTTTCAATGTCCTTTGCCACCAACTTTCACCAACCCCAGCAGGTTGATTTTCAAGGCAATTTTACGTTCAGTTGTTTGTCATTGCTTTCTGAACCAGAAGTCAACAACGTTTAAGTTCAGCTGACCGGGGGAGAGAATGACGACAACAAAAAGACAAAACTATGATTATCAGTATCAGCAAAGATAGTACTATTAGTACGAAGCTAATTTTGAAACTTAGGGAATGGAAAACACGCGAAATTGTCAAGTTTATTTTTCAGCTAGGTAAAATAATAACTTAATAAGATACAACAACACACAGAGGATAGGTAAACCCATGGGCAAGATAACGTCACTGTCAGAGAAGCGCTGGCGTCATTTGGAGGCAAGTTGGTCGAATCCTGGTATCGTAACTTGAATCCTGGTATCGTAACATAATCAATCAATCAGGTACCGTCTCCACAATGAAGGTTGGCTGCAACGGATCTCCAACACTGTCTGTCTCGCCTTGACTGTACATTCTGTCATGACTGATGTTCGTCCATCTCTTGATGTTATCTTCCCACTTGTATCGTTGTCTACCTCTTGCTTCGCTTGCCCTCAACCTTGCCTTCCAGTATGGTTTTTATAAGAGTATCATGTCTTTTAACGTGGCCGAAATATTTCACTTGCCTCCTTTTTATTTATTTCATCAACTCTCTCTTCATTCCCAGTTTTTCTACAACCTCTGCATTTGATTGTTTTTGTTTCCATGAAATACGACATATTCGTCTGTATATCCATATCTCCAGGGCTTCTATGCGACTTTCTAGTTGCTTTTTCAATGTCCAGGCTTCCGCGCCATACACAGTACAGAAGCGTTGAAAATACGTAGCATTTGACCATTCTCATTTTTAATGCGTTATTAATCTCTCTAGATGTTAATACTGATTTCATGCCGTTGACAGCATTTCTGGCCTTTCCTACTCTATGTTTGATTTCTATTTCACTTCTGCCACCATCTGTTATTTTATGTCCAATATAGGAGAAACTTGTTACTTGTTCTAGTATCTTCCCGTTTACTGTGATGTTTATTGACAACCTTTCCCTTTCATTGCTAATTATCATAGTTTTTTGTTTGTTTGTTTGTTTGTTTGTTTGTTTGGTTTTTTTTTTTTGTTTTTTTTTTGGGGGGGGGGGGGGGGGTAATGTTAATATCTATGCCACATTCTGCACTGTGCCTGTTTACTTGTTCCACTAGGTCTTGTAACTTTGCTCACTTTCTGCTAGTAATACGGTATCGCCAGCATACCTAAGAACGTTTATGATTCTTCCATTGATGTTAGGTCCAGGCATTTCAACTTCAACTTGTTTAAAAATTATTTCCGTGTATATGTTGAAGAGGCTTGGGGACAGTACACATCTTTGTCGTACCCCTCTTTTTGTCTATATAGGCTATAGGCGACGAATAGTTATTCCACATCTGATAGACGCCACTTGTTCCCAGTACAAGTTACTAATAAGTCTGATGTCCTTTCTGTCTACTCCTATATCTTGAAGGCACATAATTAGTCGTTCATGTTGTACTCTATCAAAAGCTGTCTTGTAATCTATAAAACAAACATATATACTTTTTTGAACTTCTATATATTTTTTCAATTCACATCATGAAACAGATAATTGCTCCTCTGGTGCCGCTGTTTTTGCGGAACCCAAATTGTTCTTCAGCTACTTCCTCATCTATTTTATGTTGAATTCTTTCTTGTATGACCTTAAGTAGTGTCTTAGTTATGTGGCTCATTAAGCTAATAGTTCTGTAATCATCACAGTCAATAGCTCTTGGCTTCTTCGGTAGTGTGATGAAAATGGATGTTTTCAAATCCTTGGGGATGTACCCAGTATTATATATATATATACATAATTACATAATTCTGTGATAGTTGTTTCAATGCCAAAGCTTGATAGGGATTTTATCATCTCTGTTATTATCTTGTCGGGACCAGCAGCCTTTCCTTCTTTCATCTTTTTAATAGCCTTTTCTACTTCAGATAGTATATTTATATACTGTCACTGGATTTGTTCAACGTTTACAGAGATAGTATGTTTATATACTGTCACTGGATTTGTTCAACGTTTACAGAGATAGTATGTTTATATACTGTCACTGGATTTGTTCAACGTTTACAGAGATAGTATGTTTATATACTGTCACTGGATTTGTTCAACGTTTACAGAGATAGTATGTTTATATACTGTCACTGGATTTGTTCAACGTTTACAGAGATAGTATGTTTATATACTGTCACTGGATTTGTTCAACGTTTACAGAGATAGTATGTTTATATACTGTCACTGGATTTGTTCAACGTTTACAGAGATAGTATGTTTATATACTGTCACTGGATTTGTTCAACGTTTACAGAGAATAGTATGTTTTTTGTTTTGTTTTGTTGCGTTCGCTCGCTTTGAAATCAAGCGTAGTCCGTATACTGGACTGATTGTTGCGTGTGGATTAGCTTTCCCTATTATCCGCGTTCCTTATCATCAGGAGAAGTCACTCCGACTTCAAAGGTACTTGTAATTTACGTCCCCACGTAAAGGACGAGAAGTCAACATTTCAGTCCAACTGACCGGTGTAGGGGTTGCACCCGCTGCCTCGGCATCAGCACACTGGATGTTTAAGAACACATGCTCTTATCCCTTCTACCACGCTGACCAGCTAAAGTATGAGACCCATACCAGACATGCCAGGAATATCAGTTGGTGGGCTGTAATGAGAGTGACGTGATGAGAGCACCGTCATGAGAGCGTTGTAATGAGAGTGACGTGATGGCGGCCACGTTGAGAGAGTGCCGACTAACGAAGACAGCGTACAGAGGACTCTTGGAGAGGAGACAGGCAGAACAGACCACACACACACTTGACCAGAGAGGCTTTCTTTCTTTAAAAAAAAAAAAAAGAAGAAGAATATATGGAAAAAAAAGTATCAGAAACAAACACTCATGATCAAAATTAACCATATTTTCAACACTCCAACACCAAAGGTAAATCTGTGTTCAGAGCCTGGAAAGAATGCAGGCAATGAATTACCTGGGGATACGTTTTGATCGAAGTCTTGCTTATAATGAGCACATAGACCAGGTGATAACAAAGGCCAAGCTGGGTTTGGTTGCGATGCGGGTGATGGCGGCAGCAAACTGTGAGCAGCGCCATCTATGCCTCCTTTACGAGGGGGCTGGTCATGTCTGTTTTTGAGTATGCGATGGCGATCTCCTCTGTGTTCGGGTTGAGTGCGTGTCAGTGCGTTTCAATTCCCCCACACCACAGTGTTGTTTCTTTGGGCTGTGGCAACCGTTTCTGTCTCCCTTCGATCCTCATTTGCATCGGTCCTGCAATCACTTTCCGGTTAGGGTTAGGGTTAGGGGTAGGGTACACACACTAACCCTAACCCTAACCCTAATCCTAATCCTAACCCTACCCCCTAACCCTAACCCTAACCGGAAAGTGAAAGAATAGCGCACCACCGTCGCCGCATAGAATTGCGCACCGAGCTACGGCGCAACACAGGGAAACCCTCTGAATGTTCGGCGCAACACAGGGAACCCCTGGATGTGACGTCATACCCTGGGATTCCCTTTTGTTTGGGGTGAAAGAAAGCAAAAGTACCGACATTCTTCAACAGGTATCTGCACTTGAGGACTTAGAACCTGGTGAGGAGTGGGTACAAGTGCCAACAGACTTCTGTACGTCTATTTCAGTTTGCATCCAACTAGACAGAAAATGCAGACAAGAAAATGCTGCTGCTGTGGAGGCGGAAGTACAAGCGTTGATTTTCGAGAATTCGTTAGACGGTGATGCTGTCATTTACACAGATGGGTCGGTCGTCCGACATGTGGCCTTTATGGCTCATACCGCAGAGAGAATTGTGAAGGAGGACTCTGGTGCTTTTGTTGAGACCACAAGTAGCCTGATTACGGAAGTCATGGCAGTAAGTAAAGCAATAACATGGATCGAGACACAGACATTCATTAGGGCATGTTTTCTTAGTGACTCAATGAGTATGCTCAATGCTGGTAAGTCGCTCTGGCATAATATCAAATATGGGCTCGAATAGAAACAGTCCAGAGGTACCGACAACTGTCCAGCAAACGAAGTAAACGGAACTTGAATAAAAAGGACTCACTAGAAGGCTGGCAAACAACTTGATGCGGCTACTTTTATTCGCCGATATTCTGGAGCAATAATCAATCAGGCAATGAATACATTTCCATACATTTCGATCGGGTCTGTGAACGTCAGACAGGACGATCGTAATAAAATATCAATGATAACTATTCAATGGTTGACTATCCTAGCTCCTGAGAACTATCACATCATTAGTATTGCATTCCTTCATTTCTTCTGTCCATCCAAGGTTATCGAACTGTCCTTCGGGTGCGACATGTTCAATGTCATTTCTGGATTCGGCACCTGTCCCAAAAATCTTGATCCTGATATATAAGCTGCCATGATTCCGGTTCTCCTTTCTACAATCTATTAGCCATGACATAAAATTGTCCTGCCAGAAATTATCTCAATGTATTGGAGATGACTCGAACGTGCTGCTTCTCCCGTCCAGCTCTATGATCTGACTGCCGTAGTTATTGACAAACAAAACTGACGTGATCTCCGTTATACGTCAGATGCTTAGATATCTCTGCATTTTGGTTCGGGAGTTTTGCTCCCTCATACTTTTGCGTCATGGGCTCTGCTACGACTTGGAACTCAAGAGGATAGAGATGGGGTGGATCCAAAGAGAGTGGTTGCTGTCTCTGGAGCGGTCTCGGTTGGCAAAGATTAGTTTCATCTTCGTGCCAGAGCATGCGGGAGTACGAAGAAATGAGCAGGTTGACAAGCTCGCAGGTATTGCTACTGTGGAATACCCTAAGTAAGACTTTTGCGAGAACCAAGTGATGACTGTGAATCTACAACCATGGTCAGACTGCGAGAACAGAAATTAACAGAGGTGTAGCCAAACAAGAACACTACACAGGAAGCCAAAGATGATTGGTAAACCAACACAGAACTGGTTCGTTAGCCGCTACACGCTGCGGGATTTGCTGAGGAGAGGATCCGAGCACTTATGGACTGAATGGTCCGATGTGCAACGAGGATGATCTGTCGACTAACTAACTAACTAACTAACTAACTAACTAACTAACTAACTAACTAACAGGGTGTAATGTAAACAAGCTGCGAAATGCGAGACGCTGATCGATTTTAATCGCTGAAAATGAAGCACAGTTACGATACAAGTAATGATAGATATAACTGAAACATAAAGTATGACCTAATAACAGAAGTATAATAATCAACACCGGTCTCCCTGGCCAAGGGGTTAACGTCTTTCTCCGTAATCCCGTATATTCTCGTGAGTAACGAAACCTGCGAGAGAATCGGTAGCGGTTTCCGATGCGTTGGTAACTTACGGGGTATGTGGGCCGGTTGCTCAGAAAGCAATGGCAAACTACTGAGAGTAATCTTGCCTAGTACATCAACAGCAGCTGAAAAATGCTGATTTTGACTGCAACGTCCTGTAAGGGATATGCAAACAAAAATAATAATAATAATAATCAATACTAAACAATGTTTTCCCAAATGCAACATCGAAGTTAATGGAACTAACCTGGAAGAAGCAAATGCATTTTTGTCTATAATATATATATATATATATATATATATATATATATATATATATATATATATATATATATATATATATATATTATATATATATATATATATATAATATATATATATATATAAGGTGTATTAGAAAATAAAACATAGAGATGGTTAAAAGTTAGTTGCGCATCTGTTACAGGACGTAGCAGTCAACCTCAGTAATATTCAGCTGTTTGTAATTTCTTGGCAGGTTAACGTTCATTAGTTTGCCATTGCTTTCTGGACCACAGAAACTCACACCATTGTATGAAAACCAACGCAAAGCGTTCTGTTGCCAAATGGCCCGTAGCTGTGTATCGAACTCGGTGTGCGGTATTACGAATTACGACCGTAACCTCTTTGCCACGACGCGGTAATTATAGAGTAGCCCCCCACCCCCACCCACCACCCCCACCCCTCCATATGCAATCTGTCTTTGTAAGAAAAGTAGGTTTTGAGATCTATATCGAGCTAATCCAGATGTACGGAAGTGGATCATGACAATTAGCAGACAAGTGGGACATTATGTGGAAGCTGTAGACATGTGCATTTATAGAAGAATCAGTAGAACACAAGGGGCTGATGAAATGCGTGATGACGATATCCTGGAAGAAGTTAGCCCACACAGGGAACTTGTACTCGCATCCGGCGAAGACAGCAGACATTCTCAGAGCACGTCATGAGTACGTCGTGACAACATGAAAGATGGGGAGGAAGAAAGACAAGCAGACCAGGAAGAGAAAGCTGATGGACAGTTCGGTATCATGCCATGGAAGAAATTCGGTATAAAACGTAACTGGCATTGCACGAGGCAGATGCACGGACATAATAACTAATGTCATACTCCAATGGCCTACAAGGCGGAGACTTTACAATAATTATGATGGCAGATGCCATCATAGGTCTCATATTTGTCGAAATCAACTTCTAACTGCACATCCAAGTCGGTGGAGGATAAGCAGCACACAAGCTGTGTGGCAAACACAGCTCTCGGGTCCGTGTCATTATCGTCATTCACGTCTCAACTGCTTTATACTGTCACTGTCATTACGGCCCGCCGAAAAGATTCTCCTCGATCCCTTGCCAGTTCCCATGCCTCGTGGATTTCCATGCCCATGGATGTCGCCTAGTTTCCTGTACGTCTTCTTCCGAGAAACCTTACATTCCACAAGAGCTGTTTACCAAACCACTGTAATATTGAATATGGCCCACATATTTCAGCTTTCCACACATACGGCTGTTCATTAGCCAGTTTACATGGAGTTCAGATCTTCAAGAGTGAAGTCTCCGCCCTGTGCAACATTACATTTTGTTGTATTAAAGACAATAAATATGCACATTTGAATCAATTAGTTTACATGAAGAAAAATAAGACTAAATATAGGATATTTGACATCAAAGATATAAACAGTATTAAAGGACAAAGATACTATGATAAAGAAGTGGAATTAACATATAAGAGAGTTTGTAATGGAGAAAAGCAGAATTAACATAAGGAAATAAAGTAGTAAGTCCACCTTTACTAAATCAAGAAGTCACGAATGCTAACAAATAAGCGAAGAATGGAAAAACAAGTGGACTAAATGCTATCGCGGTAGGGGCATTGGAATTGGGAGACATCGGGACTGCAATATAAACTGAACTATTGAATTATATTTACAACAGTGGATACATATCTATAGTGTGTGTGTGTGTGTGTTTTTGTTTTTTGTTTTTTTGTTTGTTGCCTCAATATAAAATTCAATATCTCAGTAACCAACTGAGGGAAAATGATGAGATTTAGTATATAACCTTATCATTATGTCCACCCAACAACAACAATTTTGTTCTGGAGATTTTACAGCAGATTTCAAAGTTTGTTTATGTGCGGTATATAAATTACGACTTAGAGATTACGTTCATCATTTTAACAGTATTACAGATTCACCAAGACACGTCCCCGCATTTTTTAAAATTTTCACGTGATTTCCGTTTTGAAACAAACAGCGCGAAGATACAGAGGTGTCTCCAAATGGGGGTTCTTTCATGAAACGTGATTATATAAATAAACTAGCTGACAAGGCCCGGCTTCTTGCGGGGATCTATCTATCTATCTATCTATCTATCTATCTATCTATCTATCTATCTATCTATCTATCTATCTAAATATCTATCTATCTATCTATCTATCTATCTATCTATCTATCTATCTATCTATCTATCTATCTATCTATCTATCTAAATATCTATCTATCTATCTATCTATCTATCTATCTATCTATCTATCTATCTATCTATCTATCTATCTAAATATCTATCTATCTATCTATCTATCTATCTATCTATCTATCTATCTATCTATCTATTTGCCTGCCTGCCTGCCTGCCTGCCTGCCTATCTATCTATCTATCTATCTATCTATCTATATATTGCCTGCCTGCCTGCCTGCCTATCTATCTATCTATCTATCTATCTATCTATCTATCTATCTATCTATCTATCTATCTATCTAGCTAGCTAGCTACCTACGTATCTACCTACCTAACTATCTATCTCCTGCCTGCCTGCCGGCCGGCCGGCCAACCGACCTACCGACCGACCGACCGACCCACCCACCTACCTTTCTGCCTACCTACCTACCTACCTTTCTGTCTACCTATCTACCTATCTACCTACCTACCTTTCTGTCTGTCTGTCTGTCTGTCTGTCTGTCTGTCTGTCCGCGCTATTAAATATTGAAAAAAGTTACTGGAAAACATGTGAGGACCATGTGTTGAAAGAGGAAGAGGACTATTGGAGAAAGGATGGATTGAATTTTATGCAACCGAGAGCAATCATCAACCTACTGGAATCGTCCGACACAGATTAAGGTCTGAGCAGATCGCAGACCTTAATCTACGTACACACTTACTGGGATATTTTGCTCCAACTATTCAGACGAATTGCAGGCCCTAAACATTACAGCATCAGCATCAGCTGAAGAAACAAGAAGGAAATGAAAAATAAGGTAAGAAATATAGTCTTTCTACTTTCCTGTTAATTTACAAATTATTTACCCCGTGCCTCTGTAAATTCTCTGTCTTTACTAATATTACACATTAGCACCCCTCTCGGGATTCTCCGTGGTGAAGTGGTCAAGCCGTCTGACTCGGGCTCCGAAGGTTGTATGTTCGATTCCGGGCCGCGTCCTTCATTTCAAGAGTGCATTTTTTCGGAGACTCCCGAGGGTCGTCGCTGGAGCTACGGAGTTCGTGCTTTGTGCGACGCTTTCCGCGCTGCGGAAAGAAACTCGAGCCATATGGGATAAAACCCGGTGCAATGCAGCCGACCCTGTCGATTGTAAGCTACTTCTTTCATTGCACCAACTCCCATACGAATCCGGATACGCCTTTGTGTGTCATCTGAATTTGCAGGTCTCCCATTACCGTAAACATAACTTTGTTAGCGAGAAATCACTAGTTGTTCAGCAAAACATCAAAGGAATGTCGCCGCTTTCAATGATTTAAGTTGTTTTTGGACCTATCAAAGACATATTCCTTGGGTGGGGGTAAATATAAGACGGCTGGAAAAATTTCATAACGATGCAACAGACAGTTTTCAAAATAATTGATCGCGAATGAAGGCATTCAAATCGGAACATACTATAGTGATATGCTTAAATCTGCATTCATTACTTTAAGGCTGTCTACCACATCCCGTAGAAAAGTCTCATCTCGTCTCATCAGGTTCCTCATGTACCCTGCGGTGACGAGGTGAAGCATAAACAGCGGGAGAGTGCCCGTGTATGGGCTTCATATATCGAGGTTCCCATGGTCTCCGTAATTCCCTCTGTCCATCGTTTACATGGTCGGCCTCTTCCTATGCTTCCATCTGGTCTGTACATCATTGCTTTTTGAGAAATACTGTTAGTTGGTAATCTACTTGCATGGTCAGACCATTTAACTTCCTGTTTTCTGATAAAATCTAGCACTGCTTTAACCCCAACTTTAGTCCTGAATTCTTAATTTCTGATTTTCTCTCTTCTTGATACATTGAAGTATTCTTCTCAGGAATCTCATTTCTGTTGTTGTGATTTTTCTTTTCTCATTTTCTGTCATTGTCTAGGTTTTACATTGGTAGCATAGAGTTGGTAGGAAGATTGTGAAGTAAAGTGCTTTCTTAGTGACTATTGATACATATTTGTATTTTAGTATTGGTGCCACTTGTCCAGTAAGTTGGTTTGCCTTATTGCATCTATTTTCGATCTCGTATGCTTGCTTGCTTGCTTGTGTTCGTTGGCTTGAGCTCCAACGCGAAGTCCTGTATGTCGGATGAAGGCATCCTGTTGTCCAACATCAGTGTGATGTTATACAGGACCTGAGGTTTGCGTGAATATCCGTTGTCCCATGTCTGGCTTATTGGTGTGCAGACTGGTGGTTCCTCGCCGTACAGGCAGACACTCTTCGACTTCGGAGGAATCGGCGATCCTACTGACCTTAGCCAGGACCCTGAAGGGACCTGTTGCCCAGGACGCTCGACGAGGACGCGTCAATAGGTCTTGGCCAGTATATAACCCGGCCCTGGTGCCTTGGAAATACCTCTGCTTCCCATCTCGTATGCTGATTTGCTATTTGATAATATTATAATTCCTAGATACTTGACTTGAAGCTCTTTACTCTGGAGTCTTCGTGGCGAAGTGATCAAGCCATTTTGCTCAGTCTCCGAAGGTTGTGGGTTTGATTCCTGGACCGCGTCCCTTCGGTTTCATGAGTGCATTTTTTCGAAGACTCCCGAGGGTCGTCGCTGGAGTTACCGGGTTCGTGCTTTTTGCGACGCTTTCGGCTGTTCGCTGAGGAAAGAGACTGAGCCATATGGCAAAAAACCCGATGCAATTAAGCGACTTTTTAAAGCTCTTTACTTGATTCAGGGGGTATTCTTCTAGATGAATGTTTATTGTGTGTTTTTTTTTCTTTGGCTGTAATCATTTCATGGTATGTTCCATACACACTTTGTTCAGACTATTTATGCGGTCTTGTAATTTTGATTCTGATTTTGCTATTAATGATTTATCGTCCGCAAATAAGAGTTCTTTAATTAAGTGATTTGCCGTTGGTTCTTCTCGGTTCTCTTTTTCATACAGTGTCGTTACGGTCTCTCTTTGGCTGCTTTCTTTACATATGCTGTCTATATATGTAATGAACGAGAAAAGGGGAGGGGAAGGGGGGCAGGACACAACCTTGTCGTAATCCGGATCTTATGGTGAAGGCTTCTGAGTATCCTCCTTCTTACTGTTCTTACGGTTTTTACTGTGCATTCACTGTTGTTGTATAAGCTTCTGCATACGTTTGTTATATGTGTACGCACTCCATATCTTTTAATGATTTCCCATAGCCTTTCCGGCATGGCACATGATTGATTGATTGATTTCCTATCTACTCTATAAAATGCATTTTCTTAGTCGACAAAGGCTAAGTAGACTATCTCATTAAATTCGATTGATTTATCTATTAGTTGTCTATGAGCAAAGCTGGCATCTGTGCATCCTTTGTTTTTCCTTAATCCAAGTTGTGTTTCGTTTAGCTGGCGTTCTATAATATGTCGTAGAAAAGTTTCGCTGCAAAATCCAGCTCGCCTTAAACAAATCTACAAAGGGCTTGCTGTGAGCTGGTTGAGGGTCTGTGCGCCACTGGGAGATGGAATCAGGAGAAGGCCAATTGTACGACGCAGACAATCCGAATCAAGATACTTCAGCCATACAACAAGGCTGAGTTGTTAAGAATGCAAGGACGCTTTATATAACCTTGTGACTGTTGGATATTGATATTTATTTGTTATAGACCAATCAGGACTCGATGATTGATTCGGTCAATATCACGCCTTTACGTCCGATTTTAGGCTTGGTCGACCCAGGAGCCAAAGTTAATAACATGAATGTCCGCCCGAATGGGTTTCGAACACATGACCACCGGGCCTGCCAGCACCCGTGCTAACCACTGCTCTACCGCAGCCCCCCTCCCCCCCCCCCCCCCCCCCCCCCCCCCCCCCCCCCCCAGTGAAAGGCTGTGCTTGAACTAAACGTGCAAGCCCAGAGTGCAAGCGACGACAGCTCACACGTGGCTAGATACAGTCCAACGATGGGCTGAAGAAAGCCTGTCTGAGTGTGTCACCTAGATGCGGGACAGAGCGGCGGAGAGCCATTACAGACCACCTTATATGCGGCGAAGGCACTTGCTGACGAAGGTGGATGTTCATGAGTGGAGCCATGTCGTTGATTCATTCTGCCAAATTAGCCAAATGAACGTGGACTTAGAACAAACACCAATATGATTTCATCATAAACAGCACCGGGATGTCATCAACCTGAAACAAACTACTGCTTGATTCATTCATCCTGTGCCGTGCCGATAAGCGTGGGCGGTCATGTTTCGCCATCTCACTCGATCACCAGAGTCATGGATCAGACATTAATACGGGGCATAAGTGTGAACGAGGAGGAAGAAGAAATTAGCAAAGCAAAGACCAAAGCAAAATCAAGTGTCATTACTAACAATCACAACCAACGTTTAAAAATTTAAAAAGATGTGTATTCACAGGTGGACATTAAGAAGAGCTCTTGGGTGAAAGTCAAGTTGCCTAGGTATATCACTTTTGTCTTGAAAGTTTGGGAAATTGTCTGGCTTCGAAAACGCGCCAGTTATTATATTAGACTAGCAGCGCTGGATTAAAATAACAGTCTGTGGATGAAGGAATGAAAGTTACGCTAGGATATAAACATTTTTAATTAATAATTATGACAGGGCTGGCGAATAACTGCCCGGACATCTAAAGGTAAAGAAAACAGAAATAGTTTGGATATATAAGTGCAAACAGTGTTAAATAAACAAGTTCTTGACAGATTTCCAGTCACAGGACACTGGACGGTGCCAGGTAATGCACCAAACCTGAAACTGTTGAACCCATTCTCTGTGAATGATTATTTATGTAATGAGGAAATCTTCTACCTCCGAAGACAGATAAAACGTCACCATATTGCTGCTTTTAACTTTTGGTTTGATCTTGGATAAGGAGTTATGGATTTCTAACTTTCATCGCATACAGAAATCCCCATAGGTGTTCAAGTATCTTCTTTTGGAAGCACAAGGAGCATTTCATCACAGTGCACCAACTCTATAGCAACGACGTATTACGGTAATACATGATTATTATTATGCAGCGGTAAATAGTTAGTAGTTAGTAGAGTAGTAAACTAGTTAGTGTAGTAGTCATATTAAGTACTAGTAGTAGTAGTTACTAGTAGTAATAGTAGTACTAGTAGCCCGTTAACACCTGCAAATAACATTCATTTAGTCACACTAGTTAGTAATGATAACATAATATTATTAATTAATTAGTAGTATCATCTTGCCTTCCTTGAGACTTGAGAGGTCCCGTGGAAACGAAGTTACATTTCACAAGAACAGTTAGACTTGAAGGCGAATGTGTAACCATTGATATTGACATTGTTAAGTCAAGTTTCACTAAATCTAATGCGCTATGCTCTATATATAGCATTAACATCTTAGCACTGCGGGCAAGTCCATGGGGATCCTGTCTTCAGCACATATCGCGACTTGTCAGTCCATGCACTCGACACCCAGACACCCCCCCCCCCCCCTCCCTTTACCAGAACTACAATTGTATCTACATTAATCAGTAAGCGCGTTATTTAGTCTGTTGCTGTGTCTGCACTCTGCATTCAGTCGCAGGATATCCTCAAAACATTTATCTGGTTAAAAATGAGTTGCAATCGCCGATCCGCCTGTAGCTAACATGTCCACTGGCACTCTAGCATGACCCTGACAGCAGATCCTGCAATGTCCCTGTATATTGCTGTGGGAAACCGAAGCCGTTAGGGAACCACTGGTGCCATGAACGTAATAAGTAACAATTGTCAAGGCACGTCTTCATTCATACTGGGCACATGGTGCTAGTCCTATATTTTATATATACACACTGGGCACATGGTGCTAGTCCTATATTTTATATATACACACTGGGCACATGGTGCTAGTCCTATATTTTATATATACACACTGGGCACATGGTGCTAGTCCTATATTTTATATATACACACTGGGCACATGGTGCTAGTCCTATATTTTATATATACACACTGGGCACATGGTGCTAGTCCTATATTTTATATATGCACACTGGGCACATGGTGCTAGTCCTATATTTTATATATACATACTGGGCACATGGTGCTAGTCCTATATTTTATATATACACACTGGGCACATGGTGCTAGTCCTATATTTTATATATGCACACTGGGCACATGGTGCTAGTCCTATATTTTATAAATCAGCTGAACATTGATGTGATCAATGTCATGTCGACCGCAGTTGCTTCCCATGACATGTATTGGTACACGAGTTAGGCTGGGTCCTGGCTCAACTTGGTAACTCAAATCAGATTTTACACATCTGCCTCGATTGTTATATATTATATGGTTATATCCTGCTACAGTCACTCCCCTGTTATATATTATATTGTTATATCCTTATATAGTCACTGTCTTGTTATATATTATATTGTTATATCCTGCTATAGTCACTCTCCTGTTATATATTATATTGTTATATCCTGCTATTGTTACTCTCCTGCTATATATTATATTGTTATATCCTGTTATAGTCACTCTCCTGTTATATATTGTTGTGCCCTGCTACAGTCACTATCCTGTTATATATTATATTGTTATATCCTGCTACAGTCACTCCCCTGTTATATATTATATTGTTATGTCCTGCTGCCATGGAAGAGATTAAAGCAGCCCATTAAAAAATTGAAGAACAACAAAGCTGTTGGTGAAGACGACATCTCAGGAGAAATCTCAAAGCAGCAGATGAGAATACCTTACAACGTTTGTTACAGCTGATCAATGAAATCTGGCAAAACGAATTCCCACCACAACAGTGGAAGGATGGTGTAATTTTCAAACTGCCAAAAAAAGGTGACATGTCTTATTGCAATAACTGGCGTGGTATCACCCTACTGTCAGTACTAGGAAAACATTTTTGTAGCATGTTACTTGAGAGATTGAAAAAGTCTATAGATGAAAGGCTCAGAGAAGAACAAGCTGGCTTCAGACCAAAACGGTCATGTATAGACCACATTTTCATCCTTAGAATAATCATTGAAGACTCTGTAGAATTCCAGTCGAAATTAATCACCAACTTTGTCGACTTTCAAAAAGCCTTCGACAGTATCCACCGTCCTTCACTTTGGAATCTACTTAACATCTATGGTTTCCCTACCAAATATATCAACATCATAAAATCTTTCTACAAGGAGACACGTTGCTGCGTGAGAACAGAATCAGGCAACTCTGACTGGTTCTCAGTGGAAACAGGAGTGAAACAGGGTTGTGTCTTGTCACCGATGCTCTTTGAAAAAGCTATCGATTGGGTCAAGCGCAAATGCACAAACAACACAAATAGGGGTATCCATTGGGTTGACAAATTTCTAGAAGACCTGGACTTTGCCGACGACATAGTGCTTTTAAGTTCAACACACCCAGATGCCCAAGAGAAAATAAACCATCTCCAAAATGTTTCAGGACAAATTGGTCTCCAAATTAACACTGCAAAAACAAAAACTATTGATCTTACCAACAGTTCAGACGACACCAAATTAAACAACCATGTTCTTGAAAAAGTCAACAGCTTCACATACCTAGGAAGCAAAATGACATCTACAGGGGACTCAACGCCAGAAATATTATCTAGAATCGCACTGGCATCTGGTGCCTTCAATAAACTGTCAAACATCTGGAAGTCAAAGACACTCAGCAAACATACGAAACTTAAAATCTTCAACTCTTGTGTGATTCCAGTGCTAACGTATGGATGTGAGAGTTGGAAATCAACGGTAGCTTTAGATAAAACATTAGACAATCTTGAGAACAAATGTCTTAGAAGAATTCTAAACCTTCACTGGAAAGATTTCAGAACCAATACGCAAATAAGACAAGAGACTAAGCAAGATACAGTATCCAATTTTATAAGAAAACGCCATTGGAACTACATCGGCCATGTACTCAGAATGGACAAGACAAGACTTCCCAACCAAGCCCTCTTATGGTCACCAGTAGGGAAAAGAAAACGGGGAAGACCAAGAGAGACCCTGCGTAGAACCATCATCAGAGAAGGCTCATTCAACGGCCAAGTGAACATTCAGGATCTACAACAGGTAGCAGCGAACCGCCAGACATGGAGAGCCATGACTTCTGCCCTATGCACCGCCTTAGGCTCAAGAGGAAAGACTAACTAACTAATTAACTAGCTAACTGCTACAGTCACCCCCCGGTTATATATTATATTGTTATATCCTGATACAGTCACTCCCCTGTTATATATTATATTGTTATTTCCTTCTACAGTCACTGTCTTGTTATATATTATATTGTTATATTCTTCTATAGTCACTGTCTTGTTATATATTATATTGTTATATCCTGCTACAGTCACTCCCCTGTTATATATTATATTGTTATATTCTTCTATAGTCACTGTCTTGTTATATATTATATTGTTATATCCTGCTAAAGTCACTCCCCTGTTATATATTATATTGTTATATCCTGCTAAAGTCACTCCCCTGTTATATATTATATTGTTATATCCTTCTATAGTCACGGTCTTGTTATATATTATATTGTTATATCCTTCTATAGTCACTGTCTTGTTATATATTATATTGTTATATCCTTCTATAGTCACTGTCTTGTTATATATTATATTGTTATATACTTCTATCGTCACTGTCTTGTTATATATTATATTGTTATATTCTTCTATAGTCACTGTCTTGTTATATATTATATTGTTATATCCTTCTATAGTCACTGTCTTGTTATATATTATATTGTTATATCCTTCTATAGTCAATCCACTGTTATATATTACATTGTTATATCCTGCTACAGTCACACCCCTGTTATATATTACATTGTTATATCCTGCTAAAGTCACTCCCCTGTTATATATTATATTGTTATATCCTTCTATAGTCACTGTCTTGTTATATATTATATTGTTATATCCTTCTATAGTCACTGTCTTGTTATATATTATATTGTTATATCCTTCTATAGTCACTGTCTTGTTATATATTATATTGTTATATCCTTCTATAGTCACGGTCTTGTTATATATTATATTGTTATATCCTTCTATAGTCACTGTCTTGTTATATATTATATTGTTATATCCTTCTATAGTCACTGTCTTGTTATATATTATATTGTTATATCCTTCTATAGTCACTGTCTTGTTATATATTATATTGTTATATCCTTCTATAGTCACTGTCTTGTTATATATTATATTGTTATATCCTTCTATAGTCACGGTCTTGTTATATATTATATTGTTATATCCTTCTATAGACACTGTCTTGTTATATATTACATTGTTATATCCTTCTATAGTCACGGTCTTGTTATATATTATATTGTTATATCCTTCTATAGTCACTGTCTTGTTATATATTATATTGTTATATCCTTCTATAGTCAATCCACTGTTATATATTACATTGTTACATCCTGCTAAAGTCACTCCCCTGTTATATATTATATTGTTATATCCTTCTATAGTCACGGTCTTGTTATATATTATATTGTTATATCCTTCTATAGTCACTGTCTTGTTATATATTATATTGTTATATCCTTCTATAGTCACTGTCTTGTTATATATTATATTGTTATATCCTTCTATAGTCAATCCACTGTTATATATTACATTGTTATATCCTGCTACAGTCACACCCCTGTTATATATTACATTGTTATATCCTGCTAAAGTCACTCCCCTGTTATATATTATATTGTTATATCCTTCTATAGTCACTGTCTTGTTATATATTATATTGTTATATCCTTCTATAGTCAACCCACTGTTATATATTATATTGTTATATCCTGCTAAAGTCACTCCCCTGTTATATATTACATTGTTATATCCTTCTATAGTCACGGTCTTGTTATATATTATATTGTTATATCCTGCTACAGTCACACCCCTGTTATATATTACATTGGGGGGTACGGGGTGTCAGGCATTGGTAGCACCTTTGGTAAGGATGGCTCTCATGTCCTTTCAGGACCCATCCCCCACTGGTCCAAGTCTGACACCCAGCTCGTGCCTGTGGCTCCTAGTAGCTGTCAGCATGCGACAGCGGCCACCCCCCGGGCAACAGCTGTGAGAGGCTGGCTAAACCAGGCATGGGTATCCGATTTGGTGTCAAACCAAGAGGTAAACTAGGGTATGCCTACCCAGCATGTGAAGACAGGATTCGGCAGACTGCGCGGAAGAAATCATTCCTGATTCAACGGGCAAGACGGCGTTTACCTGCAAAGCGTTGTGGAACGTAATGAGCACGGCAAGGCACGTAGAGCGCCCTGGTCATCTACTGCACCTGTATTCGTCTCCAATCGTCTCGACTTGTCTTGCCACTGGACTCAGATGGACTCAGGCGAGAGAGTGAGGTCGACGAATTGCGCAACTCTTCCTCACTTTAATCCAAGTCATCGCGCAAGTCATTCTTCATCCAACGTCACATATCATATGAAACCATCAACTGTCTTCCTCAAGTTCCCACCAATGAGACACTTGGTGACCTGCCAACCATAGTGGAAATAAACAAAGCCATCCAGCAACTCTCCAGCGGCAAGGCACCTGGTCCTGACTCCATCCCAGCAGAGATATACAAGGCAGGTGGGCCGGTCCTAACAGAGCAGCTTCACCAAGTCTTCACAAACATATGGATGAACGAGACCATGCCACAAGATTTTAAGGACGCGTCAATAGTCCACCTTTACAAACGTAAAGGAAACCGCCAATCCTGTGACAACCACCGAGGCATCTCCTTGCTTTCAATTGCAGGGAAGATACTCGCCAGAATTCTTCTCAATCGCCTCACAGCCCATCTCGATCAAGGTCTTCTTCCTGAGAGTCAATGTGGCTTCAGAAAAGAACGTGGAACTGTTGACATGATTTTCGCTGCAAGGCAGCTGCAAGAGAAATGTCAGGAACAGAACTGCGAAATGTTCTCCACTTTCATTGACCTTACCAAGGCTTTTGATACAGTCAGCAGAGAAGGACTGTGGAAGATTATGGCAAAATATGGCTGTCCACGAAAGTTTGTCCAAATAGTGCGGCTATTTCATGACGGCATGCAGGCAAGAGTACAGGAAAATGGTGAACTGTCTGAACCCTTTCCTGTAACCAATGGAGTGAAGCAAGGATGTGTCCTGGCACCAACACTGTTCAGCCTCATGTTTTCAGCCATGTTGATGAATGCCTTCGAGAACGACGACATTGGAATAGACATCAACTACCGTATGGATGGAAAGTTATTCAATCTCAGAAGGCTGAAAGCTAAAACCAAAATTGACAGCGGCACCGTCAGAGAGCTCCTGTTTGCTGATGATTGCGCTCTATACGCCAACTCAGAGGCGGACATGCAACATAATGTTTCAGCTTTCTCACATGCCTGTGCCAACTTTGGGCTCAATATCAACTTGGAGAAGACTGTAGTTATGTACCAGCCAGCTCCAGGGAATAATCACACTGTGCCGAATATCAAAGTGAATGATCATAGACTAAGTGTTGTGGACAAATTCACCTATCTTGGCAGCACTGTGTCACAAGCTGCCACAATCGATGACGAAGTGAATGCAAGAATCTCCAAGGCCAGTGCAGCCTTTGGCAGACTGTACAAGAATGTATGGGACAGAACTGGAATAAGCCTGCAAACAAAGCTAAAAGTCTACAAAGCAGTTGTATTATCCACACTGCTATATGCTTGTGAAACCTGGACTGTTTATCAGCGACACGCTAGGAAATTAAACCACTTCCACACAGTCTGCCTAAGGAAGCTACTGAAGATTAAATGGCAAGACAAGATTCCAGACACTGAAGTCCTAGAAAGAGCATCCATGCCCAGTATCCACACTCTACTGATGAAGAATCAGATTCGCTGGGCTGGTCACTTGACCCGCATGCCAGATCACAGGCTCCCTAAACGAATTTTTTACAGCGAACTGCGTTGTGGTAAACGCTCCCAAGGTGGCCAGAGGAAACGTTTTAAAGACACTCTGAAAATTTCACTGAATGCTTTTGGAATTCATCATGACACCTGGGAGGCTGCAGCCAGAGACCGAAATTCGTGGCGTGCATCATTGCGCAAAGGTGCAGTCATATGTGAGGCAACCAGGACTGCAAGAGCTGTGAAGAAAAGGCAGGACAGAAAAACCACTGCAGGAAATCCTCCTCCAGAGACGTCGAGCATTCTTTGCCCACATTGTCAAAGAACATTTCGAGCCAAAATAGGCCTTATCAGCCATCTTAGAACCCACGGCTCCACACCTTCAACCCCACTGGATGAAATGAATGGTCATCATCATTCTTGATGGACAAACAACATATATTACATTGTTATATCCTGCTAAAGTCACTCCCCTGTTATATATTATATTGTTATATCCTTCTATAGTCACTGTCTTGTTATATATTATATGGTTATATCCTGCTACAGTCACTCCACTGTTATATATTATATTGTTATATCCTGCTACAGTCCCTCCCCTATTATATATTATATTGTTATATCCTTCTATAGTCACTGTCAGTTATATATTATATTGTTATATCCTTCTATAGTCAATCCACTGTTATATATTACATTGTTATATCCTTCTATAGTCACGGTCTTGTTATATATTATATTGTTATATCCTGCTACAGTCACACCCCTGTTATATATTACATTGTTATATCCTGCTAAAGTCACTCCCCTGTTATATATTATATTGTTATATCCTTCTATAGTCACGGTCTTGTTATATATTATATTGTTATATCCTGCTACAGTCACTCCCCTGTTATATATTATATTGTTATATCCTGCTACAGTCACTCCCCTGTTATATATTATATTGTTATATCCTGCTACAGTCCCTCCCCTGTTATATATTATATTGTTATATCCTGCTACAGTCCCTCCCCTGTTATATATTATATTGTTATATCCTTCTATAGTCACTGTCTTGTTATATATTATATTGTTATATCCAGCTAGGGGTAGCGGGGTAGGGGTATACCCTATTAAAGGAGAAGTAAGGTGCCCCCTTCCTTCCGCTAGCCTACGGGACACCCTTGGGCAAGGTGGAGTACCCTTTTAGCCCCCCCCCCCCCCCAACAGGGTAACGTGAAGCCATGTGAGCAGGTGGTGGATTGGACTTGGGAGCAGCCGACAGATAGTTGTTGGTTATGGTTTCAAGTCAGTGACGGTGGGCAGAGGATCTCTCAGTAGAGACAATGGCTACGGTCATCCGATCAGTATGGTCACTGCCAGGAAGGAAGAATGGTAGACTTCCCTCCTTATTGATTCCCGGGCAGAGGAGGCTCGTCAGCCTTGGTTGGTATCTCTTCTAAGAGAGGGAACTCTAAATCTCAAACCTCCGCTGCCTTGCGGGTATACCCATATGGGAAAGGCTTCGGGAGTAAACCCTGAGGACAAATCCGGAGATGGAGTCCCTAAGGCAGTTCCATGTTGTAAACAACATAGTTCTGGCAACTCCTGCGACGGCACCGATGCCAAGTTGCATTGGCTACTGCCTTTCCCTTGGTCAACATCGGTGACGTGGAGAGGGGGAACCTGCTACTGGGCAACAGCTGGTTCTCCGATTTTCAATTCCCAGGCTTGTGCCCTGAAGAGGTCACTTCAGCACCGCGTAAAGCGGTGACACAACACGGGAAGCAGCATTTGCCGGTTATAAGTCTTAATGCTCGATTGGCATAGAGCAAGGCGCCAGGGGCTACTTCCGACGGTGGGAGAGATCATCGTATCTCACTAGACAGCTACCGCCCGCCAAAGCTGGGCAACCCCCAGTCAATAAGGTGTTGTCTCGCCACTTTTCATCTGCTCCTGAGGGTGTGTGGAGCTTAGGGGAAAATCCTGACACATGGACCGCAATCTATACACCTAGCAACAAGAAAAAAACAAAACAACCAGCCCTAAGGCTGGGAACATGGAACGTAAGAACCATGACCCCTGGCATCTCAGACGATCTAAACGAGATTGTGGATGCCCGCAAAACTGCAGTGATAAACAACGAACTACTAAGACTGGGGATAGACATTGTCGCCCTGCAAGAGACCAGACTCCAAGAATCTGGAAGCATCAAGGAGAGGGACTTCACTTTCTACTGGCATGGCAAGCCGTGCGGAGAGACCAGGGAGCATGGAGTTGGCTTCGCTATCAGAAACAAGCTGCTCAGTTCCATCATACCACCAAGTGATGGCACTGAAAGAATATTGAAGCTCCAACTCCAGACAGAGGCAGGCCCAGTTAGTATTATAAGCGTTTACGCCCCAACACTAACTGCAGCATCAGAATCTAAAGACAAGTTCTATGACGACCTTAGCAAAGAAGTCAGTGAAACACCAGAGAAACAACATCTTTTTATCCTGGGGGATTTCAATGCCAGGGTTGGCTCCGACCACGAATCTTGGCCTTCATGTCTAGGACAGTTTGGCATTGGGAAGATCAATGACAATGGACAACGTCTCTTGGAATTCTGCATCCACCATAATCTGTGCGTGACCATCACCTTCTTTGACACGAAACCTCAACACAAGGTGTCATGGAGGCACCCCAGATCAAAGAACTGGCACCAGCTCGACCTGGTGCTCACTAAACGCAGCAACCTCCGCAATGTACGGCTGACTCGCAGCTATCATAGTGCTGACTGCGACACCGACCATTCACTCGTCTCCAGCAAGGTGAAGATAAAGCCCAAGAGAATCTACAGAAGCCGAACAGAAGGAAGACCACGCATTGACACCAGTGGCACCCAAAATAAAGAGAGGGTCAACAAATTCATGCAGGCTCTAGCGGATACTCTGTCCGGCCCCACAGACGGAGATTCCACCGAGAGATGGAGTCATTTTCGCGACACCATCTACAATACAGCACTATCAACATTTGGCAAGAAGCAAACTAAGTCAACCGACTGGTTTGAAGCACACTCTGAAGAGATGCTCCCAGTCCTGGAGATAAAGAGACATGCATTCTCAATGTATAAAACATCACCTTCAGAGAAAACACTGCAGGCATTGCGAACGGCCAGAAATAGAGTACAACAGATGGCAAGAAGATGTGCGAACAGGTACTGGCTACCGCTCTCTGCTCAAATTCAAACTTGTGCAGACACTGGAAATATAAGAGGAATGTATGAGGGCATCAAGCAAGCTGTAGGTCCATCAAAAAATAAGATGGCCCCTTTACGATCAACTGAGGGGGTAATCATAAAAGATCGAGCGAAACAAATGGATCGCTGGGTAGAACACTACTCAGAGCTATACTCAGTGGATAACACTGTCAGCGAAGAAGCTCTGGAAGCCATCGATCAACAGTCCGCCATGCATGCCTTGGATAAGGAACCTTGCCTCACAAAAATCAGCGAAGCACTAGACTCTCTCAAATCCGGCAAGGCACCTGGAAAAGATAGTATTCCACCTGAAATTTTAAAATGTAGCAAAGAAACAATCATCCCAGAACTGTATGCAATATTACAGCTCTGCTGGAGAGAAAAATCAATACCACAAGATATGAAAGACGCAAACATCGTTACCCTTTATAAAAACAAAGGCGACAGAAGCGACTGCAACAACTATCGCGGCATTTCCCTTCTCAGCATTACAGGCAAGATTTTTGCCAGAGTAATCCTTAAAAGATTACACATTCTTGCTGAAAGAATCTACCCCGAATCGCAGTGCGGATTTAGACCCAATAGGTCCACCATCGATATGATTTTCTCATTCCGGCAGCTCCAAGAGAAGTGCAGAGAACAGAGGAAGCCATTATATATTGCATTCATCGACCTCACAAAGGCATTTGACCTCGTGAGCAGAAGCGGCCTTTTTAAGGTCCTTGAAAAGGTTGGATGTTCCACCCACCCTTCTTAGTCTTGTGAAAGTCATTCCACGAAAACATGCAGGGGACCATTTTATTTGACGGCTCAACATCCCAGTCATTCAGCATCAGCAGCGGGGTAAAGCTGGGCTGCGTGCTTGCTCCTACACTCTTTGGTATCTTCTTCGCTATTCTCTTACGGCAAGCATTTGGGACTGCCACTGAAGGCATATACCTCCACACAAGATCTGATGGCAAACTTTTTAACCCATCAAGACTCAAGGCAAAGACCAAAATAAGATCAAGATGCGTAAGAGAACTACTTTTTGCAGATGATGCAGCACTGACTACTCATACAGCAGAAGATCTCCAAAGGCTCATAGATCGTTTTGCAGCCGCCTGCAAAGACTTTGGGCTCACCATTAGCCTAAATAAAACACAGGTGATGGAACAAGATGCTGATGCGCCTCCGTCAATCAAAATCTCTAATTACGAATTGAAGGTCGTCCACGATTTTGTGTATTTGGGATCGACAATATCAGATAATCTTTCATTAGAGACAGAAATCGACAGACGCATTGGAAAGGCAGCCACAACATTTTCCAGGTTAGCTAAAAGAGTTTGGGAGAATAATAGACTAAGAGAGCGTACAAAAGCTCAAGTATATAAAGCTTGTGTTGTTAGCACACTACTCTACGGGTCTGAATCCTGGACCCTGTACTCAAGACAGGAAAGGAAGTTGAATTCCTTCCACATGAGATGTCTGAGACGTATCCTGGGCATAACATGGAAAGACCACATAACAAACAAACAGGTGCTTGAAAGAGCAGATATTACCACAGTGCACACCCTCCTCAAGCAGAGACGCCTCCGGTGGCCAGGCCACGTATCTTGAATGGAGGATGAACGTATTCCCAAAGATCTCCTTTACGGAGAACTAGCCACAGGAAAGAGGCCAACCGGAAGACCCCAAATGCGATATAGGGATGTGTGTAAACAAGACATGAAAACCATTGGAATAGATCCAGACACGTGGGAGAGAGCTGCAACAGACAGATGCTCCTGGAGAAGAGATGTACGAAACGGACTGGTGCTCTTTGAGCGCAATCAGATCCAAAAAAAACTGAGGAGAGACGGCACAGGCTCAAAGAGCAGTCACTTACTGCGGGACTTGCCTCGTCTTACAGATGCGGAAACTGTGACAGGGATTGTCATTCTCGAATTGGACTATACAGTCACCAGCGATGCTGCCAGGCACCTCCCAAGCGGCACAACTCTATAGTCCTTCAGGACTGAAAGAGGCCTACTATATCCAGCTACAATCACTCCCCTGTTATATATAATATTGTTATATCCAGCTACAATCACTCCCCTGTTATATATTATATTGTTATATCCTGCTACAGTATTTCCCCTGTTATATATTATATTGTTATATCCTGCTACAGTCCCTCCCCTGTTATATATTATATTGTTATATCCTTCTATAGTCACTGTCTTGTTATATATTATATTGTTATATCCTGCTACAGTCACCGTCCTTTCTCGATTGGCTGGTGTGGAGAAAATATCGACATTCGCGACTGTCCAATTCGCTGTCAGCTGAGATTTTCATGAAGTTGATGTCGCTGATGTTATTACTTGTCCTGTTGTTTCACTTTGCTATAGCAATCTTTCTCTGTCTTTATTTGCTTCTCTTGTCTCGAATATTTTGGCATGAGACTAGTTCCTTTATGCCACCTCTTGTTGACGTGGCACAGAAATGTCATTTGTCTTTCTGTGCGACTCTGATGTCAACGAGTCAAGGAAATCTTGACAGAAATGTCATGTGTCTTTCTGTACGGGACTGATGTAAACGAGTCAAGGAAATATTGACAGAAATGTCATGTATCTTTCTGTACGGGTCTTATGTCAGCGAATCTAGAAAATCTTGACAGAAATGCCATGTGTCTTTCTGTACGGGTCTTATGTCAGCGAATCAAGAAAATCTTGACAGAAATGTCATGTGTTTTCTGTACGGGTCTAATGTCAGCGAATCAAGGAAATCTTGACAGAAATGTCATGTGTCTTTCTGTACGTGTCTGATGTCAGCGAGTCAAGGGAATCTTGACAGAAATGTCAGTTGTCTTTCTGTATGGGTCTGATGTCAGCGAGTCAAGGAAATCTTGACAGAAATGTCATGTGTCTTTCTGTATGGGTCTGATGTCAGCGAGTCAAGGAAATCTTGACAGTAATGTCATGTGTCTTTCTGTGCGGGTCTGATGTCAGCGAGTCAAGGGCACTTTTTACATGCCTTTGGCGCATTGGACGTATGGTGTATATTTGTATAAACCAATCAGTGGGTCATGTGCTCACATCAGGCAGACGGCATTTACTTGCCATGACATTTCCGGGTAGCCATGTGAATCTGGGTCGACCTGGCAGTCCAGGTCAGTGTTGACAATTGGAACCCGCTGGATGTGATGAGTGATGTGCTTTGTTTTCATCTCTGTTCACGATATTATCAACATTCCTAGCAAAAGCCATATCACATTTACCTCCCGTTGTTCGTGATTACACTACTCATTGTCCGGTAATCGCATTCACACTAATGGAGAGGCCGCAGACAACTTTTAAGCCAGCGGATTTTTGTGCTTACGGATATATTTATATTTTACTATTTTGCTGTAGTCATTATCTGGCATATAAATAGACCTATTGTAGCGATGAAACAACGACACACCGTGTTGTGAGACATGTGTTGTTCATTAACTATTTAAAATACGTTAACTATCTATGCCAGGAGCCGTAGTGGCTTGCCTATCGTCCAATGGCCATGTGTTCGAAACCCTCTAGTGGCGGGCGTTTTAAAGTTTGATATGGGCACCGAAATAACATGGGTACCACACAATGTTCTGGGAATTAAAGGCAGGCAGTGTGCTGGTGACAAAATCCCTCATTTAATACCGATTTATGTATAGGTTAAATGAGGTTAGCATCGTATGTCAGTACACTTCAAGACGTGCAATCAAACGGGTAATTGACTTTCTTTTGTTTACTTTTCCTATCAATTATGGTCTACAGTTATTTTTCTTATAGTTCGTGCCATGTGGTGTTGGCTTTCTGTTACCTTCCTGTGCTGCCAATTATTTCTGAAACCGTTGATCCTCGATGTCATGATATCAAACTGTCCATCATTTTCTCTCTATCTCTCGGCCTTCCACTGCCTCTATTTTATGCTGACAAAACTGACAGGAAAACACTGACTGGTTTACGCTCTACTTCGTTTATTTTCTTCAATATCTCAATTGTTGACGTTATTGCAAACTCCCACACATTTTCACATTCTCGCAGCAACACGCATCTGTACGGGCGTTTCACAACCACTTCAGAATAGACAGGAGCAAGCGCATGATTTATTTTATATTTTATTGATGTGTAAAAACTATATCTTTTGTTGCACTGAATAAAGACAAGCAGAAAGATACTACAAACGTGAATATGAATATATCTCAACATTTGCGAAAACAAACATTTTCATAGACAAGGTGTCTGTTGCTATACTGAAAGACTCCATTTAAACTTCCGTGTAAAAGAGGAAATTTGAAAGTTTTTGTTTTCACAACATATCTAAATAATACGAAAGAACTGTTTATTATTATTATAATATATATATATATATATATATATATATATATATATATATATATATATATATATATATATATATATATATATATATATATATATATATATATAGCTTATGTTAAACGAGCGAGGCAGGCGATTTGGGTACAGTGGAGAATATCACGAGTCACAGACTGACGTCATCTTGTTCATATTGTTTGTACCATTCTCAATGCCAGTGTAATTTCTTATTATCCTTAAAATGTAACATTTCAATAATATAATTGTTACACTAGGAATTATTGCTTGGGATATTCAACAATAACTGAACTATTTTTTCCCATCCCAAATCAAGAACTGAAGTTCTTAGTTACAGAAACAGAATTGTATACGGAAGTTCTCTATACATTGCTCACTAGGGTACATAATAATGTTTGCGATAGCATGACATTCTACTCACTGGAATATATGAATGATTCTCAGATTTAGTACACTATGATCACAGATAGTACGTTAACATGATGATTTAAACAGCGTCATCAGTGACACAACGGAAGCTACATGACATTCGGGGTAGTCAGCAACTTGTAGAGCATTAGGACCGTCTAAGTATTGAGGCATTCTGCTGTGAGAATACTTTGTATGTGATATAATTATGACTCAAAGGCGAGGGAGTTAGGGAAGCATAAGAATCACACAGTTAATAACTATAAGATTAAAGAAAAGCATATATTAATTTGAATATAGCATCCGCAGTCATGGGCTCATTTGATTTGCTTGTAAAACAAACCGTGTTTTATGAACAGCATAAGGACATGGAATTTCTCTGTCCAGAATTGTGTCTTACACCCCTTCAAACCCACCCCTGCAGAAACACATCATTGACATTAATCATATTTCTCCCATTGACCACCTGAACTGGTGTGTATATGAACTCCCCACAGAGAGTCGGAATGCTTCAGAGACAGTACAGAGAAATATACAGATGAACTGGTCACCGACAATACGGCGCACCCCAGTTTTATTGTGTTTTACATTGGGGGGGGGGGGGGCGAACTTCCTTAGTTCAAGAATAAATAAACAATGCATAGAGTACAATCAAGAAATAAATATTCACGATGGCAAAATATGTACGTAATAATCACAGCACACACATTTAAGTGATTATATATCAATCGCGGGTTATTTGCAGCAACTCATTATTTTCTAACAATATGTGACAATATAATTTGATAGCAATCACCTCACGGGACATATAGATATTAATGCTGTACAGCTGGACTTTTGCAGTTAATTACTATTTTGAAAATTGAAGTCATTCTAAATGTCACACATTAGAATCCACGATTAAAGTCATAAATAAGTCAGCTTGGGTATGGGAAGACAGTTGAAATAAACGAAATAATAAAGAAAGATGGCACCCTAGCTACACTAACTAATTAAACAGCAACACTTAGGAAAACAACATATAGGCCACACTGCATACATAATAGATGATGACATCATTTGCTATGTGACACAGAACAGTGCAGCTGTGTCAGTGATGTGGTAGTTATTATACTGTGTCAGAGAAGAGTTTGACGGGCAGCCACGAACTTCAGCTGCCTCCTTACTCTCATATTGTTGTAATAATACAGGGCAGGTTAACGCTCACTTTGCTGTATTTAAATAATTAGATACACTCTTGCGTGTGCACATGTTGATTGATAAAACACTTCTCGTTTTGTCTGAATTGGCCAAGTTACTTCATCGGCGGGGACATACGCCCGGTCTATATTTGACCGAAATACTACCGATAAGCAACTCAACCAGGCTGTCAGCCACGATGCTTCGGCGGGGACATACGCCCGGTCTATATTTGACCGAAATACTACCGATAAGCAACTCAACCAGGCTGTCAGCCACGATGCTTCGGCGGGGACATACGCCCGGTCTATATTTGACCGAAATACTACCGATAAGCAACTCAACCAGGCTGTCAGCCACGATGCTTCGGCGGGGACATACGCCCGGTCTATATTTGACCGAAATACTACAGATTAGCAATCAAGCCAGACTATTATCATCCATTGATGAGAGAAAGAAGTATGTGGATTCAACATTTTGTAATGTGCCTTTTAAAAAGTAAAAATTCGACCAGAATAATTGATAACCAAGACCTTGGACACAGTGTGGTTGATCCCGTTTCATGATGAGGTACTTTGCACCTACATGATATTCTACACATACATGGATGATCTCTAAGCTAACCAATCTATATCACAAGCGTGCAAACTCTACTGCATCAAAGCATTTTGTGTGATCCTGGTTTGGTTCTGGAGGGAGCAAGTTGCTGCCAGTGAACGACTAACAATCTCATGAACACAAGCGCTGCATGATCAGTGAACGTGTCTGAAAGTGGGTACAGTATGAACAGTGATGCGGGTTAAAATTTGTGTGGGTTGGTTACAACCACAATGTTCTTGCGTGGACGGCGCCGCTGTGGCAGCCCAGTGATTCGCCTTAAGTTGGGTGGGGCAGGAGATTTGGATCTAGACCTCGACCGCGGTCTTCCAACTGCCGATCTATTTGGGTGCAGCCCTGCTGCCTCGGCTTGCTCTGTAGTTGGCTCATCTTGAAGTATGCCTTGATTTATGTCAGAACTGGATATTTGGAAAACTGGCATTGTTGAACCACCTGCTTCGTCACCAGTTTGTTGCCAGTCCCTTCGTCCAGTTGGCTCCGGGTATTTGTCTGTGTCATACGTGTGTAATCCGGACTTCTTTTCATCTTCAGTATTCGGTACATTAATTCTCGGGACAGCAGTGAGAGTGTTTTCTGTGTCTAACAATGGAAATCGGCAATCTCCAGGCTTCTTTTGAGATTTTCTGCTCTTCCGTAATTCTTCTGTCACATTACGAGGCGCATAAACCTGTTCTTCTGTCGTGATCTCGTCCAGACTATCGAAAGACTCTTCTTTCCTTTCGGCATATTTATGTGTTGTTTCGGGGGAAGAATCCGTGCTTAAAGAACTTTGAAGCTCTTTATATGTTTGGGTATTGTGATATTGATTTACGAAGTCATCACCCTGCATCTGTTGTGTATCCATTGCTGAATTTGTTTCCGGTGGCATTTCAAGGCTGCTACTGACTGAAAATTCTGCATGTTTCCTTCTTAGTCTCTGCAGCCGTCGCCTTTTAGACTTTGATATTTCATGTTTATGTTGACGGTGTATCTCTAATATTTTAGAACTCGTTTCTTCTAAAGCCGTTTCCTTGTTCCGTGAAGTGTTTTGTTGAATATTGAAAACACCTTCCGGTTCCATTCTGTCTATGGAATCATCTTCTTCGGAAGAATAGTCTTCCAAGGAAATATCTGTATTCTCAGTTTTGTGAGCTGGTTTAACCAGCGACAGAACCTCATCTTCAAATTCACGATGTTCTAAAGGCATGGGCTGCTCATCAAAGTGAGTTCTGCTGCGTCTTCCGTCATCTCCCCAGACACACATATCAGTAACGTCAGTCGTAACTGGATCGTATTCGCCGACAAACGAGTAATCCCATTTTGTAGGATCATCACTAATGGCTCTTGACAGTTTTGCTGACAGAGATCTCTCGTACAAAGAAGGAATCCTTTCTTTAGAATACGTTTTAGTAGATTCCATTGCTTGAAGTGTTGCAATGTCTTCGGCACCTGCCCCTCCAGTCAGTGCGTCTAGGTAACTTTCTTTAATGTCATGGCCAGGATCTGGTCCTTGTTCCACTTCAGGCTTACTTTCTTCAGCCATGCAAGTTACTTCGTGGATTTTGACTTCGTGATTTGAGATAGTAGAGTCAGATAAATGGAAACCTTCGGTACTAGCGATTTCTTCGTTAGGACTATACAGGATATCTTTGGTGTTTGTCAGATCTTCCATTGCTACTTCTACCTCAGCCATGAGAACGATTTCTTTAGAAATGGCTGATGCAACCTCTTCCTGTAAGCGCTCACGAAACTCGACGGTTTCAAATTCGGAGTCTGAATCATCAAAGTCTGCGAACTGACTGTCTTCGTCTGTTTCGTCGACAACAATGTCGTCATGTTCTTGATCATCATGTATAGTATTAGCATAATCATGCCTAATAGAGGATGGTTGTTCCAATGTCGGGGACGTCTTGTATTCCATGTTAACGGCTGCATCAACAGATAGCACGCTAACACAGTATCTGTCTTCACCAGCAGCAGCTAATTCCCCAGGCTGGTCATCTGTTGCAGGGCCTAGTTCTGACAACACTAGCTCGCTGGCGTGTTGTACGGATGAGGCTGACATGCACACATCAGTCCGAGTGTAGAAATCATTGCTTGTCAGTGATGTGCTGGATAACACAAAGTCTTCTTTGCTGACAGGGGCAGGTCTGGCATCCGTTTCAAGCTGATGTAACGAATTATAATCATCGAGGGAAACTGACGGACATTTTTCTGTTTCCGCAGCTGATACAGAGTGGGAATGACTTAAAACGGGGCTGCTGCCGCAGGGCTCTGTATCCACTCCTTCAAAGTCTTCTGGAATATTTTGTAGGGTCTTCAGTGTATCAGCTAGTCTGTACTGTTGTTCCTGCGATGCAAGCACCTCGTTGACAATATTTTCTGCAAGTTCATCAGCTAACCTTTCATCAAAACTTGATTGCATCTGTTCTTGAGATTTAGACAAATCAGTGATATCGTTGGAATAAGTGGAATTAGACAGACAGACGTAATGGCCGTCTTGATCTTGACTTTGTTCTCCTTTGGCTATGATATCTGGTATCTGGCTTGTTTCATGAACTCCAGTGTGAGATTCCCTTGCTTCACTTGCAACACATGCAGACTGTAATGCTGTTTGTTCATCACTATCATGTTCAGATGTGTCTGAGTCTACAATATGTTGTAACGATTCCGTTCCTGGGCACAACTCGTTTTCCTGTTGGTTAACATAATACAGAGTTTGTAGTTTGAACACAACCGAATGGTCGCCATCAATGTTGGTTTTGGTATCATCTGTGTCGCAGACTGTGCTCGACATGGTTGCTTGACTTAATACTTGTTTTTCAGCCTCAAACTCATGACTCTGACCAGAGACCGAAACTAGCGCCTTCTCGCCAGTGTCTGGTATGTTTATCTGAGTCTCAGTGTTTTCTAGTTCTGACATGTCAATGATATCAAACTCATCGTCAGAGGTCCCCAGTGCGATCACACTGGAGACATCACGAGCCCCGGTTGCCTCTTCATTAATTTTGCTTGTCAACTCATGGCTGAAACTCTCCAAGACACGTACATCATAGTCACCGCATGTTTCTCTCGTGAACACTGTCTCTTCCTTCGGCTCATCTGTGTGAATGTGATCTACGCCGGATTCTGTATGCCGTAGAAAGCCAGACTGTGCTTCACATGTTGTCCTTATTTCTATAGATTCTGTTTCATATTGCCCTTCTGACTTTTCTGACTTGAAAACACATGTTCTGAGTTGGCATGCCAATAATTCTTGATATTTCCCATCGTGTGCCACAAACCTAAAGCTATCACTATCACAGCCAGATACTGATGCTTGTTCAGTCACGGCTGACATCAACTCCTCACCATCAGTACAGACAAGCTGTGGGTCCTCAACGGGTGATCTTCGATTCTCAAATATATCAGTAACGGCATTGCTTTCAGAGACGCAGTCCAATGTTTTGTCTTCATTACTTGTAGTTTCATCAATGTCTAATACCGACATTTCTGTCTCATCATGTACTTCTTTAAATGAAGATTCCCTGTTTTTGGGAGCCCTCATTTTAGTACATATTGCAGAATTGTTCACTCCTGGCTGGTTTTCTATGTTTAAAATAACAGAATCGAGCATGGCAAGTTGATCTGTCGCAAACAAATCGTTACTCGAGATCAGTATTTCATTATTCAACTCAATCGGTTGTTCATTTGTCACGTCCAGTTGCTCACCGATGATTAATCTGTCAAGCGTACCATAACTTTGACTAGTGTTACACTCGAGGCTTTCATCAAATGTTTGTGATGTGGTGAGATTTAAAGACATATCCATTGGCGAGTTAAACGGTACATCAAGCGACACTTCAATGTCTTCCACGTGAATAGCACTGGCCAGACGTGATGTATATTCCTCTGGTGTTTCATTACCATCTATAGATCCACCAACACTTGACTGCTTGTATGCTCCTTCCCCAGCTCCGACGTGTCCAACATTTGGTTCATCAGCAATTGATTGTTTAACTGCAACATCTGCATCATCAACACTGAAGCCAACGTTGACACTTTCTTCCGACTGCGAGTCAGATATGGATATGCTTCTCTGTTTAGAGACTGCGCCAAGCAGGGTCATGATCTCATCAAGAATGTCATATATTTGCATTTCAAGTTGCTCTCTCTTCAGGCTGGATGAATCAGCAGACTCTTCTGATATCGGTGCTGTAGCTTCTCCACTCCGCACATTGTATGTTCTGGCAATGGGTCTCGTAGCCACTCCAGGACTTCCTTCCCGACTCTCTCGGAGCGATGGCGGGTTAGACTCTGATATGCCAAATCTGGGACGGCCGGAAGTCAGATTGGAAATCCTGAAAGAGAAATAGTATCGGCCTATGAAACCACATTTTATCAGTAAACACAAAACATCTAACATTGTATGAAGGCTTCCGCAATCACAGTGCATTGTTATCTCTAATATTAATTGACATGCGATATACGTGTGACAGTTCACTGTCATATACATTTTCGTTGGAAAAGAAAGTCATTAAAATTTAGGCGCACCCCTACATTATTATTGCGAACAAATACATTTGTCTATATTAAAGTTAGTTGCGCGTCCTTTACAAGACGTCGCAATCAACCCCAGCATTTATTACCTGTTTGTGATTTTATAGGTAATTTTACGTTTAGCACTTTGCCATGGCTTTCTGGACAGGCGACGCTCATGCCATTGTGAAAATCAACGCAAAGCGATCTGCTCTAATTTGGCACGCGGATGACTCCGGGTGAAACCGGGATGTCGGCATTGTGAAACATTGTTCACTACCCCGAGGTCACAGGCGCCCATTGTGTCTACATATGAACGTTATTCCTTTTTCGGGCCATTTCAAGGGTCGGTTATACAACCGGCTTCAAGAAGAAACCACACATGCATAGGATGTGCTAATTCATGGGGCTATGGGAAGCTATAGGCTATGGGAAGCTGGGATTGTCAATATACCATTGAATCTAATGGCACCAGATTAGAACATCGTGTTGAAATCATTGCTTTTTTGTGATAAATATTAGTAACGTTTGTAGAAACAGAGAGGGTGAATGCTGTCGTTCCAGCAACTACAAGCTGTATTGGGCATATATGCCAGAGGGTTACGGTTATTCAAATCGAGAGTCTCAGTTTGTATACAGCTGAACTGATCTTGTCTGGGGCCCTGAATAGAAGTCAGTCTGGTCTCGAGGCTTGCGCGTAAACTAATGGCGGGGAGGAGGGGGGGGGGGGGTTATTTCGCTACATCGGTGAGTTGGACTTTATGGTTGACTTCTCGTTCATAAAGCAGCGACACACCATTGAACGTAAAATTGCCTGGTAAATCAACCTGGGGTTGGGGTTGACCGCAACGTTCCGCCAAGTGCATGCAACACTGTAAAAGGCGGGAGATAGCCTGAGACAGGAAATGCATCTTGCACGTGGAACAATATCGCCAGATTAAAACCACATTTGCCATCAGAAGGCAGTCATCAGTTGCAGCGGAATGAAACGTTATGAGTGCTGTGCTTTATAGAAGATGTATTGTTGAATGCGTGTGAGAAGTGGACAATAAGCAGAGTATTCAAAACATACTCCATAGCAGTAGAGGTGTGATGTCCGAGATGATGACAACAGCAACAAATGTGAAGTTTGCAATAGATTGATAGAAACATAAAGGGGTAAATGTCTAGATATCTTGGCTAAATACCATGATAGGGAAAAGAGCACATATTTATTCCGAACTGATGACGGTGTGAGATGATGAACAGTGATGGATGCCATGATATGTTATTCGCTTACTCTTGCATTATGTCGGCCGCGGATAGTGTCCCTTGCTGCAGCTCGAAGGCCATCTTCTCCACCAGCGTGTCTATGGCCCCGATGACATCCAGATGGCACAGGTCTACGTCACAGCTGACCCGACGTGAGAGACCAGCCATGACCGAATGAACTTCAGCCAGCTGTGTCGTGTAGTCGTCATCTGAAACAAGGAAACAAGTGCTTAGATATTTCCACTTCAGTTTTGTGTCAAGAGCAACGTGTCAAGCTAAACAAAGCGTTTGAATATTAGTTTCAGATTATATTTACTCCATGTGGGTGAATATTAGTTTCAGCCTATACTAGACTCGTATTTACTACACGGGGGTGAATATTAGTTTCCTATTACATATATTGTATAGGAGTCTATATTAGTTTAATGTTATAATACTGCATAAGTGTGAATACTAGATTACTATTAAATTTACTGCCTACGGGTATGTTATTTTAGTATTTGCAAAAAGTCCGCTGCTATGAAATCAAAGCAGCTTCGGACGTCATGTTGATATGAACACTGCACATATGTGAAACAGTTCTCGAGGCTGATACCGATTACTCGTTTTATTACGAAGTGTCCAAGCTGGTATCCAACCTGCCCAATGTTACAATTCTGAACATGAAACTTTCTGGAAAGTCTAAGAAAGGATACACTGAAAGTAACAAGATCCACATCCTGGCGGTATTTCTATCCTACCAGCATGCATGCCGCGACAGGTATCATAAAAAGTCAAGTAATTGAGGCGTGTTTGGGTGTACGGTGATATCCTCACATTTCATAGACCAGTCGGCACTCGATGGGTCAGCTGATCAATGTCACGTCTTTACTTCCCAGAAATTTCCTGGTACCTATTTTAGGTCAGTAAAAACAAATCCTAAACTCAATGGGAATTCGAACGCATGATCACCGAGCAGGCAGCCAGCGGGCCAACCATGGCCATACCGCGCCCCCCCCCCCCCCTATGACAACTATGCAGCTGTATAGTTTGATTGAGCTAGTGCGTACGTGTCTGTGTGCAAGGCCAACCATGGCCATACCGCCCCCCCCCCCCATGACAACTATGCAGCTGTATAATTTGATTGAGCTAGTGCGTACGTGTCTGTGTGCAGGGCCAACCATGGCCATACCGCCCCCCCCCCCCCTATGACAACTATGCAGCTGTATAGTTTGATTGAGCTAGTGCGTACGTGTCTGTGTGCAGGGCCAACCATGGCCATACCGCGGCCCCCCTATGACAACTATGCAGCTGTATAGTTTGATTGAGCTAGTGCGTACGTGTCTGTGTGCAGGGCCAACCATGGCCATACCGCCCCCCCCCCCCTATGACAACTATGCAGCTGTATAGTTTGATTGAGCTAGTGCGTACGTGTCTGTGTGCAGGGCCAACCATGGCCATACCGCGGCCCCCCCTATGACAACTATGCAGCTGTATAGTTTGATTGAGCTGGTGCGTACGTGTCTGTGTGCAGGACCAACCATGGCCATACCGCGGCCCCCCTATGACAACTATGCAGCTGTATAGTTTGATTGAGCTGGTGCGTACGTGTCTGTGTGCAGGGCCAACCATGGCCATACCGCGGCCCCCCTATGACAAGTATGCAGCTGTATAGTTTGATTGAGCTGGTGCGTACGTGTCTGTGGGCAGGGCCAACCATGGCCATACCGCGGCCCCCCTATGACAACTATGCCGCTGTATAGTTTGATTGAGCTGGTGCGTACGTGTCTGTGTGCCAGCAAGTGTGAGGTCCTGAACTGGTTGTGAAGTCAGAGTGACGGTTAAGTGTTGGGACAATATGAAGGATATTACTGAACGTGATTCATATTGAAATGACAGTGATTATTATTCTTACCTTCCACCGCTCCTGCTTGTTCTTCTGAGTGACTTTGCACTTCTGTTTCAAAACACGTTGAATAAATGCTGTCTGCTGGTACAGATGTGTCTTGTCCGCCTGTTGCCAGAGGCGTGTCTGGATGTGCTGCTATTGCAGGCTCTAACTGACTGGTGCTGAGTTTGGTACTGCCGAACACTTCATCCTCATCAACCTGTTGGGAGTCTGTTGTTTCTTCATTTATAAACAATTCTTCGTCAGATTCGGCTTGGCTATATTTGTTTGTATTGCTTTTTTCCACAACAGTGGCATCGTTTTCTGCAGAGTCCCTTGTCCAGAAATAGTTTTGATTGACGGGCAGCTATTTCTTCCAGATGCCTTCCGGTGTGGAATTCTGCTGCCTCAGATTCTGACTGGATAGATAATAAAGATCCCCCGCTTTGGTCTGTAGATGCGTCTGTAGACAAAGATTCAGTGTCTGTTTTGCTATCAATTTCTTCGATTCTTCTGTCACTGTCAATTGAAATTTCAGCACCTACTGAATGGTCTATATCTGTAAGGTCGTCATAGAAACCATCGAGCTGGGATGATTGTAACGGACAGATGTCACATACGAGCACCCCTAGGCACCTGACTGACTCTGCTGCTTCTAGCGTTGACGAGCTTGTTGGAGTTTCCGTGTTAATGTCCGTCTGTTTAGTTAAGGTGTCTGCTGGTGCAATTCCATTGTCCTCACCAGAGGTGTCAATGTCTTTCTCGGAGGAAAATGATGTTCTGAGTTCTTGGATGCTTCGTTATAGCTCTACCGTGATCTAGTCGATGCTCTTTTCGGTCAATGAAAGTTAAAGCTTCAGAAATCTGATCAACGTCACTGCTTTCTAATTTGTACTCTTTGTGATCTATTGCGTTCTGGTCGTCAATTTCATGCACGCTTGACTTTGATTCTTCTGACAGGTCAGTTCTCGTGATTGTACTTGATAGCTCTTGGCTGCTGCTGTTGAATCTAGACTGGTCTGTAGCAGATAGTTCTGGTTTATCAAGGAAACTGTCATATAATGCATGACTGCCTTGATGCAGAAATAACTCATGTGTTGAGGACTGGCTCAGAGAGCCTCTGGCATCATAATGCTATCTCTTCAAACTGTGAGTTATCAACGGTGTAGAAAGCTTTTGTCTCTGTCTCCCTAACGGAAGTGATTGTCGGTCGTTCACTTTGCGTGTCTTCTTCCTGATTCGACACTGCGATGAAAACTAACATGTTTAGAAGTACTTTTGTGTAGATATTTCAGACTGGCAATAGTGCTGCCGTCAAGGCTCTGACCGTCGTGTGATTCAGCTAACGTATATCGGGTCATCTCATGTTGGGATGTTTCACTGCCCGACCATTGTTTCTGTTGGTTTTCTTCATCTTGTTCCTTGTCTTCTGTTAGCGAGTTATAATGTCCATCCTCCTCCTGCAGTCAGAGATTTCATATCTTCAGGGTAGTCTTCGGTGTTCTTCGGATGATGTATTAATTCTTGGCCCTCGTTTTTATCCTCTTCGGTTTCTGTATCTTCATCTTCCACTTTCTTGTCTTTTTTATATTCACCTTCTTCTTCACCAGCTTCAACTTGGTTAATGTCTTCAGATACTTGAACGTGTTCATATAACTGTTCTTTGTCTCGTTGTTGTTCATGTAGTTCTGTTTGGTTTTGTTTCCATTGTTCTTGTTTCCCTTGTTCTCGTTCATCTTCTACTCCTTTCTCTTGTTGTTGTCGTTGATGACGATACTGCTGCTGCTCCTCCTCCTCCTCCTCCTCCTCCTCTTCTTCTTCTTCTTCTTCTTCTTCTTCTTCTTCTTCTTCTTCTTCTTCTTCTTCTTCTTCTTCTTCTTCTTCTTCTTCTGTCTTTGGCGTTCTTCTTCTGTTCCTGTCTCACGACTGCCTGCCTGCTCTATAGCTCCTGACAATGGCTCCATACCCGTGAAATCGAAATTGGAGCCATCATCCTCCATAGAGTGCGACTGCAGTGCTGTTATGTCGGAATGGACCATGGAGTTATCGCACAGTGTTGCAGTGTCTGCTGATGCCTCCTCCAGCGGAATGTCACTAGGAAACACTGCTTCGGGACTGGTGTTCCTGGCTTCTCTGATCTCACCAACATTAGCATCTCCAAGTTCAACCTCATTAATGGGATGAAAACTCTCAGCAAACTCTTGAAAATACTGATGACCTGAATGTGCCTCACTGCGTTCATATCTCCATTCTTCAGGTCCACTGTCGTCTGCGATGGACATTGGACTTTCTGGTCTGATCAGTAGTGAATCCAGGTCTGGGGTAGTAGAACATTCTGCTTTGATTTCCTCTGTGCTGGTCTGGCTATTGACCATGCCATAGGCTTCCAGCATTTTGACCACATCTGGATCAATTGATTCTAGAGACTCAATCGATGATGTTGACGGCTGATGTCTGTCTTTTCCTAAACCAAAACCTCGACTGCTTATATCATCAGAAATTCCAAACACTTCTAACATGTCGTGATACCCATCTCTGGAAGATGTCTTTCTGCCTTCATCGTCTCTTTGGTGTTGATTTGTCTGTGTACTATTGCTAACACTAAAGCTGATGATTTCAGTTGTACTATTTTCATGTGTCCGAATTACACTTTGTCTACTGGAGCTAGCTTTGACAGCTCCTTCAGCAAAGTCGATGTCATTGTCATCAGCAAACGATTCAAAGAAGTGACCAGTATGACTGTGCACTAAAGTAACATTATTTGTTGTAAAACCTACACCAGAGGTGGCCAGGCTTGTATCTGTATCCAGACCAGTATCACCAGCTTCAGAAACTGACGTTCTACTCAAGTTATTAACCGGTGTGGCCTCCCGTCCCAATGCCATGACTTCACCGCATTCAGAGAGAGTATTCAGCCACTTCAGCACGCGGTACTCTCCTTCATCTTTCATAATAGAATCAACAAAAGTCGCCCCAGCGCTAAGTACATCAATAAATGTCTCATCCACGCTTTGAACGGGCGCAGCCTGATAGCTATCTTGTGCACTTACACAATGAGAAGGAATCTCAAGCGAAGAGTATGTCATCACAGTCATATCTTTGTTTGCATTTTCTGTTTCAGTTTGCACGTCTTTTTCAAGAATAGCTGTGTCTGTTTGTCTGCCTCTGAAATCGTCGTCTAACTGGTTGTGTGTGCACTTGTTGCTGAAACTTGCCTTCGTCACTCTCAACCGCTGATTCTTCTTCGTTGTGCATAGTTACAAACGCTCTTAACGTGTTGTCTTTATGCTCTGATTCTGTTTCAAAAGCTGGTGACTCTATTTCTCGGGTTTCCGAGGTTGCTTTCGCATCATGTACTTCTTTCTGTATGCCTTCTATCTTTGATTCACCGTACTGCACCCTTTCTTCCAGTACATCTGTCTCCGTATCTGGAGCAGCAATTTCTGTTTGTCTCAACTGAAACACTTCCCCTTCTGACTGTGATTCGTCGTCTTGTGTCTGTTGTTCTTCTTCGCTCCCAAACGCTTGCTTGTTCTAGTAACTCTGGCCATTCCATGAGCATTACATTTTCACAATTCGAAACAATGGGCGCAAACGCTACAAGTAAAGAATCAATAACAATTGCCCTATCTACATTAATTTTTCTCTGCAATATGGCCTTGAATCTCAGGTTCCCTTGTCTTTGTTTCCACGATTGAAACGTGGAAGTCTTGTGTTTTTGCATTATCTTGACTTAGATCTTCTTCTTCTTCTTCTTCTTCTTCTTCTTCTTCTTCTTCTTCTTCTTCTTCTTCTTCTTCTTCTTCCTCTTCTTCTTCTTCTTCTTCTTCTTCTTCTTCTTCTTTTTCTTCTTCTTCTTCTTGCAATTTCTCTTCTTCAGAGTGTGTCTTTCTTTCTATTGCTATTGAATATTCGTTCACAGCTGTCAACATTGTCTCTACTACAGGTACCTCACCACCTACAGCCCCTGTAAGTGCTTCTATTATTGTCTTATCCTCTTCTTTAACCACATCGATCTCTTCACCTCCAGCATGTCCCCTTAATTCTGGTGTGTCAATAATTATTACACCTTTAGGTTGGGAAACTATAGGAGTAAACTCCAGTAGTGAAGAATCGATTCGAATTTCATTATCTTCCTCTTGCACTGTGTCTTCTAAATATAAACCGCTTTTGTCATCTGTGTTCTCACCAAATAGCAACTCGTTACTGGTACTAGATCTGTCTTCTTCAAATCTCGTGTCCTCATTCAGATCTGCTTCATCGGGTACCTTGTCCCTATAGCAGAGAGCTTCAGTTTGATGTGAGTCCGCTAGTGTATCACAGCTGTCGTCTTGTGGCTGTAGCGGTAAGAATGTGACTTGGGCACTCTCAATGACTATGTCCTGATCTTCAAGATACTCATCAGTGGAATCATGAGACTGGAATTGTATGTCTTCTTGTATGATATTGGTGGTTTTGATTTGATCTTCTGAGTCATCTTCTAGTACATCGGTTTCTGTATCTTCAGCCTGTGAGTCATCTTCTGGTACATCAGCTTCTGTCACTCCATGCTGTGACTCATCTTCTAGCACATCCACTACTGTAGCTTCAGTCTGAGTCGTATCTTCTAGTGCGTCAGTTTCTGTATCTATAGGCCGTGACTCATCTTCGAGCACATCAGTTTGTATCTCTATAGGTGCTGATTCATCTGCTAGGACATCAACCTTTGTCTCTATCAGCCGTGACACATCTTCTCGCACACCAGCATCTGTCTCTCCAGGTCGTGTCTCATCTTCTAGTACATCAGTTTCTGTATCTTCAGCTTGTGATTCATCTTCTGACACACTCTCTTCTGTCTTGTGAGCTAATGCATCTCCTTGCGGGACATCAATTCCGGTCTCTAGTGTGTGTGACTCTTCCTCCTGGGCATTAGTTTCTTTATCTTGAATGTGTGACTCAGTTTCTGGGACACAGGAAACCTTCTCTTGAGTTTGTGAGTTTTCTTCTTGGGCATCAGTGTAGCTGTTGCGAGCTTCTTTGTCTTCTTCCATGATATTTGTGCTAACCACGTGCACATGTGAATCTTCTTCTTCTTGAGCATATGTATCTCTTTCTGAAACTTGCAGCTCTTCTTGCATTTCGTAAGCATGTACTTGTATTTCTTCTTCAGGAACGAATCTCTCCACCTCGTGATGTTGTGACTTTTCATCTTCCTTCTTCTTCTTCTTCTTCTTCTTCTTCTTCTTCTTCTTCTTCTTCTTCTTCTTCTTCTTCTTCTTCTTCTTCTTCTTCTTCTTCTTCTTTTCTGTAGAATCAATCTTAGTGTCTTGTTCCTGTAATTTCACAATTGTCTCTAATTCAGGTACTTCATCACCTAATTGCTCTGTAAGTGCTTCTACGCTTGCCGTATTCTCTTCTGTAACCACATCTGTCGCTTCACTTCCAGCATGTCCCGTTAGTTCTGGTGTGTCTATAATTATTACACCTTCAGGTTGGGAAACTATAGGAGTAAACTCGAGTAGTGAAGAATCGATTCGAATTTCACTATCTTCCTCTTGCACTGTGTCTTCTAAATATACACCGCTTTTGTCATCTGTGTTCTCACCAAATAGCAACTCGTTACTGGTACTAGATCTGTCTTCTTCAAATCTCGTGTCCTCATTCAGATCTGCTTCATCGGGTACCTTGTCCCTATAGCAGAGAGCCTTCAGTTTGATGTGAGTCAGCTAGTGTATCACAGCTTGTCGTCTTGTGGCTGTAACGGTAAGAATGTGACTTGGGACACTCTCAATGACTATGTCCTGATCTTCAAGATACTCATCAGTGGAATCTTGAGACTGGAATTGTATGTCTTCTTGTATGATATTGGTGGTTTTGGTTTGATCTTCTGAGTCATCTTCTAGTACATCGGTTTCTGTATCTTCAGCCTGTGGGTCATCTTCTGGTACAACAGCTTCTGTCACTCCATGCTGTGACTCATCTTCTAGCACATCTGCTACTGCCGCTTCAGGCTGAGTCGTATCTTCTAGTGCGTCAGTTTCTGTATCTATAGGCCGTGACTCATCTTCAAGCACATCAGTTTGTATCTCTATAGGTGCTGATTCATCTGCTAGGACATCAACCTTTGTCTCTGTCGGCCATAACATATCTTCTCGCACACCAGCATCTGTCTCTCCAGGTCGTGTTTCATCTTCTAGTACATCAATTTCTGTATCTTCAGCTTGTGATTCATCTTCTGACACACTCTCTTCTGTCTTGTGAGCTAATGCATCTCCTTGCAGGGACATCAATTCCGGTCTCTAGTGTGTGTGACTCTTCCTCCTGGGCATTAGTTTCTTTATCTTGAATGTGTGACTCAGTTTCTGGGACACAGGAAACCGTCTCTTGAGTTTGTGAGTTTTCTTCTTGGGCATCAGTGTAGCTGTTGCGAGCTTCTTTGTCTTCTTCCATGATATTTGAGCTAACCACGTGCACATGTGAATCTTCTTCTTCTTGAGCATATGTATCTCTTTCTGAAACTTGCAGCTCTTCTTGCATTTCGTAAGCATGTACTTGTATTTCTTCTTCAGGAACGAATCTCTCCACCTCGTGATGTTGTGACTCTTCTTCTTCTTCTTCTTCTTCTTCTTCTTCTTCTTCTTCTTCTTCTTCTTCTTCTTCTTCTTCTTCTTCTTCTTCTTCTTCTTCTTCTTCTTCTTCTTCTTCTTCTTCTTCTTCGTCTTCTTCTTCTTCTTCTTTTTCTGTAGAATCAGTCTTAGTGTCTTGTTCCTGTAATTTCACAATTGTCTCTAATTCAGGTACTTCATCACCTAATAGCTCTGTAAGTGCATCTACGCTTGCCGTATTCTCTTCTGTAACCACATCTGTCGCTTCACATCCAGCATGTCCCGTTAGTTCTGGTGTGTCTATAATTATTACACCTTCAGGTTGGGAAACTATAGGAGTAAACTCGAGTAGTGAAGAATCGATTCGAATTTCACTATCTTCCTCTTGCACTGTGTCTTCTAAATATAAACCGCTTTTGTCATCTGTGTTTTCACCAAATAGCAACTCGTTACTGGTACTAGATCTGTCTTCTTCAAATCTCGTATCCTCATTCAGATCTGCTTCATCGGGTACCTTGTCCCTATAGCAGAGAGCTTCAGTTTGATGTGAGTCCGCTAGTGTATCACAGTTGTCGTCTTGTGGCTGTAACGGTAAGAATGTGACTTGGGCACTCTCAATGACTATGTCCTGATCTTCAAGATACTCATCAGTGGAATCTTGAGACTGGAATTGTATGTCTTCTTGTATGATATTGGTGGTTTTGGTTTGATCTTCTGAGTCATCTTCTAGTACATCGGTTTCTGTATCTTCAGCCTGTGAGTCATCTTCTGGTACATCAGCTTCTGTCACTCCATGCTGTGACTCATCTTCTAGCACATCTGCTACTGTCGCTTCAGGCTGAGTCGTATCTTCTAGTGCGTCAGTTTCTGTATCTATAGGCCGTGACTCATCTTCAAGCACATCAGTTTGTATCTCTATAGGTGCTGATTCATCTGCTAGGACATCAACCTTTGTCTCTATCGGCCGTGACACATCTTCTCGCACACCAGCATCTGTCTCTCCAGGTCGTGTCTCATCTTCTAGTACATCAGTTTCTGTATCTTCAGCTTGTGATTCATCTTCTGACACACTCTCTTCTGTCTTGTGAGCTAATGCATCTCCTTGCGAGGACATCAATTCCGGTCTCAATTGTGTGTGTGACTCTTCCTCCTGGGCATTAGTTTCTTTATCTTGAATGTGTGACTCAGTTTCTGGGACACATGGAAACCGTCTCTTGAGTTTGTGAGTATTCTTCTTGGGCATCAGTGTAGCTGTTGCGAGCTTCTTTGTCTTCTTCCATGACTATTTGTAGCTAACCACGTGCACACTGTGAATCTTCTTCTTCTTGAGCATATGTATCTCTTTCTGAAACTTGCAGCTCTTCTTGCATTTCGTAAGCATGTACTTGTATTTCTTCTTCAGGAACGAATCTCTCCACCTCGTGATGTTGTGACTCTTCTTCTTCTTCTTCTTCTTCTTCTTCTTCTTCTTCTTCTTCTTCTTCTTCTTCTTCTTCTTCTTCTTCTTCTTCTTCTTCTTCTTCTTCTTCTTCTTCTTCTTCTTCTTCTTCTTCTTCTTCTTTTTCTGTAGAATCAATCTTAGTGTCTTGTTCCTGTAATTTCACAATTGTCTCTAATTCAGGTACTTCATCACCTAATAGCTCTGTAAGTGCATCTACGCTTGCCGTATTCTCTTCTGTAACCACATCTGTCGCTTCACTTCCAGCATGTCCCGTTAGTTCTGGTGTGTCTATAATTATTACACCTTTAGGTTGGGAAACTATAGGAGTAAACTCGAGTAGTGAAGAATCGATTCGAATTTCACTATCTTCCTCATGCACTGTGTCTTCTAAATATACACCGCTTTTGTCATCTGTGTTCTCACCAAATAGCAACTCGTTACTGGTACTAGATCTGTCTTCTTCAAATCTCGTGTCCTCATTCAGATCTGCTTCATCGGGTACCTTGTCCCTATAGCAGAGAGCTTCAGTTTGATGTGAGTCCGCTAGTGTATCACAGCTGTCGTCTTGTGGCTGTAACGGTAAGAATGTGACTTGGGCACTCTCAATGACTATGTCCTGATCTTCAAGATACTCATCAGTGGAATCTTGAGACTGGAATTGTATGTCTTCTTGTATGATAATGGTGGTTTTGGTTTGATCTTCTGAGTCATCTTCTAGTACATCGGTTTCTGTATCTTCAGCCTGTGAGTCATCTTCTGGTACATCAGCTTCTGTCACTCCATGCTGTGACTCATCTTCTAGCACATCTGCTACTGTCGCTTCAGGCTGAGTCGTATCTTCTAGTGCGTCAGTTTCTGTATCTATAGGCCGTGACTCATCTTCAAGCACATCAGTTTGTATCTCTATAGGCTGCTGATTCATCTGCTAGGACATCAACCTTTGTCTCTATCGGCCAGTGACACATCTTCTCGCACACCAGCATCTGTCTCTCCAGGTCGTGTCTCATCTTCTAGTACATCAGTTTCTGTATCTTCAGCTTGTGATTCATCATTCTGACACACTCTCTTCTGTCTTGTGAGCTAATGCATCTCCTTGCGAGACATCAATTCCGGTCTCTTGTGTGTGTGACTCTTCCTCCTGGGCATTAGTTTCTTTATCTTGAATGTGTGACTCAAGTTTCTGGGACACATGGAAACCGTCTCTTGAGTTTGTGAGTTTTCTTCTTGGGCATCAGTGTAGCTGTTGCGAGCTTCTTTGTCTTCTTCCATGATATTTGTGCTAACCACGTGCACATGTGAATCTTCTTCTTCTTGAGCATATGTATCTCTTTCTGAAACTAGCAGCTCTTCTTGCATTTCGTAAGCTTGAACTTGTATTTCTTCTTCAGGAACGAATCTCTCCACCTCGTGATGTTGTGACTCTTTTTCTTCTTCTTCTTCTTCTTCTTCTTCTTCTTCTTCTTCTTCTTCTTCTTCTTCTTCTTCTTCTTCTTCTTCTTCTTCTTCTTCTTCTTCTTCTTCTTCTTCTTCTTCTTCTTCTTCTTCTTCTTTTTCTGTAGAATCAGTCTTAGTGTCTTGTTCCTGTAATTTCACAATTGTCTCTAATTCAGGTACTTCATCACCTAATTGCTCTGTAAGTGCTTCTACGCTTGCCGTATTCTCTTCTGTAACCACATCTGTCGCTTCACTTCCAGCATGTCCCGTTAGTTCTGGTGTGTCTATAATTATTACACCTTTAGGTTGAGAAACTATAGGAGTAAACTCGAGTAGTGAAGAATCGATTCGAATTTCACTATCTTCCTCTTGCACTGTGTCTTCTAAATATACACCGCTTTTGTCATCTGTGTTCTCACCAAATAGCAACTCGTTACTGGTACTAGATCTGTCTTCTTCAAATCTCGTGTCCTCATTCAGATCTGCTTCATCGGGTACCTTGTCCCTATAGCAGAGAGCCTCAGTTTGATGTGAGTCCGCTAGTGTATCACAGCTGTCGTCTTGTGGCTGTAACGGTAAGAATGTGACTTGGGCACTCTCAATGACTATGTCCTGATCTTCAAGATACTCATCAGTGGAATCTTGAGACTGGAATTGTATGTCTTCTTGTATGATATTGGTGGTTTTGGTTTGATCTTCTGAGTCATCTTCTAGTACATCGGTTTCTGTATCTTCAGCCTGTGAGTCATCTTCTGGTACATCAGCTTCTGTCACTCCATGCTGTGACTCATCTTCTAGCACATCTGCTACTGTCGCTTCAGGCTGAGTCGTATCTTCTAGTGCGTCAGTTTCTGTATCTATAGGCCGTGACTCATCTTCAAGCACATCAGTTTGTATCTCTATAGGCGCTGATTCATCTGCTAGGACATCAACCTTTGTCTCTATCGGCCGTGACACATCTTCTCGCACACCAGCATCTGTCTCTCCAGGTCGTGTTTCATCTTCTAGTACATCAGTTTCTGTATCTTCAGCTTGTGATTCATCTTCTGACACATTCTCTTCTGTCTTGTGAGCTAATGCATCTCCTTGCAGGACATCAATTCCGGTCTCAAGTGTGTGTGACTCTTCCTCCTGGGCATTAGTTTCTTTATCTTGAAAGTGTGGCTCAGTTTCTGGGACACAGGAAACCGTCTCTTGAGTTTGTGAGTTTTCTTCTTGGGCATCAGTGTAGCTGTTGCGAGCTTCGTTGTCTTCTTCCATGATATTTGTGCTAACCACGTGCACACGTGAATCTTCTTCTTCTTGAGCATATGTATCTCTTTCTGAAACTTGCAGCTCTTCTTGCATTTCGTAAGCATGTGCTTGTATTTCTTCTTCAGGAACGAATCTCTCCACCTCGTGATGTTGTGACTTTTCTTCTTCTTCTTCTTCTTCTTCTTCTTCTTCTTCTTCTTCTTCTTCTTCTTCTTCTTCTTCTTCTTCTTCTTCTTCTTCTTCTTCTTCTTCTTCTTCTTCTTTCTGTAGAATCAGTCTTAGTGTCTTGTTCCTGTAATTTCACAATTGTCTCTAATTCAGGTACTTCATCACCTAATTGCTCTGTAAGTGCTTCTACGCTTGCCGTATTCTCTTCTGTAACCATATCTGTCGCTTCACTTCCAGCATGTCCCGTTAGTTCTGGTGTGTCTATAATTATTACACCTTCAGGTTGGGAAACTATAGGAGTAAACTCGAGTAGTGAAGAATCGATTCGAATTTCACTATCTTCCTCTTGCACTGTGTCTTCTAAATATAAACCGCTTTTGTCATCTGTGTTATCACCAAATAGCAACTCGTTACTGGTACTAGATCTGTCTTCTTCAAATCTCGTGTCCTCATTCAGATCTGCTTCATCGGGTACCTTGTCCCTATAGCAGAGAAGCTTCAGTTTGATGTGAGTCCGCTAGTATATCACAGCTGTAGTCTTGTGGCTGTAACGGTAAGAATGTGACTTGGGCACTCTCAATGACTATGTCCTGATCTTCAAGATAATTCATCAGTGGAATCATGAGACTGGAATTGTATGTCTTCTTGTATGATATTGGTGGTTTGATTTGATCTTGTATCATGATCTGAATGTGATTCTTCTTCTTGTATTCTGTCTTTTGAGCTTGCATTTCTTATGATCAATTGGTGGATGTTTGATGTTGATCTTTCTGTGAATCATGTTCTTTTCTTTTCTTCTGTGCTAGTATTTCTTCTTCTTCGAGAATTAATCTGTCAGCTCTTCTTGTCTTTCGTAAAGCCTGTGTCTTCTTAAATAGTCATTCTTCTTCTTCTTCTTCTTCTTCTTCTTCTTCTTCTTCTTGAGTCTTCATTCTTGTCTCTAATGTAAAAATCTCATCTGTCTTGGTGCAGGTTGCTAAATATGCTCTGTTAAGTACTCTGCTGCAGTTGATGGACTATAATTATCAGTATAAAATCCTAGTGTGGTCTTATGTGATTCAAAATAGTGATTCATGTGTGATACCTCATTGTCTCTGGGCATGATAGTAGTGATCTTTGTGTCTGATGATATGTCTTGTGGACGGTAAGAATGAAAGTTTCTGGATCATTTATATGATCATTTGTTGTTCATCTTCTAGTACATCGGTTTCTGTATCTTCAGCCTGTGAGTCATCTTCTGACACACTCTCTTCTGTCTTGTGAGCTAATGCATCTCCTTGCGAGACATCAATTCCGGTCTCTAGTGTGTGTGCCTCTTCCTCTTGGGCATTAGTATCTTTATCTTGAATGTGTGACTCAGTTTCTGGGACACTGGAAACCGTCTCTTGAGTTTGTGAGTTTTCTTCTTGGGCATCAGTGTAGCTGTTGCGAGCTTCTTTGTCTTCTTCCATGACATTTGAGCTAACCACGTGCACATGTGAATCTTCTTCTTCTTGAGCATATGTATCTCTTTCTGAAACTTGCAGCTCTTCTTGCATTTCGTAAGCATGTACTTGTATTTCTTCTTCAGGAACGAATCTCTCCACCTCGTGATGTTGTGACTCTTCTTCTTCTTCTTCTTCTTCTTCTTCTTCTTCTTCTTCTTCTTCTTCTTCTTCTTCTTCTTCTTCTTCTTCTTCTTCTTCTTCTTCTTCTTCTTCTTCTTCTGTAGAATCAATCTTAGTGTCTTGTTCCTGTAATTTCACAATTGTCTCTAATTCAGGTACTTCATCACCTAATTGCTCTGTAAGTGCTTCTACGCTTGCCGGATTCTCTTCTGTAACCACATCTGTCGCTTCACTTCCAGCATGTCCCGTTAGTTCTGGTGTGTCTATAATTATTACACCTTCAGGTTGGGAAACTATAGGAGTGAACTCGAGTAGTGAAGAATCGATGTCGAATTTCACTATCTTCCTCTTGCACTGTGTCTTCTAAATATACACCGCTTTTGTCATCTGTGTTCTCACCAAATAGCAACTCGTTACTGGTACTAGATCTGTCTTCTTCAAATCTCGTGTCCTCATTCAGATCTGCTTCATCGGGTACCTTGTCCCTATAGCAGAGAGCTTCAGTTTGATGTGAGTCCGCTAGTATATCACAGCTGTCGTCTTGTGGCTGTAACGGTAAGAATGTGACTTGGGCACTCTCAATGACTATGTCCTGATCTTCAAGATACTCATCAGTGGAATCATGAGACTGGAATTGTATGTCTTCTTGTATGATATTGGTGGTTTTGGTTTGATCTTCTGAGTCATCTTTTAGTACATCGGTTTCTGTATCTTCAGCTTGTGAGTCATCTTCTGGTACATCAGCTTCTGTCACTCCATGCTGTGACTCATCTTCTGGCACATCTGCTACTGTCGCTTCAGGCTGAGTCGTATCTTCTAGTGCGTCAGTTTCTGTATCTATAGGCCGTGACTCATCTTCAAGCACATCAGTTTGTATCTCTATAGGTGCTGATTCATCTGCTAGGACATCAACCTTTGTCTCTATCGGCCATGACACATCTTCTCGCACACCAGCATCTGTCTCTCCAGGTCGTGTTTCATCTTCTAGTACATCAGTTTCTGTATCTTCAGCTTGTGATTCATCTTCTGACACACTCTCTTCTGTCTTGTGAGCTAATGCATCTCCTTGCGAGACATCAATTCCGGTCTCTAGTGTGTGTGACTCTTCCTCCTGGGCATTAGTTTCTTTATCTTGAATGTGTAACTCAGTTTCTGGGACACTGGAAACCGTCTCTTGAGTTTGTGAGTTTTCTTCTTGGGCATCAGTGTAGCTGTTGCGAGCTTCTTTGTCTTCTTCCATGACATTTGAGCTAACCACGTGCACATGTGAATCTTCTTCTTCTTGAGCGTATGTATCTCTTTCTGAAACTTGCAGCTCTTCTTGCTTTTCGTAAGCATGTACTTGTATTTCTTCTTCAGGAACGAATCTCTCCACCTCGTGATGTTGTGACTCTTCTTCTTCTTCTTCTTCTTCTTCTTCTTCTTCTTCTTCTTCTTCTTCTTCTTCTTCTTCTTCTTCTTCTTCTTCTTCTTCTTCTTCTTCTTCTTCTTCTGTAGAATCAATCTTAGTGTCTTGTTCCTGTAATTTCACAATTGTCTCTAATTCGAGGTACTTCCTCACCTAATTGCTCTGTAAGTGCTTCTACGCTTGCCGTATTCTCTTCTGTAACCACATCTGTCGCTTCACTTCCAGCATGTCCCGTTAGTTCTGGTGTGTCTATAATTATTACACCTTCAGGTTGGGAAACTATAGGAGTAAACTCGAGTAGTGAAGAATCGATGCGAATTTCACTATCTTCCTCTTGCACTGTGTCTTCTAAATATACACCGCTTTTGTCATCTGTGTTCTCACCAAATAGCAACTCGTTACTGGTACTAGATCTGTCTTCTTCAAATCTCGTGTCCTCATTCAGATCTGCTTTATCGGGTACCTTGTCCCTATAGCAGAGAGCTTCAGTTTGATGTGAGTCCGCTAGTATATCACAGCTGTCGTCTTGTGGCTGTAACGGTAAGAATGTGACTTGGGCACTCTCAATGACTATGTCCTGATCTTCAAGATACTCATCAGTGGAATCATGAGACTGGAATTGTATGTCTTCTTGTATGATATTGGTGGTTTTGATTTGATCTTCTGAGTCATCTTCTAGTACATCGGTTTCTGTATCTTCAGCCTGTGAGTCATCTTCTGACACACTCTCTTCTGTCTTGTGAGCTAATGCATCTCCTTGCGAGACATCAATTCCGGTCTCTAGTGTGTGTGACTCTTCCTCTTGGGCATTAGTTTCTTTATCTTGAATGTGTGACTCAGTTTCTGGGACACTGGAAACCGTCTCTTGAGTTTGTGAGTTTTCTTCTTGGGCATCAGTGTAGCTGTTGCGAGCTTCTTTGTCTTCTTCCATGACATTTGAGCTAACCACGTGCACATGTGAATCTTCTTCTTCTTGAGCATATGTATCTCTTTCTGAAACTTGCAGCTCTTCTTGCATTTCGTAAGCATGTACTTGTATTTCTTCTTCAGGAACGAATCTCTCCACCTCGTGATGTTGTGACTCTTCTTCTTCTTCTTCTTCTTCTTCTTCTTCTTCTTCTTCTTCTTCTTCTTCTTCTTCTTCTTCTTCTTCTTCTTCTTCTTCTTCTTCTTCTTCTTCTTTTTCTGTAGAATCAATCTTAGTGTCTTGTTCCTGTAATTTCACAATTGTCTCTAATTCAGGTACTTCATCACCTAATTGCTCTGTAAGTGCTTCTACGCTTGCCGGATTCTCTTCTGTAACCACATCTGTCGCTTCACTTCCAGCATGTCCCGTTAGTTCTGGTGTGTCTATAATTATTACACCTTCAGGTTGGGAAACTATAGGAGTGAACTCGAGTAGTGAAGAATCGATGTGAATTTCACTATCTTCCTCTTGCACTGTGTCTTCTAAATATACACCGCTTTTGTCATCTGTGTTCTCACCAAATAGCAACTCGTTACTGGTACTAGATCTGTCTTCTTCAAATCTCGTGTCCTCATTCAGATCTGCTTCATCGGGTACCTTGTCCCTATAGCAGAGAGCTTCAGTTTGATGTGAGTCCGCTAGTATATCACAGCTGTCGTCTTGTGGCTGTAACGGTAAGAATGTGACTTGAGCACTCTCAATGACTATGTCCTGATCTTCAAGATACTCATCAGTGGAATCATGAGACTGGAATTGTATGTCTTCTTGTATGATATTGGTGGTTTTGGTTTGATCTTCTGAGTCATCTTCTAGTACATCGGTTTCTGTATCTTCAGCCTGTGAGTCATCTTCTGGTACATCAGCTTCTGTCACTCCATGCTGTGACTCATCTTCTAGAACATCTGCTACTGTCGCTTCAGGTTGAGTCGTATCTTCTAGTGCGTCAGTTTCTGTATCTATAGGCCGTGACTCAACTTCAAGCACATCAGTTTGTATCTCTATAGGTGCTGATTCATCTGCTAGGACATCAACCTTTGTCTCTATCGGCCATGACACATCTTCTCGCACACCAGCATCTGTCTCTCCAGGTCGTGTTTCATCTTCTAGTACATCAGTTTCTGTATCTTCAGCTTGTGATTCATCTTCTGACACACTCTCTTCTGTCTTGTGAGCTAATGCATCTCCTTGCGAGACATCAATTCCGGTCTCTAGTGTGTGTGACTCTTCCTCCTGGGCATTAGTTTCTTTATCTTGAATGTGTAACTCAGTTTCTGGGTACACTGGAAACCGTCTCTTGAGTTTGTGAGTTTTCTTCTTGGGCATCAGTGTAGCTGTTGCGAGCTTCTTTGTCTTCTTCCATGACATTTGAGCTAACCACGTGCACATGTGAATCTTCTTCTTCTTGAGCGTATGTATCTCTTTCTGAAACTTGCAGCTCTTCTTGCATTTCGTAAGCATGTACTTGTATTTCTTCTTCAGGAACGAATCTCTCCACCTCGTGATGTTGTGACTCTTCTTCTTCTTCTTCTTCTTCTTCTTCTTCTTCTTCTTCTTCTTCTTCTTCTTCTTCTTCTTCTTCTTCTTCTTCTTCTTCTTCTTCTTCTTCTTCTTCTTCTGTAGAATCAATCTTAGTGTCTTGTTCCTGTAATTTCACAATTGTCTCTAATTCGGGTACTTCCTCACCTAATTGCTCTGTAAGTGCTTCTACGCTTGCCGTATTCTCTTCTGTAACCACATCTGTCGCTTCACTTCCAGCATGTCCCGTTAGTTCTGGTGTGTCTATAATTATTACACCTTCAGGTTGGGAAACTATAGGAGTAAACTCGAGTAGTGAAGAATCGATGCGAATTTCACTATCTTCCTCTTGCACTGTGTCTTCTAAATATACACCGCTTTTGTCATCTGTGTTCTCACCAAATAGCAACTCGTTACTGGTACTAGATCTCTCTTCTTCAAATCTCGTGTCCTCATTCAGATCTGCTTCATCGGGTACCTTGTCCCTATAGCAGAGAGCTTCAGTTTGATGTGAGTCCGCTAGTATATCACAGCTGTCGTCTTGTGGCTGTAACGGGAAGAATGTGACTTGGGCACTCTCAATGACTATGTCCTGATCTTCAAGATACTCATCAGTGGAATCATGAGACTGGAATTGTATGTCTTCTTGTATGATATTGGTGGTTTTGATTTGATCTTCTGAGTCATCTTCTAGTACATCGGTTTCTGTATCTTCAGCCTGTGAGTCATCTTCTGACACACTCTCTTCTGTCTTGTGAGCTAATGCATCTCCTTGCGAGACATCAATTCCGGTCTCTAGTGTGTGTGACTCTTCCTCTTGGGCATTTGTTTCTTTATCTTGAATGTGTGACTCAGTTTCTGGGACACTGGAAACCGTCTCTTGAGTTTGTGAGTTTTCTTCTTGGGCATCAGTGTAGCTGTTGCGAGCTTCTTTGTCTTCTTCCATGACATTTGAGCTAACCACGTGCACATGTGAATCTTCTTCTTCTTGAGCATATGTATCTCTTTCTGAAACTTGCAGCTCTTCTTGCATTTCGTAAGCATGTACTTGTATTTCTTCTTCAGGAACGAATCTCTCCACCTCGTGATGTTGTGACTTTTCTTCTTCTTCTTCTTCTTCTTCTTCTTCTTCTTCTTCTTCTTCTTCTTCTTCTTCTTCTTCTTCTTCTTCTTCTTCTTCTTCTTCTTCTTCTTCTTCTTCTTTTTCTGTAGAATCAATCTTAGTGTCTTGTTCCTGTAATTTCACAATTGTCTCTAATTCAGGTACTTCATCACCTAATTGCTCTGTAAGTGCTTCTACGCTTGCCGTATTCTCTTCTGTAACCACATCTGTCGCTTCACTTCCAGCATGTCCCGTTAGTTCTGGTGTGTCTATAATTATTACACCTTCAGGTTGGGAAACTATAGGAGTAAACTCGAGTAGTGAAGAATCGATTCGAATTTCACTATCTTCCTCTTGCACTGTGTCTTCTAAATATAAACCGCTTTTGTCATCTGTGTTCTCACCAAATAGCAATTCGTTACTGGTACTAGATCTGTCTTCTTCAAATCTCGTGTCCTCATTCAGATCTGCTTCATCGGGTACCTTGTCCCTATAGCAGAGAGCCTCAGTTTGATGTGAGTCCGCTAGTGTATCACAGCTGTCGTCTTGTGGCTGTAACGGTAAGAATGTGACTTGGGCACTCTCAATGACTATGTCCTGATCTTCAAGATACTCATCAGTGGAATCTTGAGACTGGAATTGTATGTCTTCTTGTATGATATTGGTGGTTTTGGTTTGATCTTCTGAGTCATCTTCTAGTACATCGGTTTCTGTATCTTCAGCCTGTGAGTCATCTTCTGGTACATCAGCTTCTGTCACTCCATGCTGTGACTCATCTTCTAGCACATCTGCTACTGCCGCTTCAGGCTGAGTCGTATCTTCTAGTGCGTCAGTTTCTGTATCTATAGGCCGTGACTCATCTTCAAGCACATCAGTTTGTATCTCTATAGGTGCTGATTCATCTGCTAGGACATCAACCTTTGTCTCTATAGGCCGTGACACATCTTCTCGCACACCAGCATCTGTCTCTCCAGGTCGTGTCTCATCTTCTAGCACATCAGTTTCTATATCTTCAGCTTGTGATTCACCTTCTGACACACTCTCTTCTGTCTTGTGAGCTAATGCATCTCCTTGCAGGACATCAATTCCGGTCTCTTGTATGTGTGACTCTTCCTCCTGGACATTAGTTTCTTTATCTTGAATGTGTGACTCAGTTTCTGGGACACAGGAAACCGTCTCATGAGTTTGTGAGTTTTCTTCTTGGGCATCAGTGTAGCTGTTGCGAGCTTCTTTGTCTTCTTCCATGACATTTGAACTAACCACGTGCACATGTGAATCTTCTTCAATGTCTGTCTCTCCAGCTGTTAGCTTATACTCTATGGCATCAGTTGCGCTGTCAATCGGTCTTGCTATTTCACATAGAAAACCTTCTTCTGTCTCTCCACGATGTGATTCTTCGCCTAAAACACCAAGTTCGATGTCTCCAATTTGTGATTCATTGTCTAGAAAATCCATTTTTGTCTCCCCCACTTGTTTGTCATCTTCTAAATCATACGTTTCTGAATCATCAGCTTGTATGTCATCGTCTAAATCATACGTTTCTGAATCATCAGCTTGTATGTCATCGTCTAAATCATACGTTTCTGAATCATCAGCTTGTATGTCATCTCTGAGAACATCTTGTTGCGTATCGTGCATGTTGTGTGTCATCTTCTAGAACAGCATGAATTGTTTCTTCTTTACTGCGTGACTCGGATTCTGAAATTGAGTCTTGTATTTCTGTTGCAGTTTCTTCTACAGCTTCTTCTGCTTTGTGTAACTCTGCGGCAGAGTCTTGTGTTTCTAGTGTCCTTTCGTCTGTTGTGGTATATGCTTCTGCCTTTTTCCAGACCTTGTTCTTCTATTTCCGTTTCATCTGATCCTGACAGTTCTTCACTTGCTTGTGAAGCTGATTCACACACCTGTAAATCTGGATAACTGTCTGATAACTGTATGCAACTTATACCTTCAGTCTGGGAATCGATCTCTAGTTTGATTGCTTGTATTTCTACTTCAGCTCGTTCAAGGTTTGTAGAGTCTGTTTCTGTATCGGATGGCTGCGGGCACACACCAGGAATGTGTAACTCGAGCTTTGCACCAAGCCCAAACACTAAAGACATCTTTCTTGCAGTTTCTTGGTCATTGTAGTCTTCTTCTGTTTCCTGGTCCGGCCTCGTGACGTCTAACATATGTTCGCTTGACAGATCACCTACCTCAGTGCCATGTATATCTTCTGTTCCGAAGCCATGTTGATCGGGTGTTCCAATTTCTTTTCGATCATGCACGTCTTTAACATGTTTTTCGTCTTCTGCTGTTCCTTGTAAACTGTCAACTTGGGTCTCATGTGGGGCTTTGTGGTATTGACCACCGCTGTCTTTGAATGTTTGATCAACAATGTCCACAATCAGTTGCTTGTTTATGTTTGAGTCATCAGCGTGGCCCGATTGAGAATGAAGCTGGTTGCTGATAACCTTGAGATGAGCTGAGTCTTTGTCGTGGAGACCGATGTCGTCCTCATCAATGACATCTGTATCTTGCTGATGGTAGTCTTTTTCTGTGTCCCGTTGATCATTGACTTGTGTGTCCCTTGTTGATCATTAGACATCTGTGTCCCTTGTTGATCATTGACTTGTGTGTCTTGTTGATCATAGACTTCTGTGTCTTGATGATCATAAACTTCTGTGTCTTGTTGATCATAGACTTCTGTGTCTTGTTGATCATAAACGTCTATGTCTTGTTGATCATAGACTTCTGTGTCTTGTTGATCATAGACTTCTGTGTCCTGTTGATCATAGACTTCTGTGTCCTGTTGATTATAGACTTCTGTGTCCTGTTGATCATAGACTTCTGTGTCCTGTTGATCATATACTTCTTTATTTTGTTGATCATGGACTTCTATGTCTTGTTGATCATAGACTGTTTTCATCTTGTTGATCATAGACTTCTTTGTCTGACTGATCATAGATTTCTGTGTCTTTTTCTTTGCACACGCCCGTGTCTTGCTGATAATGTATTTCCTTATCCTGTTTATGAAATGTTTGTGTGTCTTGCTGGTAAGTAATCTCTCTGCCATGTTGCTCATGAACTGTCTTATCTAGCTGTATATGCTCCTCAAACAATCCAGTAGTGTCCTCAGCACTGTGTGGCTGGTATCTGACACTGTTATCGTCCTGGTACTCTTGTTCCTCGATGCATTCGGATCTCATTCTCATCCAGTGGGGCAAAAATAGATCTTCTACTGCTACAGGTTTAAGAGCATCAGAAGAGGGACTGATCTGATCTGTGGTGGAAGAGTCTGACCCGACAACTGGTATTCCTTCAACCGGTAACCCTGTTTCTATTATTGGCCTTTGATTAGTGGGAGAGTCTGTTGATTGGGACTCCAGAAATATGGCTTCACTTAAATCAAACACGTCAAAAGACATGTTTCGCGAATGTGATGTTCGATCTGTCTCTGTTTTCTTGATGTCTGTTTCTAGCGTTATTGCCTCCAGTGTTTCTCCTACCTTGACCATTTTATTCTGCTCTTCTTCTTCTTCTTCTTCTTCTCTTCTTCTTCTTCTTCTTCTTCTTCTTCTTCTTCTTCTTCTTCTTCTTCTTCTTCTTCTTCTTCTTCGACATCATTCTTCGACTCATTGCTTTCTTTCCCTTCCGCGTGTTCGACTAGAATTAATTGTTGACTGACCAGTTCGGATGAAATATTCACAAATTGTAGCTCCCTGTTTTGTTTTCCATCGACATCGACTTTATCATCAAACTCATATTCACCGTCTCCTCCTTTCTCTGACTCAGTTTCGTCTTCCGGGGCTATTACTTCTCCGTCCGGACGTTCAGATACGGGCAGTGTTGGCAGGATCGTGTTACAAGCAGACACTTGTTGCAAAATCTTGCTGTGCGTCCTCTTGTATATTGTCTTCAGTGGTTTGCTGTGGGTAATGGCTATCGCTTTTCTCGTCGTCTTGTATGCTGTCTGTTGATACCGCTTTGCTTGTTATCTCATCAACATAAGTTTGTTCAAGGTAATTTTCGTTTTCGTCTTCAGTTTCAAGTATTTGGTAAGTTTCTGAATGAATTTCCCGTGTCGTGCGTTTAGCAAACTGTTGCGTTTCATTTTGTTTCTTGGTGTCTTCTCTTTCTTCGTCTTTCTCTTGTCTCTCGATTTTCGCTGAAATAATTTCACTGTTCGCTTCTTGCTCCAGTGAGACTCGACGACTTTTGTTTTCTTCGTCATTATCTTCTACAGCCTGTGCCTCATTTTCATTTTTTACTGTTGCATCGTAGTCGCCGTCTTCCCCCGTCTCTTCCTCCTTCTCTTCTTCTTCTGATTCTTGCTCCTCGCCATCACTTAAAGGACTATCTGTGTGTTGTCATCCATATTGTGGATTTCTGTATCTGCCTTTATTGTTAGACGATCGTCAGAAACGGGCTGATGTTGTTGCTGGCTTTGTTCTTCTGTTGCGTGTTCGTCAATAAATCCTGTTGTGGATATTAGGTCTTTCTGATTGTTGAACTCTGAGACGCTAGTTTGGAATGCCGTGGTGTGTGTCCTGTCAGAAGCAGAAATGGCTTGGTGGGGCCAGGAACACTGCTCCACAGCAGATTCCTCCTGGGACACTCGAAGCAATGTTCTGCTGTATAATAAACTCACGGACACTGTGGTGGAAGAAATTAAAGCTGGACATTTCTGGTGTCGTCATGTCCATGCTGTCTCCAAAACTGAGGTAACTGTTTTCCAGGTAGCCTCTTTCACACGACGACATTGACTCTGACAGGTCCAGTAGTGGCAAATCCAAGTCACCTTTGAGAAGTTGCAACATTTGTTTGTCTGAAGTATCCTCAGCCTCTGCAAGGTCCGAGAAAGGGCGTGTACTACTAAAGCTATGTTCTAGTTTCTCGGTTTTAGTTGACACCCAGTAGGGAGTTTTAGAACCATAGACGGCTTGCTGGCATTCTAAGTCTGTCTCGCTAGCCCTATCATGCTTTGTTGTTCGTGTTATTTGAGACTGGGTTGCGCTATCAAACAATGGCTCTGATATGAAGAGTTCGTCGAGCTGCAAGTGTTGTTCATGGACAGATAATTTAGTTTCCTCACTTGTCTCTAACTGATAGGCTCTACCGGACTCAGTGTGGTCGCTGTTTGCAGCTCCGGGTGTTGGTGAGTTTGGGGGAGTTGAGGGCTGCTGGTCACTATTTTCACAAGCTGGTGTGATATTTTTGTTGCTTTCAACTTCATTATTAGAATCCTTCATGTCGCCGTCATAACCCTCAATACTGTCTGTACTGATGGACAAACCCTTCGCGTATTCAGTATCTCTTTCTGTATACCTTTCACTGTCGTCATCCAGTGGATATTTCAATCCATGGCTGTGTGTTTCATCAAGCATAACCTTTTGACTACTTGCGTCAGGAATTAGATGCTTTTGAGTTGAGATCAGAGCTTCCGACTCTTCTAAAAGAAACATTTCTGGTACTTCATCGGGTGTTGCCAGTAGTTCTATGGGTCTTCTGTGCGACGTAGTCATAATTCTGTCATCTGAGTGAGTCCAAGATTCTGAAAAGCTGTCCTGCTTCGTTGACACTGGCCTCTGAGTCCGCAGTTCTCTCCACGTTATCTTGAGTAATATAAGCCGAGTCTGTAAACTGTGACGTCAGAGGGTCGTCATCGGATCCTATCTTAGTTGAAAATGGCGAGGGTTCAGTGAAAATCACCCCATTTTTCCGTATTAAAGACTCAGTTTGTTCTCCTGAATCTTGAACATATTCTTCGTCAATTTTTTGTTCAACAAATCCTTCTTCTGTAGACATCTCAGCCTGCTCAATGACTAAGTTTTGACGCACTTCTTCTGCTTCATACGTAGTTTCTACCCTGACAGAAGTTGTGTCTCTACTCTGTGTGCTTTTGTATGTGGAAATCAGAGGAATTATCCAGTCATCCGGATATGAATCACTTTCAAGTAGGCCAGCATCGTCTAATTGACTACACACTGTGTCGTGTTTCCATACACGGTCATGGCGGCTGGCTGCAAACTCCGAGGATTTCTCTTCTGGGAAACACGTGGATACAATAATCTCGTGGTCGTGAGACGATGACAGTTCTACACCATCAAGGATTTGACTCGCCATTGAATTGATTCTCTGTAGCCTTGTCTTGTAGGCCGTCATTTACCTCTTGCAGGAATGAATGCTTTGTCGTTAGCATGTATTCACTTCGCTCGTGCACAAGTGAATAATCTTCAACGGGTAGCAAAGATTCACCCTCATCATTCGCACTGCTAAATGATCCGTGGCACTTCGCGTTAATTGTCTCAGGATATGTATCAATCTCAGTGAGCTCTGTGTTGCAAATATTTGAATCCTGGAGATTTACGTCTGCAACTACGTCTGTTTCCAACTGCTGGTTTTCTCTTTCTTGTTCTTCTGTAACTACGCCCGCGTCCAAATGCTGGTCTTCCCTTCCTTGTTCTTCCTTAACTGCGTCTGTTTCCAAATTTAGGTCTTCCGTTTCTTGTTCTTCTTCTGTAACTACGTCTGTTTCCAAATGTTGATCTTCCCTTTCTTGTTCTTCTTCTGTAACTACGTCTGTTTCCAAATGTTGATCTTCCCTTTCTTGTTCTTCTTCTGTAACTACGTCTGTTTTCAAATGTTGATCTTCCCTTTCTTGTTCTTCTTCTGTAACTACGTCTGTTTCCAACTGTTGATCTTCCCTTTCATATTCTTCTTCTGTAACTACGTCTGTTTCCAACTGTTGATCTTCCCTTTCTTGTTCTTCTTCTGTAACTACGCCTGTTTCCAAATGTTGGCTTTCCTTTTCTTGTTCTTCTTCTGTAACTACGTCTGTTTCCAAATGTTGATCTTCTCTTTCTTGTTCTTCTTCTGTAACTACTTCTGTTTCCAACTGTTGATCTTCCCTTTCTTGTTCTTCTTCTGTAACTACGTCTGTTTCCAACAGTTGATCTTCCCTGTCTTGTTCTTCTTCTGTAACTACGTCTGTTTCCAAATGTTGATCTTCCTTTTCTTGTTCTTCTTCTGTACCTACGCCTGTTTCCAACTGTTGATCTTCCCTTTCTTGTTCTTCTTCTGTAACTACGTCTGTTTCCAACTGTTGATCTTCCCTTTCTTGTTCTTCTTCTGTAACTACGTCTGTTTCCAACAGTTGATCTTCTCTTTCTTGTTCTTCTCCTGTAACTACGTCTGTTTCCAAATGTTGATCTTCCCCTTCTTGTTCTTCTTCTGTAACTACGTCTGTTTCCAAATGTTGATCTTCCCTTTCTTGTTCTTCTTCTGTAACTACGTCTGTTTCCAAATGTTGATCTTCCCTTTCTTGTTCTTCTTCTGTAACTAGGTCTGATTCCAAATGTTGGTCTTCCGTTTCTTGTTCTTCTTCTGTAACTACATCTGATTCCAACTGTTGATCTTCCCTTTCTTGTTCTTCTTCTGTAACTACGCCTGTTTCCAACTGTTGATCTTCCCTTTCTTGTTCTTCTTCTGTAACCACGTCTGTTTCCAAATGTTGGTCTTCCCTTTCTTGTTCTTCTTCTGTAACTACGCCTGTTTCCAACTGTTGATCTTCCCTTTCTTGTTCTTCTTCTGTAACTACGCCTGTTTCCAACTGTTGATCTTCCCTTTCTTGTTCTTCTTCTGTAACTACGTCTGTTTCCAAATGTTGGTCTTCCTTTTCTCGTTCTTCTTCTGTAACTACAACTGTTTCCAACTGTTGATCTTCCCTTTCTTGTTCTTCTTCTGTAACTAGAACTGTTTCAAATTTCTGGTCTTCTCTTTCTTGCTTTTGTTCAGCATCATATGTTTCATATTGTTGGAATTCACATTGTGCTTCTTGATCTTCTTGTTTCTCAACATCTCTTTCATGCAGTTGGTGTTCACGTTCAGCTTCTTGGTTTTCTTTAACCACATCTGTTGCAAGCTTTTGGTATTCATCTTCAACTTCATATACTTCTTTAGAAACATCTGATTCATTTTCTTGATGTCCACTGTCAACATCGTGTTTATCTTTAGCCATATCCGTTTCATATTCTTTATTTTCTCTTCTAACTTCTAATTCTTCTTTCGCTACATCTGTTTCACATTGTTGATGTACAGTTTCAGTTTCTAGTTCTTCTATAGCAACATGATCTTCATATATTTTATGTTCACTTTCAACTTTTTGTTCTTCTTTAGCAAGACCTCTGTCACATTCTTGATATTCACTTTTAACTTCGTGTTCTTCTTTAGCATCATCTGTTTCATATTGTTGATGTTCACTTTCTTTTTCTAGTTCTTCTTTAGCAAAATCTTCTTCATATTGTTGCTGCTGACTTTCAACTGTTTGTTCTTCTTCAGCCGCATCTTCTTCATATTGTGGCTGCTGACTTTCAACTGTTTGTTCTTCTATAGCTACATGTTCTTCATATCCTTGATGCTGACTTTCAACTGTTTGTTCTTCTTCAGCTACATCTTCTTCATATTGTGGCTGCTGACTTTCAACTGTTTGTTCTTTCTCAGCTACATGTTCTTCATATTGTTGGTGCTGACTTTCAACTGTTTGTTCTTCTTCAGCTACATCTTCTTCATATTGTTGGTGCTGACTTTCAACTGTTTGTTCTTCTTCAGCTACATCTTCTTCATATTGTGGCTGCTGACTTTCAACTGTTTGTTCTTCTTCAGCTACATCTTCTTCATACCCTTGATGCTGACTTTCAACTGTTTGTTCTTCTTCAGCCGCATCTTCTTCATATTGTGGCTGCTGACTTTCAACTGTTTGTTCTTCTTCAGCCACATCTTCTTCATATTGTGGCTGCTGACTTTCAACTGTTTGTTCTTCTTCAGCTACATGTTCTTCATATTGTTGCTGCTGACTTTCAACTGTTTGATCTTCTTCTTCAGCTACATCTTCTTCATACCCTTGATGCTGACTTTCAACTGTTTGTTCTTCTTCAGCCGCATCTTCTTCATATTGTGGCTGCTGACTTTCAACTGTTTGTTCTTCTTCAGCCACATCTTCTTCATATTGTGGCTGCTGACTTTCAACTGTTTGTTCTTCTTCAGCCACATCTTCTTCATATTGTGGCTGCTGACTTTCAACTGTTTGTTCTTCTTCAGCTACATCTTCTTCATATTGTGGCTGCTGACTTTCAACTGTTTGTTCTTCTTTAGCTACATCTTCTTCATATTGTGGCTGCTGAATTTCAACTGTTTGTTCTTCTTCAGCCACATCTTCTTCATATTGTGGCTGCTGACTTTCAACTGTTTGTTCTTCTTCAGCTACATCTTCTTCATATTGTGGCTGCTGACTTTCAACTGTTTGTTCTTCTTTAGCTACATCTTCTTCATATTGTTGCTGCTGACTTTCAACTGTCTGTTCTTCTTCAGCTACATGTTCTTCATATTGTTGCTGCTGACTTTCAACTGTTTGTTCTTCTTCAGCTACATCTTCTTCATACCCTTGATGCTGACTTTCAACTGTTTGTTCTTCTTCAGCCGCATCTTCTTCATATTGTGGCTGCTGACTTTCAACTGTTTGTTCTTCTTCAGCTACATCTTCTTCATACCCTTGATGCTGACTTTCAACTGTTTGTTCTTCTTCAGCCACATCTTCTTCATATTGTTGCTGCTGACTTTCAACTGTCTGTTCTTCTTCAGCTACATGTTCTTCATATTGTGGCTGCTGACTTTCAACTGTCTGTTCTTCTTCAGCCGCATCTTCTTCATATTGTGGCTGCTGACTTTCAACTGTCTGATCTTCTTCAGCCGCATCTTCTTCATATTGTGGCTGCTGACTTTCAACTGTCTGTTCTTCTTCAGCTACATGTTCTTCATATTGTTGCTGCTGACATTCAACTGTTTGTTCTTCTTCAGCCGCATCTTCTTCATATTGTGGCTGCTGACTTTCAACTGTTTGTTCTTCTTCAGCCACATCTTCTTCATATTGTGGCTGCTGACTTTCAACTGTCTGTTCTTCTTCAGCCGCATCTTCTTCATATTGTGGCTGCTGACTTTCAACTGTTTGTTCTTCTTCAGCCACATCTTCTTCATATTGTGGCTGCTGACTTTCAACTGTCTGTTCTTCTTCAGCTACATGTTCTTCATATTGTGGCTGCTGACTTTCAACTGTTTGTTCTTCTTCAGCCGCATCTTCTTCATATTGTGGCTCCTGACTTTCAACTGTTTGTTCTTCTTTAGCCACATCTTCTTCATATTGTTGCTGCTGACTTTCAACTGTTTGTTCTTCTTCAGCCACATCTTCTTCATATTTTGCTGCTGACTTTCAACTGTTTGTTCTTCTTTAGCTACATCTTCTTCATATTGTTGCTGCTGACTTTCAACTGTCTGTTCTTCTTCAGCTACATGTTCTTCATATTGTTGTTGCTGACTTTCAACTGTTTGTTCTTCTTCAGCTACATGTTCTTCATAATGTTGCTGCTGACTTTCAACTGTTTGTTCTTCTTTAGCTACATGTTCTTCATATCCTTGATGCTGACTTTCAACTGTTTGTTCTTCTTCAGCTACATCTTCTTCATATTGTGGCTGCTGACTTTCAACTGTTTGTTCTTCTTTAGCTACATGTTCTTCATATTGTTGCTGCTGACTTTCAACTGTTTGTTCTTGTTTAGCACTATCTTCTTCATATTGTTGATGCTGACTTTCAACTGTTTGTTCTTCTTCAGCTACATCTTCTTCATATTGTGGCTGCTGACTTTCAACTGTTTGTTCTTCTTTAGCTACATGTTCTTCATATTGTTGCTGCTTGACTTTCAACTGTTTGTTCTTGTTTAGCACTATCTTCTTCATATTGTTGATGCTGACTTTCAACTGTTTGTTCTTCTTCAGCTACATCTTCTTCATATTGTTGGGGCTGACTTTCAACTGTTTGTTCTTCTTCAGCTACATGTTCTTCATATTGTTGCTGCTTGCTTTCAACTGTTTGTTCTTCTTCAGCTACATGTTCTTCATATTGTGGCTGCTGACTTTCAACTGTTTGTTCTTCTTCAGCCACATCTTCTTCATATTGTGGCTGCTGACTTTCAACTGTCTGTTCTTCTTCAGCCGCATCTTCTTCATATTGTGGCTGCTGACTTTCAACTGTTTGTTCTTCTTCAGCCACATCTTCTTCATATTGTGGCTGCTGACTTTCAACTGTCTGTTCTTCTTCAGCTACATGTTCTTCATATTGTGGCTGCTGACTTTCAACTGTTTGTTCTTCTTCAGCCGCATCTTCTTCATATTGTGGCTCCTGACTTTCAACTGTTTGTTCTTCTTTAGCCACATCTTCTTCATATTGTTGCTGCTGACTTTCAACTGTTTGTTCTTCTTCAGCCACATCTTCTTCATATTGTTGCTGCTGACTTTCAACTGTTTGTTCTTCTTTAGCTACATCTTCTTCATATTGTTGCTGCTGACTTTCAACTGTCTGTTCTTCTTCAGCTACATGTTCTTCATATTGTTGCTGCTGACTTTCAACTGTTTGTTCTTCTTCAGCTACATGTTCTTCATAATGTTGCTGCTGACTTTCAACTGTTTGTTCTTCTTTAGCTACATGTTCTTCATATCCTTGATGCTGACTTTCAACTGTTTGTTCTTCTTCAGCTACATCTTCTTCATATTGTGGCTGCTGACTTTCAACTGTTTGTTCTTCTTTAGCTACATGTTCTTCATATTGTTTGCTGCTGACTTTCAACTGTTTGTTCTTGTTTAGCACTATCTTCTTCATATTGTTGATGCTGACTTTCAACTGTTTGTTCTTCTTCAGCTACATCTTCTTCATATTGTGGCTGCTGACTTTCAACTGTTTGTTCTTCTTTAGCTACATGTTCTTCATATTGTTGCTGCTGACTTTCAACTGTTTGTTCTTGTTTAGCACTATCTTCTTCATATTGTTGATGCTGACTTTCAACTGTTTGTTCTTCTTCAGCTACATCTTCTTCATATTGTTGGGGCTGACTTTCAACTGTTTGTTCTTCTTCAGCTACATGTTCTTCATATTGTTGCTGCTTGCTTTCAACTGTTTGTTCTTCTTCAGCTACATGTTCTTCATATTGTGGCTGCTGACTTTCAACTGTTTGTTCTTCCTCAGCTACATCTTCTTCATATTGTTGCTGCTGACTTTCAACTGTTTGTTCTTCTTTAGCTACATGTTCTTCATATCCTTGATGCTGACTTTCAACTGTTTGTTCTTCTTCAGCTACATGTTCTTCATATTGTGGCTGCTGACTTTCAACTGTTTGTTCTTGTTTAGCACTATCTTCTTCGTATTGTTGCTGCTGACTTTCAACTGTTTGTTCTTCTTCAGCTACATCTTCTTCATATTGTTGGTGCTGACTTTCAACTGTTTGTTCTTCTTTAGGTACATATTCTTCATATCCTTGATGGTGACTTTCAACTGTCTGTTCTTCTTCAGCTACATGTTCTTCATATTGTTGCTGCTGACTTTCAGCTGTTTGTTCTTCTTCTTTAGTTACATCTTCTTCATATTGTGGCTGCTGACTTTCAACTGTTTGTTCTTCTTCAGCTACATGTTCTCCATAATGTTGCTGCAGACTTTCAACTGTTTGTTCTTCTTCAGCTACATGTTCTTCATATTGTGGCTGCTGACTTTCAACTGTTTGTTCTTCTTCAGCTACATGTTCTTCATATTGTGGCTGCTGACTTTCAGCTGTTTGTTCTTCTTCTTTAGTTACATCTTCTTCATATTGTGGCTGCTGACTTTCAACTGTTTGTTCTTCTTCAGCTACATGTTCTTCATATTGTTGCTGCTGACTTTCAGCTGTTTGTTCTTCTTCTTTAGTTACATCTTCTTCATATTGTTGGTGCTGACTTTCAACTGTCTGTTCTTCTTCAGCTACATCTTCATATTGTTGCTGCTGACATTCAACTGTTTGTTCTTCTTCAGCTATATGTTCTTCATATTGTTGCTGCTGACTTTCATATTTTTGTTCTTCCTCAGCTACATCTTCATCATATTGTTGCTGCTGACTTTCAACTGTTTGTTCTTTCTCAGCTACATGTTCTTCATATTGTTGTTGCTGACTTTCAACTGTTTGTTCTTCTCTAGCCGCATCTTCTTCATATTGTTGGTGCTGACTTTCAACTGTTTGTTCTTCTTCATCTACATGTTCTTCATAATGTTGATGCTGACTTTCAACTGTTTGTTCTTCTTTAGGTACATATTCTTCATATCCTTGATGTTGACTTTCAACTGTTTGTTCTTCTTCAGCTACATCTTCTTCATATTGTTGGTGCTGACTTTCAACTGTTTGTTCTTCTTCAGCTACATCTTCATATTGTTGCTGCTGACTTTCAACTGTTTGTTCTTCTTCAGCTACATCTTCATATTGTTGCTGCTGACATTCAACTGTTTGTTCTTCTTCAGCTATATGTTCTTCATATTGTTGCTGCTGACTTTCATATTTTTGTTCTTCCTGAGCTACATCTTCATCATATTGTTGCTGCTGACTTTCAACTGTTTGTTCTTTCTCAGCTACATGTTCTTCATATTGTTGTTGCTGACTTTCAACTGTTTGTTCTTCTCTAGCCGCATCTTCTTCATATTGTTGGTGCTGACTTTCAACTGTTTGTTCTTCTTTAGGTACATATTCTTCATATCCTTGATGTTGACTTTCAACTGTTTGTTCTTCTTCAGCTACATGTTCTTCATAATGTTGATGTTGACTTTCAACTGTTTGTTCTTCTTCAACTACATGTTCTTCATATTGTTGCTGCTGGCTTTCATATTTTTGTTCTTCCTCAGCTACATGTTCTTCATATTGTTGCTGCTGACTTTCAACTGTTTGTTCTTCTTCTTTAGCTACGTTGTCTTCATATTGTTGGGGCTTACTTTCAACTGTCTGTTCTTCTTCAGCTACATCTTCTTTATATTGTTGCTGCTGACTTTCAACTGTTTGTTCTTCTTCAGCTGCATATTCTTCATATTGTTGGTGCTGGCTTTCAACTGTTTGTTCTTCTTCAGCTACATGTTCTTCATATTGTGGCTGCTGACTTTCAACTGTTTGTTCTTCTTCAGCTACATGTTCTTCATATTGTGGCTGCTGACTTTCAACTGCTTGTTCTTCTTTAGGTACATCTTCTTCATATTGTTGGTGCTGGCTTTCAACTGTTTGTTCTTTTTCAGCTACATGTTCTTCATATTGTGGCTGCTACTTCTACATCTTCATCATATTGTGGCTGCTGACTTTCAACTGCTTGTTCTTCTTTAGGTACATCTTCTTCATATTGTTGTTGCTGGCTTTCAACTGTTTGTTTTTCTTCAGCATCATATGTTTCATACTGTTGTTGTTCAGTTTCAGTTTCATATTCTTTGTGTTCAGTTGCAGCTTCCTCTTCTTCTTGCTCTTGATCATAGTGTACAGCTTCATCTGCTGAACTGTCCGGTTTTTTGTTTTTGTCTAGTGGTACGTTTCCTTCCACTTTGCGGTCAATATAAATGGGTTCAGTATACATTGTGTATTGCCATGTTGTATCTGAAGACAAGATAGTTTCTTCTTCTTCTTCTTCTTCTTCTTCTTCTTCTTCTTCTTCTTCTTCTTCTTCTTCTTCTTCTTCTTCTTCTTCTTCTTCTTCTTCTTCTTCTTCTTCTTCTTCTGCTGGCTTTTCTTGCCTTTCATCTGTACACAATGCCTTTTCCGTGTGTGCCATAGCCCTAGAAATTCTTTCGTTTTCTTCAGGAATGTTTTCTTGCGTCACGTGCTCCGTCATCGTCATCTGATCTTCTTGGTATTCATGAATTCGATCACACCCAGTTGCTTCTACCACACTTTCCATGGACACATCAGACGATACTGACGAAGTTCTGAAGCTTTCGCTCAGTGACATATCTTCTGTTTTCTCCTCGGACTGGGACAATGTGTCCCACGCCTCAGAACCTGCTCCCTCGTCAGCAGAGTGAGCGTCTGGTTGTCGTGTAGTATAGGGGAAGGTGTCTCTTTCCCCCGTGGAGTATATGGCTAGGGTTTGGAGGGGTAAATCTGCAAGTGTTAAATCATCAGTTGAATGTTGCATAAGTAATGTTGTATGTTGTTTCTCACTTGCAGTTTCCGGCTCAACCTCAATTGGTGTTTGTAAATGTAAAGCATCTTGAAATGCTTCTACTTTCTGTAATATCACAGTTCCTTTTCTGTATGCGTGTTGACTATTAGAGGTGATTATGTCCGCACTTAAAAATGCATCGTCTTCGTGGCCTAGAGTCTCACAGCTGACATTGTCATCAGTAACATCATTGCCCAGGTCGATTTCATTGTCATCAGCAAAGCTTTGACTAAACTCTGCACCCGAATGTTGGTATATTTCAGAGTCACAAGTTGAGTGCCAGCCGTCACAAACATCCTCATCTAGCAATGCCTCGGGTGTAGCTGCCCGATCAAACTAGGCAGTATCTTTTGGGCTGAAGATTTGGTAGTCTATCATTTCTGAACATGTCTGCAACCAAGCTGGAATTTCCATAACTTGTGTTGGGACCAAGTCGCTGTACTTATCAAACTGTTTTTGAGTCGTGGTAATGTCACTGTGAACTGTGCCGCTATATGAACACATTGTTTCATCAGCGTATGCGCTTGCGACTGTGCAGAGACTTGCCGTGACTTGCTGATACCCTTCATTGTTTCCTACACTTTGATCAGTTCCTGTTTGGTCTGCAGTTGGTACATGTATAGCTTCGCTGCCGGCAGTTGTGGTACATATGGTCTGGTCACATGTTGTAGTCATTGCTGAATCATCACCAGCTGTTGATGCGCCTCCGGCCACATCAGTGATATATCTGCCTTGTGAGAGTTCAGACGAGGAAGACCTTGAATGATGTTTGACATCACGGAAACTGTCGTGTTTGTCTGTACAAACCGAGGGAGAAACGATATCAGTCAAATCATCTGTGCGTGGGTCGGGAGTAGTCTGGGGTGCATATGCACCGTGAACATGATCTGTTTGATCATCGAGTTCTGCGTTAGCTTGTTGTTTTACTGGGTGCTTTCGTGTCAGTGCATGGTCACGATGCATGTCTCAACTCCGACACACTGTTTAGAACACGCAGACTGGCTGCTAGAGAACAAAACTTCGTCAGCAGCAGTGTCTCTTTCTTCGTACATTTCCCGTGGAATGACCTGAAGGGAATCAGTTTGAATAGCGTCTTGTTTCTGCCTGTGATCACGCTTCACTGGAATGAAGGACAGGAAGGTGATGTACAAGTAGTTCTTTGGAAAGTTCACATTTGAAATGATCTGGTCTGTACAAAATGTCGGCGATATCTACTGTCAGTGGAATGATATTTGGTGCCACACGGATGATGCTTTCTGTGTACACGTTGTGACGAATGTTGGGAGTTTTAGCCGATAGAGCCCACCTCTTTGTGAAAATGGCGGGATGTTCAGCAACATCTAGAAAGCTGGCGATCTTGATCATGTCGGGGCTAAATGTTGCTGTCGCCTGCGGTCGTCGGTCTAGGATGAGATGAACTAAGAAATGCTGCTGTGGCAGAGTGGTGCCGCTCGCCTCATGTGTGTCACAATTGGTGAATGTGTAGTCTCTGGTAACAGACAAGAGATACTGTACGAGAACATCGCAATCTGAAGACTCTATGTTCTCACCATACAAAGATGAATCAGAGGAGTCATTCAGTACGGGGTTGTACAACTCAAGTATGTCCTTGGTTTCTACTGACTTTTGCTTCTTGCTTTGATTAGCACCCAATGGTTCTTCTGTTGCAACACTTGAGTCGTCAGACGAAGTTCTACATCTCATGCTTGTCATGTCATTATCCATCAATGGTGGAGTTGCATTTTCATGAGTGTTTCTTACGGAGCATGCGATTTCGTTGTCCTTTTGTTTATTTATATCAGGTCGTTGATCAGTCATGTGACTTGTGACATTCTCTTCAGTCAGGTAGTCACAGGTGTGGTCCTCATTTCTAAAGTTGGGTAAAGTCGCCTTGTCATAAATGGAATTCTCAGGTGTAAAATTATACTGGTCTGTATCATGTTCTCCACGGGTGTCTGAGGTGTGTGATGGTTTCGTGTCAGCACTGGCCCATCCACCTTCGTCTGAGGTATGTGATGGTTTCGTGTCAGAATTGGCCCATCCACGTTCGTCTGAGGTATGTGATGGTTTCGTGTCAGCACTGGCCCATCCACCTTCGTCTGAGGTATGTGATGGTTTCGTGTCAGCACTGGCCCATCCACGTTCGTCTGAGGTATGTGATAGTTTCAAGTCAGCACTGGCCCACGTTTCTCTCTGTGTGGATTGAGTGTTGCGCGTGTTTGTGTGACCAGACTGAATACTGTGTGAATCATCAGCGGAAGACCACACTGGATATCTGTTCAATGTGTCCAAACCATGTGGCATTCTCCCGTCGCGATTGACATCTGACAACAGTTTCTCTGACTGAAATTGAGAACCCAGGTCTTGTTCGTTGTCTGGGTAGTCTTGGTGCGTCTGTGTTGCACTCACTTGTCTGAGATCTGCAGTTGCACGAAAGACTGACTCATTAGTAATCAGGACACTTTGACCTTCGTGTCCAGACTCAGGGGTATCATTGGTCCCGTACTGTGATAACAAATAAGGCTGTTTTGTTGCGGGCAGTTCCCCGCGGCTAAGATGTGAGGACAACTCTTGACTTAGAAGTCCAGACAAGAAGTGTTCCTTTGGCCTGTCTCGGGTGTCTGCTATAGTCTGATTATTGGAGTTTGTCAGTTGCATACTAGTTTCTCTACCATGTTGAAATACTTCCAGCGAGAAAGCATCTACCTCAGTTGGTGACGAATATCCTTCAATACAGGACTCCGTGCTGTCAGCTGAGCGGGCAATCCCAGACACATGTGTACTTAATGTTTCTTCAACTGGCTGTTTAAAATATGACATTTTATCGGAAGTTAACCAGGCTTCTTGTGCTCTTGAAATGTGTGTTGATGAGACACTGGAATATTCCGTAGTCTGGTTTAATTCATTGTCTTGATTTTGCCTTTCTTCTAATGTTAGTATTGTTGTTCCTGCAGTGGAGTCATATAATAGCGTAGACCTTTGATAGTCTGTAAACGAATGTGCTTCTGGCATATCAGGATGACCAGGTTCTGCACTGCCATAACTGCTTTTGTCAGTAGTAGATGAACCGGTATAATAGGATTCCTTGTGATGTTGCGCAGTATCATCAACGTTAATTTCTGAACTGGTAAAGCAGATTTCAGCATTTTCATCTCTGTCTTTGATGTGTTTTTCATACTCAAATAAGCTGCTGCTAGGATCAGTTGTTTGCATGTTTGAGCGCTCGTTGTCTGTGATTATGGCTTGCTCACGGTCTTGTGGACACACAGAGCACTCTGGACTCTCTTGAAGAGATTCAGCTGTCAATGCCTGGGCAGTGTCCGGGCAGGACTCACTTATCAGAGAAGAGAGCAGATATTTGTTGTGGTGACTGTAGTATTTCATTGATGTGGTGATCTCGTTATTAGTGTTGTTCTCAGTTGTCACATGTTGATATGTAGTGGTGTTCTCTTCTCTATTGGCTGACATTGACCATGTATCGCCCTCTGCTTCGGTATTGTCGATACCATCAAAACACATCGCGGCTGTTTTTTGTATAGTATGAATGTGCCTGTGGGTTTGATCCGTTGAAATGTCTGTGCCCGTTTCTTCGTTTTTCCCTGTCCATTCGGAAAGATTCAAGCTTTCATAGGTGTACTCTTCTTGCGATTGTAATTGGTAGGTTTCGTGGCAAGGTTGAATGCTCTCTATTATGCCAGATTCTTTACACGACATAGCTTCCATTGCTGTTGTGTTTGCTTTTTTGGTGAAAACATCCTTAGATGTGGCAAGGCTGTATAAATCTGTCTCTATCATTGGGGCAACAGAAATGCTCAGCCCAGCATAAGCGAGCTGCTTAATACTATTACAATCATTGTCTTCATCGGCAGAGGTTATCTGGTGCGTATCATCTCTGTCCAAGGGACTTTCAGGTGGTTTTGGTGAAGCCTGTAAGAATGGGTCCTCCAGAGCGTCTGCCTCATCCACAGAAGTACTTGGTTCCACAGTCATTCCAAACAGGTATTGACTCTGAAGAAAGGTTACAGGTTCAGAGTCTGAGCTTCGCTGCTCGCCTGCCCCTAATAAATTGTCGACTGAGCTGCTAAATCTGCTCAGGTCGATATGTCGTCTGTAAATGGCGTACTGTCTGGAGCAGGATTTAATAAAGTCATCGTCAGAACAGCAGACGCTCAATGGCGCTGGGGTTATAGTGATGTCATCAACCGAGGAACTCATTTCTCCATTCATGGTGCTTTCTTCGTGCCGTCCATAAGATGTCTCTTGTGTGTGTGGTTCAGGTCTTGTTTCCGGGTTAGAGTTGTATCTGGAAGATCGAGGATTTCCGTCCCTGTAACGTAGGCGTGTTGTGCTACTTGCATTGGATGATATATTGGTGAGGTCATCCACTGAAGTACTCAGATCTGACTGCCAGTCTTGTTTAGGTGGTGTTCGGCTCTGCGGATACTTAAACAAGTCATCAACAGACGAACTTTTTTGTGAGGCACTTGAGGTTTGCATTGGTGGTTGTATTGCTTCTATTTTGGTCAGGCTTGAATGTTTATTTGCAGAATTTATCTGCTCTTCATTTGTAATGCACAGTTCAGTAGGACTTGCTGCTTCGGTGTAGACACATTCTCTTGTCTCTTCAGATTGTGAAGATGGTGCTCCGGAAGTCGATGCCGCAGTCTTGTCGGGTGACGAAATGGGGGTTACAGCACGTGTCGTGTTATTATCCCCGGCTGGGTTTAATTCTCCGATATTTAACGTATTCACGGAATCTCGATCGTCACCATCATCAGAATCAACTCCGTAGGGTGCGTCGTCTCCAACGGACATGGTCTCAGAAGAGGAAAGAACATCGGAGGAGCTATGGAATGCTTCAGAATCTATATCAGACGTAGACATGTACATTCCGGTGTCGTCGCTGGCGGACATGTCCGTGTCAGCGCCGGGAGAGAGAAGAGCGGTGGCTGCGTTCTCTGTTTGGTAGCTGGCATTGTCCAGATTCAGATCTTTAGAACCGTCGAGGTGAACCTCCTGTTTTTGTTTCTTGGCATTCAGATTGTCTTCGATCTCGATCGAATGTTTATGCCTGGTCTGTGTGGAACATTGTGTGTTAATGGAAAGGCTTTTCATTGTGTCAGGGTCTGTCCGAGACTTGACTTCACCGCTTACATGAAGCAGCGAGTCCATTGTCTGAGAATACTCAATCTCCGAGTCTCTTTCCGAAGATGAAAATACACCATGGAGTTTAAGAGTCGAAATATCACGTGTTTCATCTTCCCCTGCTGTCTCTATCCTCTCAGCATGCCGACGTTTTTCTTTCAACTCAAGCTCATCCACAGGGTCTCCTTCGTCAAGGTCAGCTCCATCCTGGTGTCTGATGGATGAGCCGGCTGCGGATAAGTCATCCTCCAATATTCTCTCTGACATGGGTGAGTGGATAATGGTATCCATCCAATATTTCAGATATTCTTGTTCTTGCTCTACGCCAGCTTGATACCCGTCCTGGTCATCTTTGTTGAAGGCCCATGCCCAACAGAACTCACTCGTCCACACCTCGTCTCCTTGTGGAAGCTCGGGGCTAGGCTCAGGAAGCACAGGCGGATTCATAAACTCTTCTTGTAGGCACTCAGTGATGCTGTCCTTTCGGAGCTGTAAAACAAACAACCAAAAAGAGTATACAATCTGCATCGATCTGTAAATAGCATAACATTGCCATCTTACATTGATTAGAGCGAATATTGCAAATATAACTCGAAAACTGAAACTTCATATACCTAATATGTACCCCATTTGTCATGTTCATCGACCAGCTATGAGAACATTCCAGGAAGATAAACATATATGTATGGTATGTGAAGCTTGCATGAGTGAAAGAAGATGACATGTGTTTGCGTGATGTATGCATTGTGTGTACGCGTGTGTGTATGATGCATGCATTGTGTGTACGCGTGTGTGTATGATGCATGCATTGTGTGTACGCGTGTGTGTATGATGCATGCATTGTGTGTACGCGTGTGTGTATGATGCATGCATTGTGTGTACGCGTGTGTGTATGATGCATGCATTGTGTGTACGCGTATGTGTATGATGCATGCATTGTGTGTACACGTGTGTGTGTGTGTGTGATGCATGCAATGTGTGTACGCGTGTGTGTGTGATGCATGCATTGTGTGTACGCGTGTGTGTGTGTGCGCTCACGTGGTCGTGGGTGGGTGTACGCATGCTCGAGTCGTTTTTGTTGTTTGATGCTATAAAATGACGCTTGAATCTGTATTCTGTTTTTTTTTAAAATGTGAATTATGACATCCTATTCTTTTTCGAAATGTTGTGTAGTTTTCCATTGCGAACCTAAATACAACAGAGCTTAAAACTATAATAGGACACTTGTGGGTGGAAATTCAGATTAAGAAACCGGACGTTGCGGCTTTAAAGATGTAGTGGAATGGCAGAGTCGGATACATCTCCGAACCTCCAACATTGATGCTTTGAGAGTTCCATTGTTTCAAACAGAATGTTCAACGTTCCAGGGTGGACAAGAATGTGTAAACATCCGTTGTGCTGACGGCGGGGTGGTGGGGTAGTGGCGTGGTGGGGTGGTGGGGTAGTGGTTGGGTGGTGGGGTAGTGGTGTGGTGGGGTAGTGTGGGGGTGGTGTGGTGGGGTAGTGTGTTGGTGTGGTAGTGGGGTGGTGGGGTAATGGAGTAGTGGGGTGGTGGTGTGGTGGGGTAGTGGGGTAGTGAGGTGGTGGGGTGGTTTCCCACACAGGTAAGTTGCAATTAAACGCTGACTTCTCGTTCAGAAAGTAGTGACAAACTACTGCACGTAAATTTGCCTAGTGCATCGACCTGGGGTCGGGGTTGATCGTGACGTCCTGCAAAGGACATTTAACACTTCAACTGTCCATACAGGTTTGTCCTGCTGTCCTACTGTAATTGGGTTACACACCACGAGACATTGGCTGTAGACGGAAGTGTGCAACTGCCACACGATACATCACCTCGTGAGTGTATAAGTCTCGTTACGTGGCACTGTTCATCAACATCTGTAATCAATAACTAATAAACATGGTGTATTTAACTGCCGCCTGCAGCAGTGTCTTATGGCAATGTGAGTGGATGAGAATTATTTGTGTGCAGTCCGGAGACAGATGGCGAGCGAGGGCAGGTCAAATGACATGTTTTCTTCAGTACATTACATCGAGGCAGTAGGTAGTGTTTCTACGTGAGAATTTAGAAATTAGACAGCAGAGACTGAGAGTAACTCCCATATAGAGGCACTTGGCTTGTAAATGTGCTGACATACTGGAGACATAATGTCGTGTCTTGTTTGTTGGCATACTAGACATATTTGTCTGGTGTATGCACTAGTATATTAGTCTGGTATACGCACTGGTATACTTGTCTGGTATATGCACTGGTATATTTGTCTGGTATACGCACTGGTATACTTGTCTGGTATACGCACTGGTATACTTGTCTGGTATACGCACTGGTATATTTGTCTGGTATATGCACTGGTATATTTGTCTGATATATGCACTTGTATATTTGTCTGGTATATACACTGGTATATTTGTCTGGTGTATATACACTGGTATATTTGTCTGGTATACACACTGGTATATTTGTCTGGTATATGCACTGGTATATTTGTCTGGTATATGCACTGGTATATTTGTCTGGTATATACACTGGTATATTTGTCTGGTATATACACTGGTATATTTGTCTGGTATATACACTGGTATATTTGTCTGGTATACACATTGGTATATTTGTCAGGTATACACACATATTACTATATTACGCTCAACATCGCAGCTCAACAGGAGCCAGAATCAATAGTTAACGAAAATGAGTTCAGCAACGCTGGCGTTTTCCACGACAAATATAACTTTATTGGTGGCAATCGTCCGTACAGTGTGACCACATCACCGTTCCCATGTTGATGGGAGGGCCGGTGAAATATAATAAATAATTATTGATAAATATTCAATGTCAACTGCCGAGACCGATTCCATCCTGTTATTTTTATGATTGACAAGTAAACTTCATACAATCCATCGTTCTGTAACTACATTACGTTCCTGATTCTAAGATCACTACTTACGCCGAGCTATGGGTGTGCTGACGCCATGACCTCTAGTTGACAATCGACAGGCAAGTTCTGATGCAGTACACTTTCCTCATCTTCTCTGCGTTAAACCTTCATCTTGCAATCGTCCTCCGTAATGCAGATTGTACCCTTGTTTCTTTATCTCCCTGGAGTACGAGATGGTATATTCTCTACGTCCTTCAGTTGGTTATTTACGTTAATATTTCGGTGTTATTATCTTGTCCGTCCGTCTCCATTATCATTCCCAAAACCTAACTAAATTTAGTGACGTATTACGCTGTGACGTCATCTAGCAACTTGCGTATTATGTCGCTTCTTAGTTAACTCTTCTTGTACTATTTGCCACAATTTCTGTATCTTATTCTAAATCATTGTTCTTTGCCTCCGACGCTACATGGCAGGTGGAATGTGCCACATAACATGATAATATGCATTGTTTATGCTTACAACATTCATTTGACAATGTGTTTTTTCCTACGTGAATGTATCGTGCACTGTTGATGAACGAAAGATGAGTTATTGGAAGGGCCGAATATAAGACGGGTCTACGTGCCCAATTTGTAACCCTTTTAAAATAAAGTTCAATTCAATTCAATATCTACTGATATATTGGAGACACATGCCTTGTCTTGTATATCTACTGATACATTTGAGACACATGTCTTGTCTTGTATATCTACTGATACATTTGAGACACATGTCTTGTCGTGTATATCTACTGATATATTTTAGACACATGTCTTGTCTTGTATATCTACTGATATATTTGAGACACATGTCTTGTCTTGTATATCTACTGATATATTTGAGACACATGTCTTGTCTTGTATATCTACTGGCATATCGCAGACATGTATCGTGTCTTGTATATCTACTGGCATATTGGAGACACTAGTCATGTGTATACTAAACAAGCTGAACAGCGCATACATGCTTTTTAATATAAGTGTTATAGACGGGTTCTAAGAATATATTGGATACAGAAAAGAACAAATGAATCCATACGACAAGATTTGAATACAGAAGAAGGTTGGCTTACCAAAGACGATAAAGCAAAGAGAAATGAAATATTTTGGTCACTTGGAACGTATTGAAAGTTTGGAGAGAACAAAAATGGAGGGGCATGCTCGGGTAGAGTGGAAGAGGAAGGCCAAAGAAAGATGGATGCAGTATGTGGCAGATGATCTCCAGATGGGTGTATCAGACGTGGGACATCTTGCTTATGACCGAGAAGTTTTCGGAAGGTTGTTATGGGAGCGAGGTTCTGCAAAGGACATGCTACTGAATGAATGAATGAATGAATGAATGAGTCATGTCTATACCTACTCATGTACTGTTAACACTTCTGATGTGTTATATAAGTAAAGTTCCCGTTGAAACACCTTAAGGGGCATTGGGTATAGGTGCTAGTCCCACATGTGTATAGATCAGTCGACACTGGACGAGTGATGTGGTTATATCACGTCAGGCCAGCCGCCTCTACCTCCCAGAACACTTCCTGGTACCCATATTGGGCTGGGGATTCCTTTGGGTCCAGATCGTTGTTTTTAACTCTCGCCTCACAGGGAGATTCAGACACGTGACCGACTTGTGTGCTGGACACTCGCCTACCGCGGCCCGCAGACTGCACGTCACCACATTCAATTTATTGCTGATGCATTCACGTGTATTGTACCATAGGGGTAATGGACCAACAGAACAACAACATGATGAATACATACAGGATAATACACACGCTGATGTAATAACGTCAGAGACAATTAACGACACACGAAATGATCAGGCAATGCCAGGACAAGAAAAGAACGCCGCAGCCCTCGTGTACTGGCCAACAGGGAACAGGAGTTGCCATAACAATAACAACATTGAACACTGCGACCGGTGAGCGTCGGCTTCGGCGTTTTCTCATCACATGTTAATTAATTAGCGGTAACAGGTTTCATCTATTGTGTGTCTCCAGGCATGGTTTGTGAGAGATGCTGCGTGCAGCACAGGTCGCCTGATTGATTGACACTTGCCTTGCCAGATCGTGAGCCGATAATAACATATACAAACACCTGTGTCCGTCCCTGATTACAAACCGCTGTTGTCAACTCTTGTGGTAAGGGCTTAATATGGTAATGTGTTTAATTCATTGTTACTGACAGGGCTATTTTAGCCCTTGTGTATGCAAAATACGTGATCATAGGATTATTTTGAGTGACTTATCCTTTGATCTACTTATCCTTTGATCTACTATAAACTACAGCGCCACTTACTTGCCACTTTGATATTTCATTAAATCCAGTCACAGTCAAGAAACTGCTATACCACACAAACAATAAAGAAATAACTACATCACACAGGCAATCAGGAAATAACTACACCACACAGACAATCGAGAAATAACTATACTAAACTAAATCAAGAAACGACACTACACAGACAATTAAGAAACAACACCACACAGATAATCAAGAAACAAGTACCCCACGCAGACAATCAAGAAACTACACCAAAAGACAATCAAGAAACTACACCACACAAACAATCAAGAATCTACACCACACAGACATTCGGGAACAACTGTATAACACAGACAATCAAGAACCAACTACACCACACAGACAATCAAGAACCAAGTGCCCCACATAGACATTCAAAAAAACTACACCACACAGACAATCAAGAACCAAGTGCCCCACATAGACATTCAAAAAACTACACCGCACAGACAATCCAGAAACTACACTACACAGACAATCAAGAACCAACTACACCGCACAGACAATCCAGAAACTACACTACACAGACAATCAAGAAATAAGTACACAACACAGACAATCAAGAAACAAGTACCACACAAAGACAATCAAGAAACAAGTACCACGCACAGACAATCAAGAACAAGTACCCCATATGGACAATCAAGAAACAAGTACCTCACACAGACAATCAAGAAAATACACATCACAGACAATCAAGAAACAATTACACCACACAGACAATCAAGAAACAACTACACCACACAGGCAATCAAGAAGCGGTCACATCACACAAGCAATCAAGAAACAACTGCACTACACAGACAATCAAGAAACAACTTTACTACACATACAATCAAGAAACAACTACACCACACAGACAATCAAGAAACAACTACACCACACAGACAATCAAGAAACAACTACACCACACAGACAATCAAGAAACAACTACACCACACAGACAATCAAGAAACAACTACACCACACAGACAATCAAGAAACAATTACACCACACAGACAATCAAGAAACAACTACACCACACAGACAATCAAGAAACAACTACACCACACAGACAATCAAGAAACAACTACACCACACAGACAATCAAGAAACAACTACACCACACAGACAATCAAGAAACAACTACACTACACAGACAATCAAGAAACAACTACACTACACAGACAATCAGAAAAAACTACACTAACCAGACAATCAAGAAACAACTACACCACACAGACAATCAAGAAACAAGTACCCCACACAGACAATCAAGAAACAACTACACCACACAGACAATCAAGAAACAACTACACCACACAGACAATCAAGAAACAACTACACCACACAGACAATCAAGAAACAACTACACCACACAGACAATCAAGAAACAAGTACCCCACACAGACAATCAAGAAACAACTACACCACACAGACAATCAAGAAACAACTACACTACACAGACAATCAAGAAACAACTACACCACACAGACAATCAAGAAACAACTACACCACACAGACAATCAAGAAACAACTACACCACACAGACAATCAAGAAACAACTACACCACACAGACAATCAAGAAACAACTACACCACACAGACAATCAAGAAACAACTACACCACACAGACAATCAAGAAACAACTACACTACACAGACAATCAAGAAACAACTTTACTACACAGACAATCAAGAAACAACTACACCACACAGACAATCAAGAAACAACTACACCACACAGACAATCAAGAAACAACTACACTACACAGACAATCAAGAAACAAGTACCCCACACAGACAATCAAGAAACAACTGCACAACACAGACAATCAAGAAACAAGTACCCCACACAGACAATCAAGAAACAAGTACACTACACAGACAATCAAGAAACAACCTTTACTACACAGACAATCAAGAAACAACTACCACCACACAGACAATCAAGAAACCAACTACACCACACAGACAATCAGAACAACTACACTACACAGACAATCAAGAAACAAGTACCCACACAGACAATCAAGAAACAACTGCACAACACAGACAATCAAGAAACAAGTACCCCACACAGACAATCAAGAAACAAGTACACTACACAGACCAATCAGAACAACTACACTACACAGACAATCAAGAAACAAGTACCCCACACAGACAATCAAGAAACAAGTACACTACACAGACAATCAAGAAGCAACTTTACTACACAGACAATCAAGAAACAACTACACCACACAGACAATCAAGAAACAACTACACCACACAGACAATCAAGAAACAACTACACCACACAGACAATCAAGAAACAACTACACCACACAGACAATCAAGAAACAACTACACTACACAGACAATCAAGAAACAAGTACCCCACACAGACAATCAAGAAACAACTGCACAACACAGACAATCAAGAAACAAGTACCCCACACAGACAATCAAGAAACAAGTACACGACACAGACAATCAAGAAACAACTACACTACACAGACAATCAAGAAACAAGTACCCCACACAGACAATCTAGAAACAAGTACACTACACAGACAATCAAGAAACAACTACACTACACAGACAATCAAGAAACAACTACACCACACAGACAATCAAGAAACAACTACACTACACAGACAATCAAGAAACAACTACACCACACAGACAATCAAGAAACAACTACACCACACAGACAATCAAGAAACAACTACACCACACAGACAATCAAGAAACAACTACACTACACAGACAATCAAGAAACAACTACACTACACAGACAATCAAGAAACAACTACACTACACAGACAATCAAGAAACAACTATACCACACAGACAATCAAGAAACAACTACACTACACAGACAATCAAGAAACAACTACACCACACAGACAATCAAGAAACAACTACACTACACAGACAATCAAGAAACAACTACACTACACAGACAATCAAGAAACAACTACACCACACAGACAATCAAGAAACAACTACACTACACAGACAATCAAGAAACAACTACACTACACAGACAATCAAGAAACAACTACACTACACAGACAATCAAGAAACAACTACACTACACAGACAATCAAGAAACAACTACACCACACAGACAATCAAGAAACAACTTTACTACACAGACAATCAAGAAACAACTACACCACACAGACAATCAAGAAACAACTTTACTACACAGACAATCAAGAAACAACTACACCACACAGACAATCAAGAAACAACTTTACTACACAGACAATCAAGAAACAACTACACTACACAGACAATCAAGAAACAACTACACCACACAGACAATCAAGAAACAACTACACCACACAGACAATCAAGAAACAACTACACCACACAGACAATCAAGAAACAACTGCACTACACAGACAATCAAGAAACAACTCCACTACACAGACAATCAAGAAACAACTACACCACACAGACAATCAAGAAACAACTACACCACACAGACAATCAAGAAACAACTACACCACACAGACAATCAAGAAACAACTACACCACACAGACAATCAAGAAACAACTACACCACACAGACAATCAAGAAACAACTACACCACACAGACAATCAAGAAACAACTACACCACACAGACAATCAAGAAACAACTACACCACACAGACAATCAAGAAACAACTACACCACACAGACAATCAAGAAACAAGTACCCCACACAGACAATCAAGAAACAACTACACCACACAGACAATCAAGAAACTATTGTTTCCAATATATGTTTTTCACTAATTTAAAGTCTCTACCATCAATTTGTATATTTGCAAACATCTTCATCATGTTGACATGCCTTACTTTATCGAAAGCCTTTATGTAGTCAATGTTTACTTCTATAGAACGCTCAGTTAATGTTCTCAGTGTATACACTGTACCCTTGCCTTCTATGAACCCCCATTGTTCTCTCCCTATTTCGGGTTGTATTTTCTACCTAACTCTTGCATGAATATTCTTAGCAAAACCTTCGTGATGTGGCTCATTATACTAACTGTTCGATGTTGATCACATTTCAGAGCTCCTGATTTCTTCGAGATTGCAATAAATACAGCATATAGTTACATAATTCAGTAGGTATATCTCCAGTATCATATATGTAGTTAGTGTTTAGCAGTCACGTGACCTTGTTTATTCCATATTCTTCTAAGGCATTGATAATTTATTTTGTGATTTGCCTGAATGCGCGGTCTTGCCAATTTTCATATGGTTCATTCTGAACTTCCATCGACAAAACTGATGGTCCTTCATTATTATTCAGAATATCACACTGTTCCTCGTTTCTATCGTTATAAAGATCTTTCACATAATCTGACCGTGCATTTAAAATCTGATCTTTTTCTATTATGATTTTGTCAACTTTGGTTTTCAGGCAACCCGTTAATGTGTGTTCTTTTTCTTGGGGATGTCATGAATTCTTTTGTGCATTAATTTGGTACTCCGGATGTTGTGTTGGTTTCCCTGCAATTTTCCTCTTCTTTTGCCTCTGTGTCCAATTCTAATATTTCACACTTTCTGTCAAAATCATCATTGAGATGTCTCAATGGTTAAACATTTATGGTGTGCTTGTAGCTTTGAATTGATAATGTTGCTGATATTAATAATTATATGGAATTCTATTTGGCGCGCTAGTTAACAAAACAATTATCTGCAGATTTAATGGAATCCTCTGCATATTGACACATGAATAAATTAGAAGCATGTGAAGAATCACATCCACGTCATCTAGCCATGTGTTGTTTCTTCCACGCCAGTATATCATCACCATGACAACCAGGACTCATATTTGTGTCTTGTATGACAACTGAAGGCGTGAGGAAGCAATACAAATAGAATTACTGATTAGAGCATGGTATTACTGAAGCTCCCTTCACAGCTCAGCACTCACGAATTGTTCCTTCCTCCATTGTTATGCAACTTGTGTATTCAAGCAATCCATTCCGCTCCCCTTGCCAGGCTCACAGTTCGTGTTCTCAAGTTGCATACACTAGTTATGTGTGTGAAGGTTTCTTTAAAATATAGATTGTTGGAAGAATGAACAATTGTCCGCAGTCGCGGAGAACTGCAGAGTTCTCGGCCTGAGAGATTGCTGGAGAACATTGTATAGTGTTTATTCGTTTCTACAGATGTAAGAGTCTTAGTACGAATAATAATAAGAAAAAGTTTGTTGCATATCCTTTACATGAAGTAACAGACAACCCCAGCATTTTTTGTCTGTTCATAATCCCGCATACCGCGTTCGAAACACAGCTGCGGGTGATTGGCGGCAGACCGCCTTGCGTTGGTTTGTTATGAATGTAGCGAAACGCCAGTGGTCCATGTCCTTATACATTCTTTCAGTTTTGGTAAACAGGGGGAAACGGCTTTCGGAAGCTCTCAGTTCTCTTGTTCGCTCAATCTCCATGAAAGATAGTTCTTTGGGTTACCTTCATAACACAATCTTTACATGGAGCGAGTAAATATATGTTTGGATCTTGCGGGTAAACCCGATGAAGCGCCTTGCGCCAAATGTGCACTGGTGCGGCTTCTGGAGGATTCATGTCCGTTTCTACTGATGGCCATCCACGGCCGAATGTCAAGAGTTCAAGTTAAAGATTGAGACATTTAAAAGGTCTAATTCTGGTGGAAGGAAAAGGTAAACTTAGGTTTTCTTTGGTCCAGGCAAAACTTGGCCTATAAATATCTATTGTCTTAACGACTGAAACGAACTGGCGAAAAGCCGGTTATGCCCATATTGGGAGTGGGGTGACCGTTAGCCGATCTGGCTACGCGGCTTGTTCTTGGCAGCTGATGGACGAGTGATATTTGGATTCCTACGGCTTACCGTTACTTGGTGGTATCTCTCTTTTAAATATAGGCACATTAGATAGCTACGGGGATGGGGTCCACCAATCTAGAATATATCTTCTTGAGCCAGGGGATGCTAGCCACAGGACTATCTCTTTCGTCTGTCACTCGATAGGATGATGTCGGGAGGATAATGGACTCCTCTATCTCACTGAGAGAACCTGAACTTATATACCCTATGGTTTGTGCAGGGCAATGCCGGTACATTGGGGCGACAGCTCAGTCGAGAGCGGCGGCCGGGAGGGGTAGTATCTTCTTTGAATGGGGAAATACACGGTGTGCCATATAACCCCACTTAGGGGGGAGAAACACACCGATTGCTGGGCACACCACACCACAAGATCTTGGTTGCGAGAAAGGCATGGTTTGCAAGTGAGAGGAAAGCATGGAAATGAATGTGTCCAATAATAATAAAGGCTTGGTATGAGTGTGGAATGTGTGTCTTGTAGACAAAACGTTCCTAGGGTGGACAACCTGACTTCACCCAGCTGGAGGTCGACTCAAGCCCGGACGTAGCCAATCCAGGGGCTACCTGACAGGTCAGGCCCATGCATTCAGGTATGATATATACTGCATTGGGTCAAGATCCTATAGGTAAAATATATTAACTGAGACCCTATTGGTCTTTAGGATTGTGTGATGCATGAGTCCGCCCAGTCGCTCAATATTGTTTGTCCTTTCCAGGGTCCTTTTTTGTTGGACGTGACCAAATCGGACAGTATCCACACAGCTTCTGTGCTTGAGCCAAATACGTCTGATGAAGCCAGGTCAATGTATTAGCCATATCACACATGGTGTGCTTAACTCTGAGAGAGAGGCAAGGGCATATCTTGAGGAAATGACATAGGCCCGAGAACAGTTAAATGCTGGTTGAGACTACGCATGATTATCCTGCATACCCATAAACAATGACAATTTGCAGTAATGGTGCATCTCGGGTCCTTTCATTGACATAGGCCCGAGAGCAGTCAAGATCAAAGTTGAGTCTACGCATGATTATCAGGCATACCCATTTTTGTTCCGGACATGGAAAGACACCTATATAGGTTAAGTCCATGAACAATTCCTCAACAACCAGTGGATTTGATTCTACAGAAGCCTGTGCAACTTACACCCAAGTACCGGGGAGGAAGGAGCTTCCAGCACACAGGGTGAGACGTATATGGACAGATCGGACAGTATTTGAAGCTGGGTCTGTGACTATGGCTACTTGAGGCTATGTGCCTGAACTTATCTGTGTGGTGTCTGTTTAGAACTTTCTGTGTTACCTACCTTGGTGTTTTTCTGTGCTGTCCTGTATTGATTTAATAAATCAAGTTTTAGTTTATTCCAACGAGCACTGTGTATATATATATATGGATCAGCCAGAGGAACACGACAGGAAATAGGTCCTTAGGTCGAAAGAAAGAGTGACAGTGAGTCCGGGGAAAACGGAGGAGGGTTGGCAGGTAAAGACCTATCCCAGCCAGGGCTATATATAGAAGATTATTTAAACATTGTGACAGGGCTATTTGGGACCCTCCACGTAGCTTGTTACAATGAACATGGTATGAATGCCGGTCGTTCAGAATGCAGGGGCAAACTACCGAACGTAAACTTGCCAAGAAATCACAAACAGTCAAAAAACAAAGGCTGGGATTGGCTGCTACGTCCTGTAAAGGATATGCAACTAACATTGTAAAACCTGGTATTTACAACGCCGCGGTAACGAGGGGGCTTGCAGGCATGCCTGCCGAATCTGTGGCTGGACACTGTGATGTAGATATAATTAACCGTCGTCTACCTGGTATTACAACGCCACGGTATCGAGGGGTGGGGGGGGGGGGGGTGAGTGCGATTACACGCTTGCCTGTCGAACCGGTGGTCATGTGTTCGAATCCTCATCGCGGTCAGGCGGCTGCCACTGACCTGAGCTGTCCGGGTCGAGCCAGCCTACTTGAGCCGGCTGCCGTGATACTGACCACATCATCCACCGGCTGCCGTGATACTGACCACATCATCCACCGGCTGCCGTGATACTGACTGTCATGTAGCGTCGGAGGCAAGGGACAGTGATTTAGAATAAGATACGGAAATTGTGGCAAACAGAACAAGAAGAGTTAACTAAGAAGCGACATAATACTCAAGTTGCTAGATGACGTCACAGCGTACTACGTCACTAACGCTAGTTAGGTTTTGGGATGATCATGGAGGCGGTCGCATAAATAACAACACTGAATTATGAACGCAAATATTTAGAAGAAGGACATAGAGAAGATGCCATCTAGTACTACAGGAAGATAAAGAAACAAGGGCACAGTCTGCATTACGGAGAATGATCGAAAGATGAATGTTTAACGCAGAGAAAGTGAGGAAAGCATACCGCATCAGGACTTACCGGTCTTTTGGCAAATAGAGGTCATAGCGCCAACACACGCATAGCTAGACGTAAGTGTTACAGTGTTAGTGTTAGAATCAGAGACGTAATGTAGTTTACGTATGAAATTTACTCGTCATTGATCAAAGTAGAAGGATGGAATCGGACTCTACAATTAACATTGAATATTTACCAATGATTATTTATTGTCTTTCACCGGCCCTCCCATCAACATGGGAACGGTGACGTTGTTATACTGTACGGACGATTGCCACCAATAAAGTTATATTATATTTGACGAGGAACGCCAGCGTTGCTGAACTCATTTTTCATGATTTTTGGCTCCTGTTGATCTGCGATGTTGTTTCATTGGACGGCGGGCGTAATAATATAAGAGAGAAACAGCGTAGCACTGACCACATCATCCATCGTCTGCCAAGATACTGACCACATCATCCATTAACTGCCGTGATACTGACTACATCATCCTTCGGGTGCCGTGATACTGACCACATCATCCATTAACTGCCGTGATACTGACTACATCATCCTTCGGGTGCCGTGATACTGACCACATCATCCATTAACTGCCGTGATACTGACCATATCATACATTAACTGCCGTTATATTGATCACATCATCGATCGGGTGCCCTGATACTGACCACATCACCTATTGACTGCCGTGATACTCACCACATCATCCACCGAGTGCCGTGATACTAACCATATCACCCATCGGGTGCCGTGATACTGACCACATCATCCATTAACTATTGTGATGCTGACCATATCATTCATCGCCAGCTGTGATACTGACCACATCATCCATCGGCTGCCGTGATACTGAATACATTATCCATTAACTGCCGTGATACTGAATACATTATCCATTAACTGCCGTGATACTGAATACATTATCCATTAACTGCCGTGACGGTGACCACACCATCCATTGCCTGCCGTGATACTGATCAAATCATCGATCGAGTGCCGTGATACTGACCACATCATCCATCTGGTGCCGTGATACTGACCACATCATCCATCGGGTGCCGTGATACTGACCACATCATCCATCGGGTGCCGTAATATTGACCACATCATACATTAACTGCCGTGATACTGACTACATCATCAATTGGGTGTCCTGATACTGACCACATCACCTATTGTCTGCCGTGATACTGATCACATCATCCATCGGGTGCCATGATACTGACCACATCATCCATTAACTGCCGTGATACTCACCACATCAGCCATCGGGTGCCCATTGGTCTCAGAGTATGGGACAATGCCCCTAAACCTGGTACGTATCGTGGCGTGAAAGTGGGCCCTTTACATGCTTGTGCCAGTTGATAAACCTCGTTTGTATGCACATGCCTCTTGACATGCTATAACCGCACTCGGTAATTTATGAAAACAACCGTGCTCCTACTGGCATTTGCTGTTAACTTGTCACTGTAGCATGGGTGTCCAGTCTGATCGTCTCCATCAGTTAACTTAAAGTGTGGTAATGCACTATACACACACTGGCTTTCCTGGCCTGGCTGTCACTGAGACAATACTTTCACTAAATGTTAGCCATGCTGCTTGTGTGGTCTAATTGTCCTCGCTAAATTAACTTTCCTATCCCAGACTGGCGTGGCATTAAGCTGTCTCTCCTGATTACTAATGTATTAGTTGCATATATCATCATTTAATATTGTTAATTTAACATCTACACCTCTCTCCCTCCTCTCTCTCTCTCTCTCTCTCTCTCTCTCTCTCTCTCTCTCTCTCTCTCTCTCTCTCTCATTCTCCTTCACCATCTCTTTTTCTCTCACCCCCATACTGTTGTTACTTAGCCTGTCTGGAGACAGTAGAAAGAGTGGTTTAAGGCGAGAGAATAGGCTTCAATACGATGGGTTTTATCCTATAGGTTATGTCACTTTCCGCAGATTGGCTTGCCGTAAGAGTCTTAAAGAGCACGCACTCCGTGGCTCCAGCGACGACCACCAGAAGTTCCCGAGAAAACTCCACTTGTGAGCTTTCTTGTGTACAGTAAAGTAAAGTAAAGTAAAGTAACTGGAGTCGTGTCCACGTCTTGAGGCATATGCGTATATGATGATTTCCCCAGATTTTAGACCAATCAGCACTCGCTGGGTGATATTGTCGTTATCCCGACAGCCACCTTGTATTTCATTCACTATTTTCTGCTACCTAATTTTGAACTGGGCCGACCAGAGGGCCCACGTCAAGGAAAAACATTCCTATGTATACTGGGATTCGAACAGATGGTCATCCGGCCGGCCGGCAGGCAAGCCTACTAGCCACTGTACCGTCTCCCGTCACCTGGTGTGCCATACAATTATTAAACTAACTCAGTATGACCCAGACATCCATCGCTGCCGAGAAGCCATTGCGTGCGAGAGAAGGGGCTCCAGAATCAAAGTGTCTGGTACATGTATGGAGTCAGCCATGATCCTGACGTCAATGGCCAGGTATAGAATGAGTTATTTCAGCTGGCAAATGTTATCTGTCACGTGTCTGTGGGGGTCCAATCTCCATTTCCAACAGCTGGCTGTTCTAATTTGCTAATTCATTTTCAGTGTAAGTTTTCCTTCCTCGTTGTGTTGGTCACATGATTCATATAGTCAGATATAGGTGTCTAATGCATTTAATTCCATATTCATCAACCTACGGATGCTGTTTGTCAATCATACGGTGTGACAGAAAACACAGAGAGATGCAGGTGTACACTAGACAAGAGAAGTATTTTTACAATATACAGCAACAGGCAGGAATCCATGGCAACAGGTGTTGATATCCCTGGTTGAGGAAGCCAGGTTATTTCCATGTTGGATCAGCTACATATATATATATATATATATTGGCTGTATTATTTTGTTTTTGTTCGCTCGCTTTGAACACCAGCGTAGGTCACACACTGCCAGTAGTAGTTGCTACAACTAGTGAGTGCACTGGAGTGGTTAGCGTAGAGGTCTCGCGTCATCAGATTAGCTCTTCTCTTACCTCTAAGGTACTTGTAATGTCCCGCCATAGGTCAAGGTCGAGAAGTCAACATTTACGTCCTCAAGTCAAGGTCGAGAAGTCAACATTTACTTCCTCAAGTCAAGGTCGAGAAGTCAACATTTACGTCCTCAAGTCAAGGTCGAGAAGTCAACATTTACTTCCTCAAGTCAAGGTCGAGAAGTCAACATTTACTTCCTCAAGTCAAGGTCGAGAAGTCAACATTTACGTCCTCAAGTCAAGGTCGAGAAGTCAACATTTACTTCCTCAAGTCGAGGTCGAGAAGTCAACATTTACTTCCTTAAGTCAAGGTCGAGAAGTCAACATTTACGTCCAAATGACCGGCATGTTAACCGGGACATAGAAGATAACAGAACTCGCCAACTATAGCCGGGACATAGAAGATAACAAAACTCGCCAACTATAGCCGGGACATAGAAGATAACAAAACTCGCCAACTATAGCCGGGACATAGAAGATAACAGAACTCGCCAACTATAGCCGGGACATAGAAAATAACAAAACTCGCCAACTATAGCCGGGACATAGAAGATAACAAAACTCGCCAACTATAGCCGGGACATAGAAGATAACAGAACTCGCCAACGCTATAGTATAGGTACACCGAATTCGATACCATCATCTCCCATTGGAGGAATATAGGGGTTGCCTCACGGGGATGTCTCACGGGGATGAATGGCTTCACCGAGGGAATATAGGTGCGCGGGTTTGTCTCACGAGGATGGATGGCTTCCCCGAGGGAATATAGGTGCGCGGGTTGTCTCACGGGGATGGATGGCTTCACACAGGGAATATAGGTGCACAGGGTTGTCTCACGGCGATGAATGGCCTCACATAGGGAATATAGGTGGGCGGAGTTGTCTCACGGGGATGGATGGCTTCACATAGGGAATATAGGTGCGCGGGGTTGTCTAACGGGGATGGATGGCTTCACCGAGGGAATATAGGTGCGCGGGGTTGTCTCACGGGAATGAATGGCTTCACCGAGGGAATATAGGTGCGCGGGGTTGTCTCACGGGGATGGATGGCTTCACCGAGGGAATATAGCACTACTTTTATCGTTTCTTTACTTATTCAGTCCTCGGTAGAGATTTGTTCGCAGCAGACGAACATAATCTCCGGCGAGCCTATTCTCGCCGGTCGCGAGATCCGCACAGTGGAAGGATGGGAGATTTGCTCGCAATAGACAAGCAGTATCTCCTGCGGTCGCTCTAGCGGGCCTATTCCCGCTGGTCGCGGGGTCCGCTAAAGTCAGGTGGAGAGTCTTACGATAGTGCACGCTTTACACAGGCCCGAACACTTGTGATTGACAATTGTGCGCGCCCTTATGGTCCGGGCTCGTACGAGGCCCTCACCTGTGGGACTTGGCTGAACGCCTCTAAGCCGGGTCCCTTGGGTGCCAGGGTCTGGCCATCACTCGCCACCTGCTCGTGGTGGCGAGGTCTCGGAGATTTGACGCTGAGCCGCCAAGCGTCTGCAGCCTACCTTGTGCCAGACGTATTGGTTACCCTCCTCCCCCCCATTCCTCTGGAAAACACAAGAATTAGGTCGAGAGAGGGATCATGTCGTTTGGGCACCACATGTTTCTCTGAAGCTCTGCCCAGGCATTGTGATGGAATATTGGCCACATTCCAACTCACATACTTTAGTCTGTCAAGACTGCAAGGTGCCACTCACAGGCTGTACCCGAGAACCATTTAAAAAATTAAAGGACTCCTTTCAAATCCCTATGGCAACTTGGGTATGTGGTGCTGGCCCCATATCTTAGCCCATTCGGCACCCAGTGGGTGATGTGGTGATGTGGTGATGTGGTGACTATCCCGCCGCTGGCCTTTACTTCTCACGGAATGTCCCGTACTCCTGTTTGACTGGATCCACCAGGGAGCTCGGGCCAGTTGTTATCAAATCCCGACTTCTATGTGGATTGGAACACATGGCCATCTGGCCGACAGTCAAGCGCGCTGAACACTGCACTAAGGCGTTTCCCGTACCCGAGGGCCATTCAGGTTGGAAAATGTCTGGTTAATACTGTGAGCTGAACACGAACCGTTGTCTGGTGTACAGTTAATTCACGAACCATTGTCTGGTGTACAGTTAATACACGAACCATTGTCTGGTGTACAGTTAATTCACGAACCATTGTCTGGTGTACAGTTAATACACGAACCATTGTCTGGTGTACAGTTAATACACGAACTATTGTCTGGTGTACAGTTAATGCACGAACCATTGTTTAGTGTACAGTTAATGCACGAACCATTGTTTAGTTTACATCTAATGCACTAACCATTGTTTAATGTACGAACCATTGTTTAGTGTACAGTTAATGCACGAACCATTGTTTAGTGTACAGTTAATGCACGAACCATTGTCTGGTGTACAGTTAATGCACGAACCGTTGTTTAGTGTACAGTTAATGCACAAACCATTGTTTAGTGTACAGTTAATGCACGAACCATTGTTTAGTGTACACTAATACACGAACCATTGTTTAGTGTACAGTTAATGCACGAACCATTGTTTAGTGTACAGTTAATGCACGAACCATTGTTTAGTGTACAGTTAATGCACGAACCATTGTTTAGTGTACACTAATACACGAACCATTGTTTAGTGTACAGCTAATACACGAACCATTGTTTAGTGTACAGCTAATACACGAACCATTGTTTAGTGTACAGTTAATGCACGAACCATTGTTTAGTGTACAGCTGATACACTAGCCACCGTGCCATCGATGTCGGCGGATATATTTATGGTAAACTATCTGTCCACACATTCACTATTTGCCGGCATGCTCCAGGCCAGCTGAACTCTGACAAACACAAAGATAGACTAAACATCACCCTCTGTCGGTGCTACTATACTTCACATGTACAATGACGTCAGGATTGCTCGTACACATGAACTCATTTGTTCATGTTCTCCTCGTGATTTATTCTTCAATGCGTCAGTCTATCGTTTATTATACACATCGTTTTAGAATTTCTTGGTCCGGGATATGGTGTATTACACGCATCATGCTATTCTCCCGTGCGCCAGCCTTTCAATTATTTCACGCATGATTGTATTCTTCCATTTGCCAGTTTCTAATGTTTTCACTCAACATTTGATACTTCTTGACCCAGTCTCAGCCTCATTTGACACATCATGTTAATCTTCCATATCTCAGTCTCTCCCGTGATTCACGTATTTCTGGATGCAAGAAGGAATAAAATGATACGTGGAATAAGCAAAAGACCTGACCTAAGCATTTTGTTCTTTCGTGTACACGTCTCTGGTTTATTCCAAGCAGCTGTTTATTATTTCAGACATTAATCTGGCGTTTAAATAGAAAAACTTACATCTCGCAGAGAGGAAGACTTCCTGGACTGGCTCAGCCTTCCTTCTCGAGGTGTGGTCTCCTTGTTGAAAGTGACCTCGGGTTTCCAAGCCTCGTTTCTGGAACTTTCTGGCTTCTGGGCCATATCTTTGGTTGGCGACAGTCGTTCTTCAACAATGGCGTCGTTTAACAGTTTCTGTTTGTTATTAAAGAGAAGAGAAAGGAGAATGAAGGTAAACAGGTTGAAGAGTAAGTACATATGTAAGTGATACTCCTCTTTTAATTTCATCGCCTTTCGTCGATTTCACTTTCGTTGCTTCTCATTTATAACCATGTTAATTAGTTATCTGTTGGGGTGTCATCCTTGCACTCCGGACATGTCCGTAGGTGCTTAGATTCCCCCCTCCCAACATATGCACCAGCATCTGGTGGCTAATGTTGACACTTATGTGTGGGGCCCCTTATTCTCTCGATGTCCCTCTCATGTCTAGTCTTGCCAGATTTTACTCGCAAGTCTCTCATTCTGGACAATGATGTGAATTTACCGGCATCAAAATCCCCCTCACTCCACATTTCTCTAAGGGCATTAATAATATCGGCACGATGCATACGCTGGCCTATACAAGGGATGCAGCAAGTTTATCAGCTGGTTCTTTTTTCTCAAGTACCGCACGTCCTGGAACGAAGATGAAGGTGACTCTATGAACAGCAGACCCCCGCAATGATTCTGTCCACTGTTTGCGTACATAAACCGTCTCGACCTTTCGGATCATGCGCATTAAATCACCTGGGACATAAACATGGGTATACTTCTGTGATTCCAACTATATGAAAGCCCGTGTCACTGCCATCACCTCCATCGTCATGCTGCTCGTGTTCATAGAATGTCTTCTTAATTGGTTCGACCTGCGGAGCGTGTAGTCAAACTATCACAGCCATTTGTTCATTCGCTGTTGTATAACAGATCCACGTGTATAGATACAACCAAGCTCCAAACTATCACAGCCATTTGTTCATTCGCTGTTGTATAACAGATCCACGTGTATAGATACAACCAAGCTCCAAACTATCACAGCCATTTGTTCATTCGCTGTTGTATAACAGATCCACGTGTATAGATACAACCAAGCTCCAAACTATCACAGCCATTTGTTCATTCGCTGTTGTATAACAGATCCACGTGTATAGATACAACCAAGCTCCAAACTATCACAGCCATTTGTTCATTCGCTGTTGTATAACAGATCCACGTGTATAGATACAACCAAGCTCCAAACTATCACAGCCATTTGTTCATTCGCTGTTGTATAACAGACCCACGGGTATAGATACAACCAAGCTCCAAACTATCACAGCCATTTGTTCATTCGCTGTTGTATAACAGACCCACGTGTATAGATACAACCAAGCTCCAAACTATCACAGCCACTTGTTCATTCGCCGCTGTATAACAGATCCACGTGTATAGATACAACCAAGCTCCAAACTATCACAGCCATTTGTTCATTCGCTGTTGTATAACAGATCCACGTGTATAAATACAACCAAGCTCCAATTATCACACCCACTTGTTCATTCGCCGCTGTTCGTCGTTCTTTGTGGGCCATTGTCATTTTTACCCATGACCTCATTTTCTTCTTCTTCTTCTTCTTCTTCTTCTTCTTCTTCTTCTTCTTCTTCTTCTTCTTCTTCTTCTTCTTCTTCTTCTTCTTCTTCTTCTTCTTCTTCAGCGTTCCGAGCCATTGAGGTTCTTTGCTGCAGATACAGTCCGTCTCCATTCGTCTCTCTGGTTGACCTTCTCTTGCCAGTCGTTGATTCCAAGTGCTTGTAGGTCTGTATATATATTATTTCTCCACCGTCTTCTTGGTCTACCTCGGGGTCTACGGTCATTTATTTCCTGAGTGTAAGCGAGTTTTGTTTCCCTATTATCTTCCATTCTTTCTATATGCCCCAGGCATTGTAGTCTATTAGCCTCCATGATACCAGTGATTAGCGGGGACTTAAACAGATCATAAATGTCTTTGTTACTTCTTCTTTTCCACTCTCCACTTTGTGTATCCCTAATGGGTCCAAAGATGAGTCTTAAAACTTTGTTCTCAAAGGTTTGTAACAAGGCTTCGTCTCCTTTCGTTGTACTCCAGGTTTCAGAGCCATACAGCACAACTGGTCTGATCAGTGTTTTGTATAATGTGATTTTGGTGTTACGAGATAGCGCATTTGATTTTAGTAGATGTTGTAGTGCATAGTATATCTTATTTCCAGAATTGATTCTAGTTTGTATTTCTTCCTTTATGATGTTGGAGCAGTTGAATATTGTACCCAGGTATTTACTATTTGTATGTTTCCGTTCTTTTAATGGTCATATTATTTATTTGTATGTGACCAGAGTTTTTAGCCATTCTTTCTCTTGAAATTACCATATATTCTGTCTTATCTTGGTTGATAATCAGCCCCATCTGTTGGGCTTTTTCCTTTAAGTGAGTCAATATGACCTCATTTTGTTTACTAGAAATAGTCGTAGCTCGATATAGAAGAGTAGTAAACAATTCATTGGGCTGAAGGTGAACGGATCTATACATCAATAACTTCGTAGTAAAGAAGTTCTGAAGACAAACAAACATGAAGAAAGTGAAATATTGTGGACATGACCATGAAATTAATTAAATGATGGAAGCAGAAAATGCCATTAATTAATTAAATATAGGGACTGAACATTAAAGTCTAGAAAGGGTCATCATAAAGGGAAGTATGCCAGAGAGGCCAAGTAGGGGAAGACCACAACATAGATGGATTCAGGGTGTGACAGATAATTGACACATGACAGCAGCAGATCCAGGATAGTTGGTGTATGATTGAGAGACATTTCCAAAGACAGTCATGCGGGAGGGGTGTAATAATAACATGGGAGTTGTATCGCTCCATTATTTTTTTTAAATCAGTGTATCCATGATATTGTGTTACTTGTAACGTAATAACAACACCGGCAGGTGCCACATGTGTTATTCTACCTTTGCCAAGTGTATCTGCCGTTGATGTCCAGAAATCACCAGAAATCTGTTCCCCTCTCTGTTGTCCATGGACGATTCCAGTGTGACCTTTGCTCCCGAGTATCTTACCACACGTTCCAATCCTGCACCATTCTCACCTGAAAATACACACAGAAATGAATAATTAGATGATAATGAGACTGACAGTTGTGATAGTGATCACTGTATGTCCATACACGCCCGCTCATCCTATACAGCTGCCATCACCATGCATCTCTGCTGGCTGTTGCTGTGCTCTCTCCTCTCTCCACCTCGATAACGGCGTAGATGTGCTTGGCCAGGCTTACCCCCAGGTTGTGTAATCGGGCTAGCGTTTGAGTCACCTCAGTATTCGCCGGCCCAGTCCGTGCTGTATTGACTATATCTGACCTACCCGTGCAGTATTGACTATATCTGTCCTACCCGTGCTGTATTGACTATATCTGTCCTACCCGTGCTGTATTGACTATATCAGCCCTGTCCGTGCTGTATTAACTATATCTGTCCTACCCGTGCTGTATTGACTATATCTGTCCTACCCGTGCTGTATTGACTATATCTGTCCTACCCGTGCTGTATTGACTATATCAGCCCTGTCCGTGCTGTATTAACTATATCAGTCCTACCCGTGCTGTGTTGACTATATCTGTCCTACCCGTGCTGTATTGACTATATATGTCCTACCCGTGCTGTATTGACTATATATGTCCTACCCGTGCTGTATTGACTATATCTGTCCTACCCGTGCTGTATTGACTATATATGTCCTACCCGTGCTGTATTGACTATATCTGACCTACCCTTGCTGTATTGACTATATCTGTCCTACCCGTGCTGTATTGACTATATCTGTCCTACCCGTGCTGTATTGACTATATCTGTCCTACCCGTGCTGTATTGACTATACCTGTCCTACCCGTGCTGTATTGACTATATCTGTCCTACCCGTGCTGTATTGACTATATCTGTCCTACCCGTGCTGTATTGACTATATCTGACCTACCCTTGCTGTATTGACTATATCTGTCCTACCCGTGCTGTATTAACTATATCTGTCCTACCCGTGCTGTATTGACTATATCTGTCCTAACCGTGCTGTATTGACTATATCTGTCCTACCCGTGCTGTATTGACTATATCTGTCCTACCCGTGCTGTATTGACTATATCTGCCCTACCCGTGCTGTATTGACTATATCTGTCCTACCCGTGCTGTATTGGCTATATCTGACCTACCCTTGCTGTATTGGCTATAACTATCCTACCCATGCTGTATTGACTATATCTGTCCTACCCGTGCTGTATTGACTATATCTGTCCTATCCGTGCTGTATTGACTATATCTGTCCTGCCCGTGCTGTATTGACTATATCTGTCATACCCGTGCTTTATTGACTATATCTGTCCTACCCGTGCTGTATTGACTATATCTGTCCTCCCCGTGCTGTATTGACTATATCAGCCCTACCCGTGCTGTATTGACTATATCTGTCCTTCCCGTGCTGTATTGACTATATCTGTCCTACCCGTGCTGTATTGACTATATCTGTCCTACCCGTGCTGTATTGACTATATATGTCCTATCCGTGCTGTATTGACTATATCTGACCTACCCGCGCTGTATTGACTATATCTGACCTACCCGTGCTGTATTGACTATATCTGTCTTACCCGTGCTGTATTAACTATATCTGACCTACCCGTGCTGTATTAACTATATCTGTCCTACCCGTTCTGTATTGACTATATCAGCCCTACCCGTGCTGTATTGACTATATCTGTCCTATCCGTGCTGTATTGACTATATCTGTCCTACCCGTGCTGTATTGACTATATCTGACCTACCCGTGCTGTATTGACTATATCTGTCCTACCCGTGCTGTATTGACTGTATCTGTCCTACCCGTGCTGTATTGACTATATCTGTCCTACCCGTGCTGTATTGGCTATCTCTGTGCTACCCGTGCTGTATTGACTATATCTGACCTACCCGTGCTGTATTAACTATATCTAACCTACCCGTGCTGTATTGACTATATCTGACCTACCCGTGCTGTATTGACTATATATGTCCTACCCGTGCTGTATTGACTATATCTGACCTACACGTGCTGTATTGACTATATCTGACCTACCCGTTCTGTATTGACTAGATCTGTGCTACCCGTGCTGTATTGACTATATCTGTCCTACCCGTGCTGTATTGACTATATCTGACCTACCCGTCCTGTATTGACTATATCTGTCCTCCCCGTGCTGTATTGACTATATCAGCCCTACCCGTGCTGTATTGACTATATCTGTCCTACCTGTGCTGTATTAACTAGATCTGTCCTACCCGTGCTGTATTGACTATATCTGTCCTACCCGTGCTGATTTACTATATCTGTCCTACCCGTGCTGTATTAACTATATCTGTCCTATCCGTGCTGTATTGAATATATCTGACCTACCCGTGCTGTATTGACTATATCTGTCCTACCCGTGCTGTATTGACTATATCAGCCCTGTGCGTGCTGTATTGACTATATCAGTCCTATCCGTGCTGTATTGACTATATCTGACCTACCCGTGCTGTATTGACTATATCTGACCTACCTGTGCTGTATTGACTATATCAGCCCTGTGCGTGCTGTATTGACTATTTCAGTCCTACCCGTGCTGTATAGACTATATCAGCCGTACCCGTGCTGTATTGACTATATCTGACCTACCCGTGCTGTATTGACTATATCTGTCCTACCCGTGCTGTATTAACTATATCTGTCCTATCCGTGCTGTATTGACTATATCTGACCTACCCTTGCTGTATTGACTGTATCTGTCCTACCCGTGCTGAATTGACTATATCTGATATACCCGTGCTGTATTGACTATATGTGACCTACCCGTGCTGTATTGACTATATCAGTCCTACCCGTGCTGTATTGACTATATTAGTCCTACCCGTGCTGTATTGACTATATCAGTCCTACCCGTGCTGTATTGACTATATCTGACCTACCCGTGCTGTATTGACTATATCAGTCCTACCCGTGCTGTATTGACTATATCTGACCTACCTGTGCTGTATTGACTATATCTGTCCTACCCGTGCTGTATTGACTATATCTGACCTACGCGTGCTGTATTGACTATATCTGTCCTACCCGTGCTGTATTGACTATATCTGTCATACCCGTGCTGTATTGACTATATCTGTCATACCCGTGCTGTATTGACTATATCTGTCCTACCCGTGCTGTATTGACTATATTTGTCCTACCCGTGCTGTATTGACTATATCTGTCCTACCCGTGCTGTATTGACTATATCCGTCCTACCCGTGCTGTATTGACTATATCTGTCCTACCCGTGCTGTATTGACTATATCTGACCTACCCGTGCTGTATTGGCTATATCTGTCCTACCCGTGCTGTATTGACTATATCTGTCCTACCCGTGCTGTATTGACTATATTTGTCCTACCCGTGCTGTATTGACTATATATGTCCTACCCGTGCTGTATTGACTATATCTGTCCTACCCGTGCTGTATTGACTATATCTGACCTACCCGTGCTGTATTGACTATATCTGACCTACCCTTGCTGTATTGGCTATATCTATCCTACCCGTGCTGTATTGACTATATCTGTCCTACCCGTGCTGTATTGACTATAGCTGTCCTACCCGTGCTGTATTGACTATATCTGTCCTATCCGTGCTGTATTGACTATATCTGACCTACCCGTGCTGTATTGACTATATCTGACCTACCCGTGCTGTATTGACTATATCTGTCCTTCCCGTGCTGTATTGACTATATATGTCCTACCCGTGCTGTATTGACTATATCTGACCTACCCGTGCTGTATTGGCTATATCAGTCCTACCCGTGCTGTATTGACTATATATGTCCTACCCGTGCTGTATTGACTATATCTGTTCTACCCGTGCTGTATTAACTATATCTGTCCTACCCGTGCTGTATTGACTATATCTGTCCTACCCGTGCTGTATTGACTATATCTGTCCTACCCGTGCTGTATTGACTATATCTGTCCTACCCGTGCTGTATTGACTATAACGGCCCTGTGCGTGCTGTATTAGCTGTATCGACCCTGTCCGTGCTGTATTGGCTATATCGGCCCTGTGCGTGCTTTTCCAAATGTATATTAGCGCATTATTTGCCAGCTGATCCCCGAATGTCTACCTATTCAGAGCGCAGAGGGCTGGTTGCGTTTTTCTGTAGCATCCATCCATCCATCATGTGCCACGCCGGTAAACGTGGGCGGTCATGTTTTGCCATCTCACTCGATCACCAGAGTCGTGGATCAGCTCAATATTTCTGTCTCGACCATGCCTCGAGGCCAAGCCATCCAGGTATTTGCTTCTAGATCTTCCCCTTGGTCTGTTCCCCTCGATCTTGCCAGTTGTCACCAAGTTCTCCAATTCATTTCTTCTCATAACATGCCCAAAAAATTGTGACTGTCTGCGTCTAATGTCTCTAATCAGTTTACGATCTTCATTTGTTTCTTGAAGGACTTGTTCATTGGTCTTTCTGGCTGTCCATGGTATTCTTTGCATTTTCCTCAGAAACCACATTTCCACAGCCATCAGATGTTTTTTCAGCTTGACTGCTCATTGTCCAAGCTTCACGTCCATATAAAAGTACAGGTTCTATGTAGGCACCTCAACACTCTTTTTCTCGTTTCAATTGACATCTTTTTATTGGTCAGTATGTTTTTCATCTTGCTAAAGGCTACTTTTGCCATGGCGATTCTTGTTCTAATCTCTTCAAGTCATCTCCCATCAGATTTTATTACTGTTCCGAGATAATTGTACCTATTCACTTGTTGAAGAATATTCCCATTTACTTGTATATTACATTGTGGTATTTCGTTCTTCTTAGTGACAACCATAATCTGTGTCTTTTTACAATTTAATTATAACCCTCGTTGTTCACTGTGTGTAACAACCGCATCTATTAAATGTTGCAGATCCTGTTCATTGTCTGCAATCAAGACTGTATCATCTGCATATCTAATGTTATTGATGCATGGTTCCCCAATGTTTCTGTAGCATGTTAATGGAAATTGGTCTGCTTGTTTTTCTGCCCGTGAGAATTTCCTAGAGGCAGCGGTGATCGCCAGTCATGCTTGATACAGTTGTCTGGAAGTCGCCGCTATTCTGTTCCATTGTTTTCCTCCATTCTTATTGCTGTGTACGCCCAGGCAGACCTTGAACCACACCTTGCAAACCCATATGTGTAGATAATTTTGTATTGCGGACGTCGCGATGCACCGGATGTCCAGTGCTCGCCTCGGAGGGTAGGATGGCTTGTGGTAGGCACACATAGCGGGGTATTTATAGAACAACCGCAAAAAACTAATAACACGTCTCGGAGCTGAATAGTAATTCACAACAGCAGAAAGACACACGGAAATGATGAAACGAATGGGGTAATCCTCTCTTCCCCGCCCCCTTCCTTACATCAACAAATTAAAGAGTCCAGAATATTCGTGGAAGAGGGACTTCTTCTGACGATCGGAAACCTGTCGTTCTAGCCCCATGGTGGAGTTTGTATTACTGGACGTGAATGTTGTTCTACCGGTGCCCTTATCTCAGCGTCGACAACAGCGGGAACTGAAGCCTTGTGCAAGCTGTCATTGTCACGTAGTCTTGGTAGAAGTCGCTGTTTCCATGCAGCCTCGTTGCGGGACATGTCAATGTGTTGACAGAATTGTTGACTCAATATTGATCTCAGTTGTCTTGGTTACTTGGACTTGATGAAGAGAAAGTGTTGACTCAATACTGATCTCCGTTTTGTTGGTTACTTGGTCTTGATGATGATAAAATGTTGACTCAATATTGGTCTCAGTTGTGGTCGTTACTTGGACTTGATGATGAGAAATAGTTGACTCAATATTGATCTCCGTTTTGTTGGTTACTTGGTCTTGATGATGATAAAATGTTGACTCAATATTGGTCTCAGTTGTGGTCGTTACTTGGACTTGATGATGATACAATGTTGACTCAATATTGATCTCCGTTTTGTTGGTTACTTGGTCTTGATGATGATAAAATGTTGACTCAATGTTGGTCTCAGTTGTGGTCGTTACTTGGACTTGATGATGATACAATGTTGACTCAATATTGATCTCCGTTTTTGTTGGTTACTTGGTCTTGATGATGATAAAATGTTGACTCAATATTGGTCTCAGTTGTGGTCGTTACTTGGACTTGATGATGATAAAATGTTGACTCAATATTGATTTCAGTTGTGTTGGTTACTTGGACTTGATGAAGAGAAAATGTTGACTCAATATTTGTCTCAGTTGTCTTGGTTACTTGGACTTAATGAAGAGAAAATGTTGACTCAATATTGATCTCAGTTGTGGTTACTTGGACTAGATGAAGAGAAAATGTTGACTCAATATTGATCTCAGTTGTCTTGGTTACTTGGACTTGATGATGAGAAAATGCTGACTTAATACTGATTTCAGCTGTGTTGGTTATTTGGACTTGATTATGAGAAAATGGTGCATGTCTTATGCAGGACGTTGTAATCAACTCCAGGTTGATTTTCTGGCGATTGTTATTATTCGCCTTTCTACCCGTTGACCAGCCCGTGATCTTTCGCGCAATCTACGGAATCCAGTAGTTGACCATTGTTTTCTGAACCAGAAGTCAACGTTCAAGTCCAGCTGTCCGGTGTGTAGACTGAACTTACTACCTCGCCGTCAGCGCACCGGAAGTTTAAGCGACAGGGGCGTATGTTCATGCTGGTGTAGTGACGGGGCGGGGGGTCGTGCTGGTGTAGTGCCGGGGCGGGGGGGGGGTGTTAATACTAGTGTAGTGACGGGGCGGGGGGGGGGGGTGTTAATGCTAGTGTAGTGTGGGGGTGAGGGTGTTCATGCTAGTATAGTGCAGACAACAGTGCTGGTACAAAATGCGGAAATGCTAGGAGTTGTGGTCGTCATCTTTTAGCCGACATGTTCCAATTATATACTGTTTACATCTGTCATCTGTCTGGCCTCAGACTTTCAACTTCAAGGTTCCGAATGTGTACATCATAGGCAGCTGTTTACTTGTTTGCTGAATTGGATTTCCTTGGTTGTCTACGGCAAACACATGTAGCCGTGGTTTCCTGCTGGGGTGTGGTTACGTCCTGTTTCCAATAAATACTGACTTGTGTGTCACATCTGACATCTACATCTTGGAACTGTGCAACAGTGTATTGAAACTTGTTTCCTAACTGTCTGTCTCTCTATCCGTTCGTCCGTCCTTCCATCCACTCATCCATCCTTTCATATGTCTGTCTGTCCGTCCGTTCAACTAATTGTCTGTCTGCCTGATTATGTCTGCCTGTGTGTTTATGTACGTCCATTTATCCATCTGCCCTCCCACTGATCCATCCCTGCTGTCTACCTATCTTTCAGTCTAACTGCCCGTTCGTTGTTTTGTATGTTAATGATTGCTTGTTTGTTCGTTCCTTTAATCTCTCTGTCTTTCTCTGTCTCAGCCTCTGCCTCTCGCTCCCCTTCTATCTCTCTCTCTCTCTCTCTCTCTCTCTCATATATATATATATATATATATATATATATATATATATATATATATATATATATATATATATATATATATATATATATATATAAATCACAAATACTGAAGTATTGGAAAGATCAGGTTGTGTGACAGTTTATTCCATGCTCAGTCTTCGTAGACTTAGATGGATAGGACATCTTAGGAGGATGGATGATGGTAGAATACCAAAGGACATCTTTTTTGGTGAATTACAGATGGGTAAGAGATCTCAGGGTCGGCCTCTACTACGATACAAAGATGTGTGTAAGCGGGACATGATTGATACAGGCATTGATAATGCACATTGGGAGCAAGTCGCCGCTGAACGTGTTGCATGGAGGGCAAATATCAGAAATGGAATAAAGTCAAAGGAGAAAATTATTGCAGAAAAGTCACACATCAAGCGTTTGAGACGTAAGATGGTGCATGATGGTGGAAATGACCACGTGTTCACATGCACCCACTGTGAACGGACATTTACAGCGCAAATTGGCCTTATCAGTCACACTCGCTACCGCCATAGTTAAAAGTTATTATGCCTTTTTAAAGCACAAACTATCGTCTGTCAAGACGGCAAGGTGCCAATGAGCTGATATATATATATATATATATATATATATATATATATATATATATATATATATATATATATATATATATATATATATATATATATATATATATATATATAGCGATGGTCCAGATAAGGACATGGATTAGTTATGCCGTAACCCAAGTTAGACGAGGTCAGAGGTTATGGCAGTGTTCAGTATATGGACATCTGGATCGTGAAAAGTGGATACTTTTTACACAGTGTGGAAACGCTGGGACTCGCTTCGCGTTCAACGAGGAGCGGGATCTGGACAAGGGCATTCAAGGCTGTGGTTTCGTCGAGTGCGGACTACGTCGGGAAGGGAGTTGCGGCCAAAGTTAAGCCACTCTTTTATCATAGTATTCGTGTAGAAATGTAATGTAGATTTGTGATACAATGTTGTATAATTGTGTGTGCGATTGCAAGTAAACATTGTAAATGGTTTTGAGGAATAGATCGCCAAAAACTTGCACTCATGTTGCGTTATCAAAGATGTATGAAGTTGGAATTATAACAGTGGGCCATGATGGTCGGGTAGAATGAAATAGCTCGACTGTCAGTCAAGTAAAGCCATGAAAGTAACAAGTAGTGAAGGGAGGCCGCACAGCCAAATATTGTGTCTGAGATGCGGCAGAAAGAAGAGTCAGAAACTAACCGCAGGGACGACCTGAAGTAATGTAATGAAGTAATAACTAATACCCCTAGAAGTGGAAAGCACCCTATGAATATGGGCGCAATGGAACTTACTACACCCCAGGTCACACTCCTGCATATATATATATATATATATATATATATATATATATATATATATATATATATATATATATATTATATATATATATATCTCGGTAAGGTGTGGATTTTTTTCTGTCGGGGGCAAAAAGAAAATCCTAACCTGCACAGTTCGCGGCGACTGCACTAGCCAGGCGGCCTTTATTCCTCAGGCTCAAAGACCCCTCTGCCATACACCGCAAGGTACTATATTGGCAGTAAATGACAGATATATAGATATATATATATATATATATATATATATATATATATATATATATATATATATATATATATATATATATTTGCGTGTGTCTTTGCGTGCACGCTTGATCTTGTATGTCCCTCAGTCTCTTGTCCTGGAGGAAAGTGCAGACTTAAGAGGGGTGGGGGGGGGGGGGGGGGAAATAGTCCTCCTGCTGTCCATATACAAGCACAACTTTAATGCAAGGCAGCAAAACTATTCTGGTTTTCACCGATTATTTATTATCATCGCTGATTGTGCGAAATCAAACATTCACGAGTCAGACTCATTACGTGTAATGCACATCTCGAAGAGTGCGCTTTCACTAACAACCCGCAATGCCGGTCTCTCCACGGCTTAGCACGGAAATCAAGAAACTAAGCGTATACGTACACATGCATACATAGCCAGTGTATTCACCAGTGTCGGTGATAAGATAATTGGACACGTGTATATATATGTTTATAAGTTGTTCACCGTGAATAAATTTATAAGTGATAGCCAATAATTGAGACGCCTGGTATAGTGGAACAGGGTGATACACCGCAGAGACACAGCTGATCCATGCTCATCTCACAAATAACATATCCCCGTGCCAATTGTGGTCTCAGCACAACACAGCGTGACGATTCATTAGTTGTAATGGGAAAATAACAACAGAAAATGTAAGAATAATACATTTAAAATAGTGATTGGATGCGAGTTAAGCAGGAGACGAATAAGACAACTAAGACACTGTTATTATAGCGAGAGAGAGAGAGAGAGAGAGAGAGAGAGAGAGAGAGAGAGAGAGAGAGAGAGAGAGAGACTGCTACAAGATCAGAAGGATTAAAAAAACAAATGAAAGGCGCCAATAACAGCCATGTTATCTTGCATTATGAACACATTAAAATACAAGGCCGTATGCCGACATAATAACACCATCCAGTGCCGGACAAGGCACAACTCGTCGGCTAATCACCTTCTTATTGTATGTATAGCTGTTATTGCCCTACCTATACCTATGTGTATCGTGTTATGTATATCTGTTATTGCACTACCCATGTGTGTCATGTTATGTATATCTGTTATTGCACTACCTATGTGTATCATGTTATGTATATCTGTTATTGCACTACCCATGTGTATCATGTTATGCATATCTGTTATTGCACTACCCATGTGTATCATGTTATGTATATCTGTTATTGCACTACCCATGTGTATCATGTTATGTATATCTGTTATTGCCCTACCCATACCTATGTGTATCATGTTGTGTATATCTGTTATTGCACTACCCATGTGTATTATGTTATGTATATCTGTTATTGCACCAACTATGTGTATCATGTTATGTATATCTGTTATTGCACTATCCATGTGTATCATGTTATGTTTATCTGTTATTGCACCACCTATGTGTATCATGTTATGTATATCTGTTATTGCACTACCTATGTGTATCATGTTATGCATATCTGTTATTGCACTACCCATGTGTATCATGTTATGCATATCTGTTATTGCACTACCCATGTGTATCATGTTATGTATATCTGTTATTGCACTACCCATGTGTATCATGTTATGTATACCTGTTATTGCTCTACCTTTACCTATGTGTATCATGTTATGTATATCTGTTATTGCACTACCCATGTGTATCATGTTATGTATATCTGTTATTGCACCACCTATGTGTATCATGTTATGTATATCTGTTTTTGCACTACCCATGTGTATCATGTTATGTATACCTGTTATTGAACTACCTATGTGTATCATGTTATGTATATCTGTTATTGCACTACCCATGTGTATCATGTTATGTATATCTGTTATTGCACCACCTATGTGTATCATGTTATGTATATCTGTTATTGCACTACCCATGTGTATCATGTTATGTATATCTGTTATTGCACTACCCATGTGTATCATGTTATGTATATCTGTTATTGCACTACCATGTGTATCATGTTATGTATACCTTTTATTGCACTACCCATGTGTATGATGTTATGTATATCTGTTATTGCACTACCCATGTGTATCATGTTATGTATATATGTTATTGCACTACCCATGTGTATCATGTTATTATACGTGGTGCTGCACTATTATGTGTATCATGTTATGTATATCTGTTATTGCACTACCCATGTGTATCATGTTATGTATATCTGTTATTACATTACCCATGTGTATCATGTTATGTATATCTGTTATTGCACTACCATGTATATCATGTTATGTATACCTTTTATTGCACTACCCATGTGTATGATGTTATGTATATCTGTTATTGCACTACCCATGTGTATCATGTTATGTATATCTGTTATTGCACTACCCATGTGTATCACGTTATTATACCTGGTGCTGCACTATTATGTGTATCATGTTATTATACCTGGTGCTGCACTATTATGTGTATCATGTTATGTATACCTGTTATTGCACTGCATATGTGTATCATGTTTTATATATATATATATATATATATATATATATATATATATTATATATATATATATATATATATATATCTGTTAATGCACTACCTATGTGTATCATGTTATGTATACCTTTTATTGCACTACTATGTGTATCATGTTATGTTAACCTGTTATTTATTGCACTAACCATGTGTATCATGTTATGTTAACCTGTTATTTATTGCACTAACCATGTGTATCATGTTATGCATACCTGTTATTGCACTACTATGTGTATCATGTTATGTATACTTATTATTTATTGCACTACCCATGTGTATCATGTTATGCATACCTGTTATTGCACTACATATGTGTATCAGCTGTTAGGTGTCACTGTGTGTTTTGTCCGCCAGTTGAAGATTTTTTTCAATTAAAAATATTGCTTTGTGTTTATAATTATTAATATTGCAAGATCACTTACATGCATGTTTTTTTTTATATTGCAAGGTCAATATCATGTATGTTATTTGTTTATATTGCAAAATTAATATCATTCCGTTATTTATTTATATTGCATGATTAACATTATGCCCGTTATTTGTTTATATTGCAATGTAGATAACTAGCACACCCGTTATTGCACTTCCTTTTGGTTTATCAACCCCAACATTTTGTTAAATCTTCCCACGGAGCAAACTTAATAGAAATTTCTAAGCGGAAAAAAAAACTCGTGAGGGATAAAGTGCGCAAGAACATACTGTGTAGAGCATCGTAAAGGAGTTCTTTCGTAAAGTGAAAAGAATACACCGTACGGCTAAGATTACTTAGATATAATTACTGCCAGGTGCACATTTGTAAAGATACAATTAAAGACAAGAAAGTCTTCATTTTCGAGATCACGTTTTGAGAGGTGAAGGTCACAGAATACTGTGGCAGCAGGAATGACAGACGGTGTTAGAGAGACGGGATGACAGAAGCAGTGTTTTATAAGAATGGTGCGGATGATGATAGGGCATTTATCACGTACATAGATTGCAGACAGTCGTGGGGAATTTCATCGAATTCGACGTGGTGGTGGTTGTGGTAATGATGGTGAGTTTCTGTGTGAAGTTATTCTTCAAAGATAAGGGAACCGTTGCAAGTAACATACTTATCCACAAACCGGTATACATTCAAGCCATACCCTCTTAGCGTTGACTGCAGCACTTATAAACTTCACTTTTGCGCGGGAAAAGACAATGGCGATAAACCCAAGCACTCGGAGCTAAAACAGACACGAGGCATGACTCACGCGAAATTTTCCCCCGCCTCTTATTTTCTGAACTACTTAGCGGACAGACTGGCTGACTCACCGACAATTCTCTCAACCAGGTGCTCTGGCACCGCCACCACTTCTTCTGTTAGCCTGTCCGCCATCCCAGACTCCATGTTCCCGCACACACTCTCTCTGTTGCAGGCTGTCTGAAAGGAAGGTGATGCTAAGACGTTCTCTTCGCAGCCTGTGTGAAGAAATAGAACACACTATAACGACCTCGACGACCGACAGGTGAATGGTAATAGAATAAGTAGAATCTTCTGTCTGCATTACTGTACGTCTCACAAATTATACGAAGTCTGTTATAAACGTACGGGACTTCTGACTGGAAAAACACAGTCACTCACCCGGAGATCTGAAGCTCCTATCCCCTTCAAAATACTCTCCTTGAGACTGAACACACTTCTCTCAGAAGTCCTGCCATTACTGCAAGCATTTCAGGAAAGCCTCATTGGTATGGCCGTTGCGTTCCGCATGTCTTCTCGTGACTTCAACGGCATTTCCAGCTTGGGGAGCAGCCAAAAATCGCAAGGAGCATTGTCGGGAAAGCATGTCTTTGGCCAAGAAGGTCTAAATCCGTGTGAAGAATGAACGGCTACGTTCTTATGGTGGAGCTACCAGTGGAACTCCTGTTACTCGCAAGTCCCTTTACAGCACGACGACAATGATAACATCAGGGAACACTGATCCAACATAACATTGTACAATGACAGTTTGATGCAACAAAGTAATACTATGCAATACCTTAACAAAATCATACTCAAATGTGACATCACATACAATATAAGACAACATTTTCTGCACTTTACATAATGCAATGTCATAGCGTAACTTTAAACTATATAAGGAAAGCATAATGTATTAAACTGTTATAATACTCGTAAAATATTACAGTTAAATTTGAAAAAGAAATTAGTACGTGTAAAATTTTAATGCTCTATCTAGACCAACAAGCAGCGGTTAGAATAGATGGCGAGACATCAGATAGGTTTGACATCGAGCAAGAAGTCCATCAGGACTGTGTGCTGTCCCCCTATTTGTTTTAACCTGTACGCCGAAAATATAATGAGAAATGTCAGAAATGATATAAACAAGGAGCTATATGATGCCCTAAATATCGGTGGTCATGACATACCAGAGATTCGATATGCTGATGACACAGTATTGTTATTCACAAAACATACTAGTATAGAAAACCTAATAACCTCAACCCTATCGAATAGTGAAAATCACGACTTATATCTTAACATAGCAACAACAAAGGCATACAGATAAAACTACTATGGAGACAGAAATGAGGAATAATTGGAGGCGGTGGAAAATTTCGAATATCTTGAGTCATTGATTACCAACAATGGTGACACAATGAAAGAAGTTAAAATATGAATAGCTATTGTTCTTCAAAGACTAAAACAGCTGAATAAATTGTGGAACCTGAACACTTACTAAACAAGCTAAACAGTGCATAAACGCCTTTGAATATAAATGTTATAGACGAGTTCTAAGAATATCTTGGAAAAAGAAAAGAACAAATGCATCTATACTTCAAGAGCTGAATGTTGAAGATGGCTGGCTGTTAAAGACGATAAAACAAAGAAAATTAAATATTTTGGTCACTTGAAACGTCACGAAAGTTTAGAGATAACAGTAATGAAGGGGTATATGCCTGAGAAGAGAGGAAGAGGAAGGCTAAAGAGAAGATGGGTGCAAGATGTGGCGGATGATCTCCAGATAGGTGTATCGGACGCGGGACATCTTGCTTATGATTTAGAGGTGTTCCAGGATGGTTGTTATGGGAGTGAGGTTTTGCAAAGGACATGCTACTGAATGAATGAATGAAAATGGTTTAACATAACTTATAAACAAACTATCTCAGTAGAATATGATTACATTACAACCGTAAAACACTACAACAAATAACTAAAACATTTAAACGCAAGCAAAACAAACAATGTTTACAGTATCAGCATTAGTCTATGGCTCTCCCAACCAAGCTATGCTTTGTCGGTCACTTCATTGAGAGATAGTTGGTAATAAACAACAATCTTTCGGTATTTAGCCGAACTTTGTGTTTACCCAGGAGAGCTTTCGGGGGCTTTTTAAACTAATTTTTAATGTATTTCTTAAAAGCAAAACACGCTATAGGAGATACTATAAAATATCAGTTATCAGTTGGGGTATCTTCATTGCACTTCGGACAATAGGTGCTCAGATCCTCCCTTCCCCCCCCCCCCCCCCCCCCCATGTCTGGCCGTGCCAATTCTTACTCCCAAGTCTTTCATCCTGGACAGCGATGTGGATTCACTGACGTCAAAATCCTCTGTTCTCGACATATCTTTAAGGATGTTAATAACATCGGCACGATCCATGGGCTGGCCATCTACAGGGGGTGTAGAGCCAGCCAATTTATCAGCTCATTCATTTCCCTCGACTCCCGCATGTCCCGGGACGAAGATGAAGGTACTATAAAATATCATTCATGTACAACAAGAAATTTTAACGCGGTGGCCTTTTCAACCCCATAATAATCGCCGGTTGCAGGATATATATATATATATATATATATATATATATATATATATATATATATATATATATATATATATATATATATATATATATATATATATATATATATATATATATATAACTCATTGGCACCTTGCCGTCTTGACAGACGATAGTGTGTGCTTCAAAAAGGCATAACTTTTACCCATGGCGGTAGCGAATGTGACTGATAAGGCCAATTCGCGCTGTAAATGTTCGTTCACAGTGGGTGCATGTGAACACGTGGTCATTTCCACCATCATGCACCATCTTACGTCTCACACGCTCGGTGTGTGACTTATCTGCAATAATTTTCTCCTTTGTCTTTATTACATTTCTGATGTTTGCCCTCCATGCAATACGTTCAGCGGCGACTTGCTCCCAATGTGCATTATCAATGCCTGTATCAATCATGTCCCGCTTACACACATCTTTGTATCGTAGTAGAGGCCGACCCTGAGATCTCTTACCCATCTGTAATTCACCAAAAAAGATGTCCTTTGGTATTCTACCATCATCCATCCTCCTAAGATGTCCTATCCATCTAAGTCTACGAAGACTGAGCATGGAATAAACCGTCACACAACCTGATCTTTCCAATACTTCAGTATTTGTGATTTTGTCTTGCCACTTGATACCAAGAATTCTTCGCAGACACCGCATATGAAAGCTGTTTAAACGTTTCTCTTGGTGTGAGTAAGTTGTCTAGGCTTCACTGCCATAAAGAAGAGTACTAAGGACACAGGCTTGATAGACAAGGACTTTTGCTTTGGCAGTAAGCTTCCTGTTCTCCCAGACTCTTTTTCTTAACCTGTTCATTGTTGTTGCTGCCTTACCATCCGGATGTTGATTTCCTGATCTAGGGATAATTTGCTATTTACCACTGATCCTAGATATGTAAAATGGTCTACCATCTCTAGTTCGGCGTCGTCAATAAAGATTGATGGTACCCCATGTGCACCTTGTGACATAATCTGTGTCTTCTTTTTTGCTAATTGTTAAACCAAATTTGGAACAAGCATTGGAGAATGCAGATAGTAACTATTGTAATTCTTCTTCAGAGTGGGTCGTAACTGCAGCATTATCTGCAAAAAGCAACCCTCTGATCAGTACCCTCCTAATTTTGGTCTTGGCCTTCAATCTCTGAGCATTGTAGAGACCGCCATCTGAGCGTGAGTGAATGTATATACCACCATCCTGATCACGAAAGGCATATTTCAGTAGAAGTGAAAAGTATATTCCAAAGAGGGTGGGAGCTAGTACACAACCTTGCTTAACTCCACTCTTGATTTCAAACTCTTCAGAAGTTGCACCATCAAACTTGATTATACCCTTCATGCCTATGTGGAACGATTCCACAATGGACAGAAGAGTTGGTGGGCAGCCAATCTTCTTTAGTGCCTTGAACAGACCCTCACGACTGACCAAATCAAATGCCTTTGTGAGGTCGATGAAGGCAATAAACAGTGGTTGATTCTGTTCACGGCATTTTTCTTGCATTTGTCGCAATGAGAATATCATATCAATGGTAGACCGGTTCTGTCGAAAGCCACACTGTGATTCGGGGTAGACTTGATCTCCTAGGACTTGAAGTCTGCGCAGAACAATTCTGGCAAATACTTTTCCAACAATACACAGAAGTGAGATACCCCTATAGTTGTTGCAGTCGCTCAGATCACCCTTCGATAGCCCCATATATATATATATATATATATATATATATATATATATATATATATATATATATATATATATATATATATATATATATATATATATATATATATACGAGGGTAAGTTAATAAGTAAGTCACAAATGGCTGTAGAAATAGCTAAATATGATAACATGAAACCAGTTTATTTATATACGTGCATTGTCTCTTTATTTCTCAACATAATTTCCACCAACATTAATGCACGTATCCCACGTTTTATCGGTCCTCCCAAACCGGCTACATAGAACAGCGTGTTCTGTTTTCTAAACCACGTTTTCACTTCACATTCAACTTCGGCGTCATTCGCGAAATGTCTCCCGCCAAGGTGGGTTGTCAGTGTTTATGCTGACAAATGTTTGTCCTGTAAAGCGGTGCATAGCTGGTTAGAAAAAGTTACTAGGGTGAGTCAATAAGTAAGTCACACAGTTCTGTGAGATGGCCGGTAAATGAAAAAAAAGTGTGTGTGTGTGTGTGTGTTAGAAGCTATGGAGCTAAGGAATTAGAACAGCTCATTGTATATGTTAGAAGCCATGGTGCTAAAGGGATTAGACCAGCTCATTTATATGTCGCTTAAAATAGTCGCTTAAAAGTCGACAGGGTCGATTTCATTGCACCGGGTTTTATCCCATATGGCTCGGTCTCTTTCCGCAGCACTGAAAGCGTCGTACAAAGCACGAACTCCGTAGCTTTTAGCGACGACCCACAGGAGTCTCCGAAACATTTAACTCGTAAACCGAAGGACGCGGCCCGGAATCGAACCCCCAACCTTCGGAGCACGAGTCAAACGGCTTGACCACTTCACCACAGAGACTCCCAATTCGCCAATGAGACAGAGACTCATTTATATGTTAGAAGCCATGGTGCTAAGGGATTAGACCAGCTCATTATATATGTTAGAAGCCATGGTGCTAAGGGATTAGATTAGCTCATTATATATGTTAGAATCCATGGTGCTAAGGGATTAGATTAGCTCATTATATATGTTAGAATCCATGGCGTTAAGGGATTAGAACAGCTCATTATCTATGTTAGAATCCATGGTGCTAAGGGATTAGATTAGCTCATTATATATGTTAGAATCCATGGCGTTAAGGGATTAGAACAGCTCATTATATATGTTAGAATCCATGGCGTTAAGGGATTAAAACAGCTCATTATATATGTTAGAATCTATGGCGTTAAGGGATTAGAACAGCTCATTATATATGTTAGAATCCATGGCGTTAAGGGATTAAAACAGCTCATTATATATGTTAGAATCCATGGCGTTAAGGGATTAAAACAGCTCATTATATATGTTAGAATCCATGGCGTTAAGGGATTAGAACAGCTCATTATATATGTTAGAATCCATGGCGTTAAGGGATTAAAACAGCTCATTATATATGTTAGAATCCATGGCGTTAAGGGATTAGAACAGCTCATTATATATGTTAGAAACCATGGCGTTAAGGGATTAGAACAGCTCATTATATATGTTAGAATCCATGGCGTTAAGGGATTAGAACAGCTCATTATATATGTTAGAATCCATGGTGCTAAGAGATTAGATTAGCTCATTATATATATTAGAAGCCATGGCGTTAAGGGATTAGAACAGCTCATTATATATGTTAGAATCCATGGCGTTAAGGGATTATAACAGCTCATTATGTAGGTTAGAAGGCCACGTTATGCTATGCTATGGGATTATAACAGTTAGTTTTTTTCTGTTAGAAGACATTGTGGAAACCAAAACATTTATTATAATGCATGAATGTGTATGTACAAAACTTCCCAGTGAGCCAGTCTTCAGTGAGAAATATCGCACATATATGTGCACGACACTTGAGTTCAAGACGAGCGTGGGGAAACAATGCGTACTATGTTTTACTAATAACAATCTGGCACGATAATTAAATAGAAAGGTATAACCGGGTAGACAAGGCAGAGGATCGATATAAGATCTCAAGACATGCTTTCTTCATAAACTGTTTACATTAACTACCCACGCAACCAGAGCAGCGCACTGACATTATGTGTGTGGTCTCACAAGTTGTTAGCGTGCAGCTTCAGCGGAAGAATACTTTGGCAGTAAATTATTCAGCGGTTGTAATCACTGATCGGGTGTGGCATTTAGCAAGGCGTTTTTCACGTCTGTGTACAAGGTGCCACGTCTGTGTACAAGATGCTACGTCTGAGTACAAAGTGCCACGTAGGAAGACATCATTCTTCTTCTTCTTCTTCTTCTTCTTCTTCTTATTATTATTATTATTATTATTATTATTATTATTATTATTATTATTATTATTATTATTCGCCTTCTTTCTTCGTTTCCTTAACTGTTGTCTACAAGAAAGCGATTGTGGACAAGACATACATTAATTCTTGTAGACACTTCTCAATGCGATCCTTGCCGATGATAGGGATTTCATTCACCGTGACAAAAGATGCCCTTTGTGTCAGTTAGAGTTGGTTTCCATGACATCTGTCTACTCCCACAATAGAGGAAGACCACAAACATACGGAGGAGAGGATTCCAGACAGATTAATGTGGGGAGGACATGAGGGTATCTGTAGCAGACAGCAACAGATTACATGTTGTGGTGTTTATTAGGTTTTGGTCTATGTCCCAACTGGTGGCAGGAGAGTAGTGGAATATTTGATGGTCTATGTCCCAACTGGTGGTGGGAGAATAGTGGGGTAATTGATGGTCTATGTCCCAACTGGTAGTGGGAGAGTAGTGGGGTCATTGATGGTCTGTATCCTAACTGGTGGCAGGAGGATAGGGGGATAGTTGATGGTCGATGTCCCAACTGGTGGTAGGAGGATAGTAGGGTAGTTGATGGTCTATGTCGCAACTGGTGGTAGGAGAGTAGTGGGGTAATTGATGGTATGTATCCTAACTGGTGGCAGGAGGATAGGGGGATAGTTGATGGTCGATGTCCCAACTGGTAGTAGGAGGATAGTAGGGTAGTTGATGGTCTATGTCCCAACTGGTGGCAGGATGATAGCGGGGTAATTGATGGTCTATGTCCCAACTGGTGCTAGGAGAGTAGTGGGGTAATTGATGGTCTATGTCCCAACTGGTGGCAGGAGGATAGTGGGGTAGTTGATGGTCTATGTCCCAACTGGTGGTGGGAGAGTAGTGGGGTAATTGATGGTCGATGTCCCAACTAGTGGTAGGAGAATAGTGGGGTAATTGATATTCTATGTCCCAACTGGTGGTGGGAGAGTAGTGGGGTAGTTGATGGTCTATGTCCCAACTGGTGGTAGGAGAGTAGTGGGGTAATTGATGGTCTATGTCCCAACTGGTGGCAGGGGGATAGTGGGGTAGTTGATGGTCTATGTCCCAACTGGTGGTGGTAGAGTAGTGGGGTAGTTGATGGTCTATGTCCCAACTGGTGGTAGGAGAGTAGTGGGGTAATTGATGGTATGTATCCTAACTGGTGGCAGGAGGATAGGGGGATAGTTGATGGTCGATGTCCCAACTGGTGGTAGGAGGATAGTAGGGTAGTTGATGGTCTATGTCCCAACTGGTGCTAGAAGAGTAGTGGGGTAATTGATGGTCTATGTCCCAACTGGTGGCAGGAGGATAGTGGGGTAGTTGATGGTCTATGTCCCAACTGGTGGTGGGAGAGTAGTGGGGTAATTGATAGTGATACTATTGTGGCACTGATATAAGGGCGGTGTAGTGATACTATTGTGGCACTGATATAAGGGCGGTGTAGTGATACTATTGTGGCACTGATATAAGGGCGGTGTAGTGATACTATTGTGGCACTGACCTATGGTAAGGATGACTCTCATGTCCTTTTCAGAACCCATCCCCCACTGGTCCAAGCCTGACATCCAGCTCGTGCCTGTTGCTCCTAGTAGCTGTCAGCATGCGACAGCGGCCACCCCCCGGGCAACAGCTGTGAGAGGCTGGCTAAACCAGGCATGGGTATCCGATTTGGTGTCAAACCAAGAGATAAACTAGGGTATGCCTACCCAGCATGTGAAGACAGGACTCGGCAGACTGCGCGGAAGAAATTATTCCTGATTCAACGGGCAAGACGGCGTTTACCTTCAAAGCGTTGTGGAACGTAATGAGCACGGCAAGGCACGTAGAGCGCCCTGGTCATCCCCTGCACCTGTATTCGTCTCCAGTCGTCTCGACTTGTCTTGCCACTGGACTCAGATGGACTCAGGCGAGAGAGTGAGGTCGACGAATTGCGCAACTCTTCCTCACTTTAATCCAAGTCATCGCGCAAGTCATTCTTCATCCAACGTCATATATCACCTTCAAGCCCTATGGCGATGGGCGAGCGGCGAAGCGGCAGGCGTGGGCACGCTGGCAGCCGTAGTCGCAGACCTGCACACAGGCGGCTCAGGCCATATGGTCGTCTTCTACTGACCGAAGCAGCAGTGGGATTCGGCAGCCCCCTGAGCGACTGTGCAGCCCTCTATAGGAACACACTGCTCACCTCCATAGCATGAGGAAGGGGCTAGAAAAGGTGCCCTAAACATTGTCTGCTCCATCACTACCTAACCAGCTAGCCGCGGTTGGTGGGTACCCTTAACTGCGGTCGACATACAAACAAAGATAAAACAAGTAAAGCTAAAAGAGTAAACCATATTCCCTTAACAATTGGAACTTGGAATGTACGCACCCTACTTGCCAGAGACGGCGCGTCGGGTCCAGAGAGACGAACAGCACTGATTGGGAGAGAGCTGGGCAGGTACAACATCGACATTGCAGCCTTGAGCGAGACACGACTTGCAGAAGAAGGCCAAATCTGTGAAATAGGTGCCGGCTACACATTTTTCTGGAGTGGAAGGAAAAGCGAGGAAAGACGCCAATCCGGTGTGGGATTTACCATTAAGTCGGCTCTGGTCGGCAAATTAGCTGGATTTCCAAAGGCTATAAACGACAGGCTCATGACCATTAAGTTGCCCCTGCTGAATGGAAGGAAGCATGCAACCATTGTGAGTGTCTACGCACCAACTATGACCAACGAAGATGATGTCAAGAACAAGTTCTATGAGGACCTGCACAATGTACTAACATCTGTTCCCAAAGGAGACAAACTCATACTCCTTGGGGACTTCAATGCCAGAGTAGGCACGGACACCACCTCTTGGAGTGGCATCATTGGAAAGCATGGAGTCGGAAATTGTAACAGCAATGGACTCCTCCTCCTCCTTCAGACATGTGCCGAACATGATCTCCTGATTACGAACACAATTTTCCGTCTCCCCATGAGAAATAGGACATCATGGATGCTCCCGCGCTCAAAACACCTCACTGACTATGTCATCGTCAGGAGGAGTGACAGACAAGACGTTCGAGTGACAAAATCCATGTGTGGTGCCGAATGTTGGACAGACCATCGTCTCATTGTCTCGAAAATAAACATTCACATCAGGCCACCACGGCGTCCTCAAGGGGTGAAAATGTAAAAAAAAAAGCTAAATGTCACCCGCCTAAATAGCAAGGAAATGCAGCAGTCATTTGAAAATATGCTGGAAGACCGCCTCAAGCCCAATGCTGCAGCTAAACAGGATACAGAAACAGAAGGAGGATAGGGGGATAGTTGATGGTCGATGTCCCAACTGGTAGTAGGAGGATAGTAGGGTAGTTGATGGTCTATGTCCCAACTGGTGGCAGGATGATAGCGGGGTAATTGATGGTCTATGTCCCAACTGGTGCTAGGAGAGTAGTGGGGTAATTGATGGTCTATGTCCCAACTGGTGGCAGGAGGATAGTGGGGTAGTTGATGGTCTATGTCCCAACTGGTGGTGGGAGAGTAGTGGGGTAATTGATGGTCTATGTCAGAACTGGTGGTAGGAGAATAGTGGGGTAATTGATATTCTATGTCCCAACTGGTGGTGGGAGAGTAGTGGGGTAGTTGATGGTCTATGTCCCAACTGGTGGTAGGAGAGTAGTGGGGTAATTGATGGTCTATGTCCCAACTGGTGGCAGGGGGATAGTGGGGTAGTTGATGGTCTATGTCCCAACTGGTGGTGGTAGAGTAGTGGGGTAGTTGATGGTCTATGTCCCAACTGGTGGTAGGAGAGTAGTGGGGTAATTGATGGTATGTATCCTAACTGGTGGCAGGAGGATAGGGGGATAGTTGATGGTCGATGTCCCAACTGGTGGTAGGAGGATAGTAGGGTAGTTGATGGTCTATGTCCCAACTGGTGCTAGAAGAGTAGTGGGGTAATTGATGGTCTATGTCCCAACTGGTGGCAGGAGGATAGTGGGGTAGTTGATGGTCTATGTCCCAACTGGTGGTGGGAGAGTAGTGGGGTAATTGATGGTCTATGTCAGAACTGGTGGTAGGAGAATAGTGGGGTAATTGATATTCTATGTCCCAACTGGTGGTAGGAGAATAGTGGGGTAATTGATGGTCTATGTCCCAACTGGTGGTAGGAGAATAGTGGGGTAATTGATGGTCTATGTCAGAACTGGTGGCAGGAGAATAGTGGGGTAGTTGATGGTTTATGTCCCAACTGGTGGCAGGAGAATAGTGGGGTAGATGATGGTCTATGTCCCAACTGGTGGCAGGAGAATAGTGGGGTAGTTGATGGTCTATGTCCCAATTGGTGGTAGGAGAGTAGTCGGGTAGTTGATGATCTATGTCCCAACTGGTGGTGGGAGAGTAGTGGGGTAATTGATGGTCTATGTCAGAACTGGTGGTAGGAGAATAGTGGGGTAATTGATATTCTATGTCCCAACTGGTGGTAGGAGAATAGTGGGGTAATTGATGGTCTATGTCCCAACTGGTGGTAGGAGAATAGTGGGGTAATTGATGGTCTATGTCAGAACTGGTGGCAGGAGAATAGTGGGGTAGTTGATGGTTTATGTCCCAACTGGTGGCAGGAGAATAGTGGGGTAGATGATGGTCTATGTCCCAACTGGTGGCAGGAGAATAGTGGGGTAGTTGATGGTCTATGTCCCAATTGGTGGTAGGAGAGTAGTCGGGTAGTTGATGATCTATGTCCCAACTGGTGGTGGGAGAGTAGTGGGGTAGTTGATGGTCTATGTCCCAACTGGTAGTAGGAGAGTAGTGGGGTAGTTGATGGTCTATGCCCCAACTGGCGGCAAACTAATCAATCAACAAGCTAATCAACCAACAAGCTAATCAACCAACAAACTAATAAAACAACAAACTAATCCACCAACACCCTAATCAGCCAACAAACTAATCCACTAATAAACTAATCCACCAACAAACTAATCAACCAACAAACATTCCACTAAGAAACTAATCAATCAATAAACTAATCCACCAACAAACTAATCCACCAAGAAATTAATCCACCAACAAACTAATCACCCAACAAACTAATCCACCAACAAACTTATCAATCAACAAACTAATCCACCAACAAACTTATCAATCAACAAATTAATCCACCAACAAACGAATCAACCAACAAATTTATCCACCAACAAACTTATCAATCAACAAACTAATCCGCCATCAAACTTATCAATCAACAAACTAATCCACCAACAAACTAATCCACCATCAAACTAATCCACCAACAAACTAATCCATCAATAAACTAATCCACCAACAAACTAATCCACCAACAAACTAATCCACCAACAAACTAATCCACCAACAAACTAATCCACCAACAAACCTATCTACCAACAAACTTATCAATCAACAAACTAATCCACCAACAAACTTATCAATTAACAAACTAATCTACCAACAAGCTAATCCACCAACAAACCAATCCACCAAATACGAATCCACCACCAAACTAATCAACCAACAAACTAATCAACCAGCAAACTTATCAATCAACAAACTAATCCACCAACAAACTAATCCACCAAAAAACTAATCCACAAACAAACTTATCAATCAACAAACTAATCCGCCAACAAACTTATCAATTAGCAAACTAATCCACCAACAAACTAATCCACCAACAAACTAATCCATCAACAAACTAATCCACCAACAAACTAATCCACCAACAAATTAATCCATCAACAAACTAATCCACCAACAAACTAATCCACCAACAAACATATCAATCAACAAACTAATCCACCAACAAACGTATCAATTAACAAACTAATCTACCAACAAACTAATCCACCAACAAACTAATCCACCAACAAACTAATCAACCAACAAACTAATCAACCAACAAACTTAACCACCAACAAACTTATCATTCAACAAACTAATCCACCAACAAACTTATCAATTAACAAACTAATCCACCAACAAACTAATCCACCAACAAACTAATCCACCAACAAACTAATCCACCAACAAACTAATCCCCCAACAAACTTATCAGTCAACAAACTAATCCACCAACAAACTAATCAACCAACAGACTAATCAACCAACAAACTTATCAATCAACAAACTAATCCACCAACAAACTAATCCACCAACAAATTAATCCATCAACAAACTAATCAACCAACAAACTAATCCACCAACAAACTAATCCACCAACAAACTTATCCACCAACACACTAATCCACCAACACACTCATCAATCAACAAACTAATCAACCAACAAACTAATCAACCAACAAACTAATCCACCAACAAACTAATCCATCAACAAACTTATCAATCAACAAACTAATCACCCATCAAACTAACCAACCAACAAACTAATCACCCAACAAACTAATCCACCAACACACTTATCAATCAACAAACTAATCAACCAACAAACTAATCAACCAACAACCTAATTAACCAACAAACTAATCCACCAACAAACTAATCCATCAACAAACTTATCAATCAACAAACTAATCACCCATCAAACTAATCAACCAACAAATTAATCACCCAACAAACTAATCACCCAACAAACTAATCACCGAACAAACTAATCACCCAACAAGCCAACCAGTCAAGTTTGCAAGAACAGAAACACTCAAATAGAGAAAATGCATGTCCTTTGAGGGCCAAGCATTATTTCCACTGATATAAGGGTTTAATACTGAGATAAGGGGGGTGTAGCGATACTATTGTGGCACTGATATAAGGGTTTAATACTGAGATAAGGGGGGTGTAGCGATACTATTGTGGCACTGATATAAGGGTTTAATCCTGAGACCATTGTGGCACTGATATAAGGGCGATGTAGTGATACTATTGTGACACTGATATAAGGGCGGTGTAGTGATACTATTATGACACTGATATAAGGGCGGTGTAGTGATACTATTGTGACAATGATATAAGGGCGGTGTAGTGATACTATTGTGACACTGATATAAGGGCGGTGTAGTGATACTATTGTGACACTAATATAAGGGCGGTGTAGTGATACTATTGTGACACTGATATAAGGGCGGTGTAGTGATACTATTGTGACACTAATATAATGGGCGGTGTAGTGATACTATTGTAGCACTGATGTAAGGGCCGTATAGTGATACTGTTGTGACACTGATATAATGTGCGGTGTAGTGATACTATTGTGACACTGATATGATGGGCGGTGTAGGATTCTATTGTGACACTGATATAAGGGCCGTATAGTGATACTGTTGTGACACTGATATAATGGGCGGTGTAGTGATACTATTGTGGCACTGATATAAGGGCCGCATAGTGATACTGTTGTGACACTGATATAATGGGCAGTGTAGTGATACTATTGTGACACTGATATAATGGGCGGTGTAGTGATACTATTGTGGCACTGATATAAGGGCCGTATAGTGATACTATTGTTTCACTGATATAATGGGCAGTGTAGTGATACTATTGTGACACTGATATAATGGGTCGTATAGTGATACTGTTGTGACACTGATATAATGGGCAGTGTAGTGATACTATTGTGACACTGATATAATGGGCGATGTAGTGATACTATTGTGACACTGATATAATGGGCGGTGTAGTGATACTATTGTGACACTGATATAATGGCGGTGTAGTGATACTATTGTGACACTGATATAATGGGCGGTGTAGTGATACTATTGTGACACTGATATAAGGGTGGTGTAGCGATACTATTGTGGTACTGATATAAGGGCCGTATAGTGATACTATTGTGACACTGATATAATGGGCGGTGTAGTGATTCTATTGTGACACTGATATAAGGGCGGTGTAGTGATAATATTGTGGCACTGATATAAGGGCCGTATAGTGATACTATTGTGACACTGATATAATGGTCGGTGTAGTGATACTATTGTGACACTGATATAAGGGCGGTGTAGTGATACTATTGTGGTACTGATATAAGGGCGGTGTAGTGATACTATTGTGACACTGATATAATGGGCGGTGTAGTGATACTATTGTGGCACTGATATAAGGTCCGTATAGTGATATTGTTGTGACACTGATATAATGGGCGGTGTAGTGATACTATTGTGACACTGCTATAATGGGCGGTGTAGTGATACTATTGTGACACTGATATAATGGGCGGTGTAGTGATGCTATTGTGACACTGATATAAAGGCGGTGTAGTGATACTATTGTGACACTGATATAATGGGCGGTGTAGTGATACTATTGTGGCACTCATATAAGGGCGATGTAGTGATACTATTGTGACACTGATATAAGGGTGGTGTAGTGATACTATTGTGGCACTGATATAAGGGAGGTGTAGTGATACTATTGTGGCACTGATATAAGGGCGGTGTAGTGATACTATTGTGGCACTGATATAAGGGCGGTGTAGTGATACTATTGTGGCACTGATATAAGGGCGGTGTAGTGATACTATTGTGGCACTGACCTATGGTAAGGATGACTCTCATGTCCTTTTCAGAACCCATCCCCCACTGGTCCAAGCCTGACACCCAGCTCGTGCCTGTTGCTCCTAGTAGCTGTCAGCATGCGACAGCGGCCACCCCCCGGGCAACAGCTGTGAGAGGCTGGCTAAACCAGGCATGGGTATCCGATTTGGTGTCAAACCAAGCGGTAAACTAGGGTATGCCTACCCAGCATGTGAAGACAGGACTCGGCAGACTGCGCGGAAGAAATCATTCCTGATTCAACGGGCAAGACGGCGTTTACCTGCAAAGCGTTGTGGAACGTAATGAGCACGGCAAGGCACGTAGAGCGCCCTGGTCATCCACTGCACCTGTATTCGTCTCCAGTCGTCTCGACTTGTCTTGCCACTGGACTCAGATGGACTCAGGCGAGAGAGTGAGGTCGACGAATTGCGCAACTCTTCCTCACTTTAATCCAAGTCATCGCGCAAGTCATTCTTCATCCAACGTCATATATCACCTTCAAGCCCTGTGGCGATGGGCGAGCGGCGAAGCGGCAGGCGTGGGTACGCTGGCAGCCGTAGTCGCAGACCTGCACACAGGCGGCTCAGGCCATATGGTCGTCTTCTACTGACCGGAGCAGCAGTGGGATTCGGCAGCCCCCTGAGCGACTGAGCAGCCCTCTATAGGAACACACTGCTCACCTCCATAGCATGAGGAAGGGGCTAGAAAAGGTGCCCTAAACATTGTCTGCTCCATCACTACCTAACCAGCTAGCCGCGGTTGGTGGGTACCCTAACTGCGGTCGACATACAAACAAAGATAAAACAAGCAAAGCTAAAAGAGTAAACCATATTCCCTTAACAATTGGAACTTGGAATGTACGCACCCTACTTGACAGAGACGGCGCGTCGGGTCCAGAGAGACGAACAGCACTGATTGGGAGAGAGCTGGGCAGGTACAACATCGACATTGCAGCCTTGAGCGAGACACGACTTGCAGAAGAAGGCCAAATCTGTGAAATAGGTGCCGGCTACACATTTTTCTGGAGTGGAAGGAAAAGCGAGGAAAGACGCCAATCCGGTGTGGGATTTGCCATTAAGTCGGCTCTGGTCGGCAAATTAGCTGGATTTCCAAAGGCTATAAACGACAGGCTCATGACCATTAAGTTGCCCCTGCTGAATGGAAGGAAGCATGCAACCATTGTGAGTGTCTACGCACCAACTATGACCAACGAAGATGATGTCAAGAACAAGTTCTATGAGGACCTGCACAATGTACTAACATCTGTTCCCAAAGGAGACAAACTTATACTCCTTGGGGACTTTCAATGCCAGAGTAGGCACGGACACCACCTCTTGGAGTGGCATTATTGGAAAGCATGGAGTCGGAAATTGTAACAGCAATGGACTCCTCCTCCTTCAGACATGTGCCGAACATGATCTCCTGATTACGAACACAATTTTCCGTCTCCCCATGAGAAATAGGACATCGTGGATGCACCCTCGCTCGAAACACTGGCACCTCATTGACTATGTCATCGTCAGGAGGAGTGACAGACAAGACGTTCGAGTGACAAAATCCATGTGTGGTGCCGAATGTTGGACAGACCATCGTCTCATTGTCTCGAAAATAAACATTCACATCAGGCCACCACGGCGTCCTCAAGGGGTGAAAATGTAAAAAAAAGCTAAATGTCACCCGCCTAAACAGCAAGAAAATGCAGCAGTCGTTTGAAAATATGCTGGAAGACCGCCTCAAGCCCAATGCTGCAGCTAAACAGGATACAGAAACAGAATGGAGAGCCCTAAAGGACATAATTTACAACACTGCTATGGAAATCCTGGGTCCAGCCCCCCGAAAGCATAAAGACTGGTTTGATGAAAATTCCGAAGACATCAACCAATTGCTGGCCGAGAAACATCTTCTCCTCAAGGCACATTTGAATGACCCGAAGTCAACATAAAAAAAGATGCCTTCAAGAACATTCAGAGAGTAGTGCAGCAGAAACTTCGGCACATGCGGGACTCCTGGCTGAGCAGCAAAGCTGATGAAATTCAGGGCTTTGCTGACAGACATGATATGAAAAACTTCTACGACTCACTGAAAGCGGTCTATGGTCCTACATCACCAGGCATAGTTCCCCTCCTCAGTGCAGATGGGGGAACATTGGTCACCGATAAGAAAGAAATCCTTCAACGCTGGGCAGAGCATTTCAGCAACATCTTAAATGCAACTTCCTTCTTCGATGATGAAACCATCAACTGCCTTCCTCAAGTTCCCACCAATGAGACACTTGATGACCTGCCAACCATAGTGGAAGTAAACAAAGCCATCCAGCAACTCTCCAGCGGCAAGGCACCTGGTCCTGACTCCATCCCAGCAGAGATATACAAGGCAGGTGGGCCGGTCCTAACAGAGCAGCTTCACCAAGTCTTTACAAACATATGGGTGAACGAGACCATGCCACAAGATTTCAAGGACGCGTCAATAGTCCACCTTTACAAACGTAAAGGAAACCGCCAATCCTGTGACAACCACCGAGGCATCTCCCTGCTTTCAATTGCAGGGAAGATACTCGCCAGAATTCTTCTCAATCGCCTCACAGCCCATCTCGGTCAAGGTCTTCTTCCTGAGAGTCAATGTGGCTTCAGAAAAGAACGTGGAACTGTTGACATGATTTTCGCTGCCAGGCAGCTGCAAGAGAAATGTCAGGAACAGAACTGCGAAATGTTCTCCACTTTCATTGACCTTACCAAGGCTTTTGATACAGTCAGCAGAGAAGGACTGTGGAAGATTATGGCAAAATATGGCTGTCCACGAAAGTTTGTCCAAACAGTGCGGCTATTTCATGATGGCATGCAGGCAAGAGTACAGGAAAATGGTGAACTGTCTGAACCCTTTCCTGTCACCAATGGAGTGAAGCAAGGATGTGTCCTGGCACCAACACTGTTCAGCCTTATGTTTTCAGCCATGTTGGTGAATGCCTTCGAGAACGACGACATTGGAATAGACATCAACTACCGTATGGATGGAAAGTTATTCAATCTCAGAAGGCTGAAAGCTAAAACCAAAATTAACAGCGACACCGTCAGAGAGCTCCTGTTTGCTGATGATTGCGCTCTATACGCCAACTCAGAGGCGGACATGCAACATAATGTTTCAGCTTTCTCACATGCCTGTGCCAACTTTGGGCTCAATATCAACTTGGAGAAGACTGTAGTTATGTACCAGCCAGCTCCAGGGAATAATCACACTGTGCCGAATATCAAAGTGAATGATCATAGACTAAGTGTTGTGGACAAATTCACCTATCTTGGCAGCACTGTGTCACAAGCTGCCACAATTGATGACGAAGTGAATGCAAGAATCTCCAAGGCCAGTGCGGCCTTTGGCAGACTGTACAAGAATGTATGGGACAGAACTGGAATAAGCCTGCAAACAAAGCTAAAAGTCTACAAAGCAGTTGTATTATCCACACTGCTATATGCTTGTGAAACCTGGACTGTTTATCAGCGACACGCTAGGAAATTAAACCACTTCCACACAGTCTGCCTAAGGAAGCTACTGAAGATTAAATGGCAAGACAAGATTCCAGACACTGAAGTCCTAGAAAGAGCGTCCATGCCCAGTATCCACACTCTACTGATGAAGAATCAGATTCGCTGGGCTGGTCACTTGACTCGCATGCCAGATCACAGGCTCCCTAAACAAACTTTTTACAGCGAACTGCGTTGTGGTAAACGCTCCCAAAGTGGCCAGAGGAAACGCTTTAAAGACACTCTGAAAATCTCACTGAATGCTTTTGGAATTCATCATGACACCTGGGAGGCTGCAGTCAGAGACCGAAATTCGTGGCGTGCATCATTACGCAAGGGTGCAGTCGTATGTGAGGCAACCAGGACTGCAAGAGCTGTGAAGAAAAGGCAGGACATAAAAACCACTGCAGGAAATCCTCCTCCAGAAACGTCAAGCATCCTTTGTCCACATTGTCAAAGTACATTTCGAGCCAAAATAGGCCTTATCAGCCATCTTAGAACCCACGGCTCCATGCCTTCAATCCCACTGGATGAAATGAATGGTCATCATCATTCTTGATGGACAAACAACAGACAGTGGCACTGATATAAGGGCGATGTAGTGATACTATTGTGGCACTGATATGAGGGAAGTGTAGTGATACTATTGTGACACTGATATAAGGGCGGTGTAGTGAGAGAGACTATTGTGATTCTCATATAAGGGCGGTGTTGTGAGAGAGACTATTGTGGCTCTCATATAAGGGCGGTGTCTTGAGACTATTGTGGCACTGATATAAGGGCGTTGTCGTGAGATTATTGTGTCACTGATATAAGGGCGGTGTCTTGAGACTATTGTGTCACTGATATAAGGGCGGTGTCTTGAGACTATTGTGTCACTGATATAAGGGCGGTGTCTTGAGACTATTGTGTCACTGATATAAGGGCGGTGTCTTGAGACTATTGCGTCACTAATATAAGGGCGGTGTCTTGAGACTATTGTGGCACTGATATAAGGGCGGTGTCTTGAGATTATTGTGTTACTCATATAAGGGCGGTGTCTTGAGACTATTGTGGCACTGATATAAGGGCGGTGTCTTGAGATTATTGTGTTACTCATATAAGGGCGGTGTCTTGAGACTATTGTGTCACTGATATAAGGGCGGTGTCTTGAGACTATTGTGTCACTGATATAAGGGCGGTGTCTTGATACTATTGTGGCACTGATATAAGGGCGGTGTCGTGAGAGACTATTGTGGCACTGATATAAGGGCGGTGTCATGAGAGAGACTATTGTGGCACTGATGTAAGGGCGGTGTCATGAGAGAGACTATTGTGGCACTAATATAAGGGCGGTGTTGTGAGAGAGACTTTTGTGTCACTGATATAAGGGCGGTGTCATGAGAGAGAGACTATTGTGGCACTAATATAAGGGCGGTGTTGTGAGAGAGACTATTGTGGCTCTCATATAAGGGCGGTGTCTTGAGACTATTGTGGCACTGATATAAGGGCGGTGTCGTGAGATTATTGTGTTACTGATATAAGGGCGGTGTCTTGAGACTATTGTGTCACTGATATAAGGGCGGTGTCTTGAGACTATTGTGTCACTGATATAAGGGCGGTGTCTTGAGACTATTGTGGCACTGATATAAGGGCGGTGTCGTGAGAGACTATTGTGGCACTGATATAAGGGCGGTGTCATGAGAGAGACTATTGTGGCACTGATGTAAGGGCGGTGTCGTGAGATTATTGTGGCACTGATATAAGAGCGGTGTTGTGAGAGAGACTTTTGTGTCACTGATATAAGGGCGGTGTCAGGAGAGAGACTATTGTGGCACTAATATAAGGGCAGTGTCGTGAGAGAGACTATTGTGGCACTGATGTAAGGGCGGTGTCGTGAGAGAGACTATTGTGTCACTGATATAAGGGCGGTGTTGTGAGAGAGACTATTGGTGCACTGATATAAGGGCGGTGTCGTGAGAGAGACTATTGTGGCACTGATATAAGGGCGGCGTCGTGAGAGAGACTATTGTGGCACTGATATAAGGGCGGTGTCGTGAGAGAGACTATTGTGTCACTGATGTAAGGGCGGTGTCGTGAGAGAGACTATTGTGTCACTGATATAAGGGCGGTGTCGTGAGAGAGACTATTGTGTCACTGATATAAGAGCGGTGTCGTGAGAGAGACTATTGTGGCACTGATATAAGGGCGGTGTTGTGAGAGAAACTATTTTGGCACTGATCTGATATAAGGGCGGTGTCGTGAGAGAGACTATTGTGTCACTGATATAAGAGCAATGTCGTGAGAGAGACTATTGTGGCACTGATATAAGGGCGGTGTCGTGAGAGAGACTATTGTGGCACTGATATAAGGGGGCTGAGTGGTTTCGAGGTATGGTGTCCACCTCGAGTGCTGGAGGTCCGGGTTCAAGCCCCAGTAAGGGCCGGAATTTTTTCACGTGGACTTCTAGTAACAAAATTTCCCCTTGTCTCTGGGTAGTGAGATCGGACGCCCGTGTGTATTGCTGCGCATGTAAAAAATCCCTTGGCAGTTAGAAATCGAAAAAGAGTAGCCTAACGGCACTGCCGGTCTCCCTGGCCTAGGCGTTAACATCTTTCTCCGTAACCCCATATATTCTCGTGAGTAATGTAACCTGCGCGAGAATCGGTGGCGGTTTTCGCCGCCTTGGTAACTTACGGGGTGATTCGGTCGCTCAAAAAGCAGTGGCAATCTACTAAGCGTAATCTTGCCTAGTACATCAACAGTAGCTGAAAAATGCTGATGTTTACTGCAACGTCCTGTAAGGGATATACAACATCAACAAAAGCGGCGCTGCCCGGGCAAAATTTCGAGTTAGAAATCTACCCAAAATATTTCAAGATCCTCACCGGTGCTAAAGAGTTCGTGCACCGAGCTGAAATTCTCCGGACTCGGGCTTAAGTTTGGAGTAGTACGGAGCACTTATGGGTTACACCGGTGTGTCGTGATGTTGATCCGTCGACTAAACTAAAAAACTAGAAGAGGAGAAGAAGAAGCAGGAGAAGACGAAGAAGAAGAGGATCGCATCAGCACTTTTCTCGGATACAATTTACATTTTTTTTAGTTGCATGTCCTTCACAGGAGGTAGCAGTCAACACCAGCATTTTCGCTGTTCATGATTCCTGGGCAAATTTTACGTTCAGTAGTTTGCCATTGCTTTCTGAACAACCGGCACCTATGCCTTTTTCGAAAAAACCAACACCGCTGTGTTTCGAACCCGGGTATACGGGCTCACAAACCGCGTTCGCAAGCCCTTAGCCACAGGTGCTAAAGTTAGCTGCATATCAATTTGTACGACGTAGCTATTAACTCCACCATTATTTGCCATGTAAGATTCTATAGGCAATTTTACATTCAGTAGTTTGCTATTGCTTTCTAAACGGCCGGGATATATTCCATTGTGAACATCAATGCAAAGCGGTCTGCATCCAAATCTCCTTCGGCTGACCTCGAGCCGGGTGTGTCGGAGTTATGAAAGTGAATTGATTACCCCTGGCCACAGACACGGACGCCGTGTACTCATGTACGGGAACAGACTAGCGAGGCAAGTCAGTAGATTTTAGAGGGTACCGAAACTGTGAAGCAATTGTCATATTTAAACATTCACTGAGAATTCGACCATCACTCCTGGTATAAAGATATGTCAAATTCGGCAATAAGTGTCATCTAGAATACTCCAAAACGAGCAGTCTACTAAACAAGAACTTACCTGTCGTATGTGAAAATGATTGTTGAAAATCTGCTTCAGGAACACTTCAACATCTACACTGGTCATCGTTTACCTCGGACAAACAAATGTTGGACGTATTATTTTGTCCGAAGTCAAATCACCCTCAGTTTAAACACAGTAGATGAGAATCAAAGCATCAATAGTAGTTATTGGCTGTACTAAATACTCTGATATAAGTGTATCAGTACGCAGTTGAACACAGTAGTCAGGTGACAGAACTGCAGGCCTGAGATGGGAATATCAGAAGCGTAATTTGTGTGAGCGGTGCCTGTACCCGGCGCTCGATCCGTGCTGGACGAAATTCTCTGCTACAATGAGCTCAGCAGGTTGGGTGGATCGGTTTTTGCTGCTCGTGCTGCCAGCCAAACAGAAGAGATAAAATGCCAAGGAAAGGTCGATGGGAGTGGGAAGACAAATAGATTAAACAAGCCACCCCACCTCGTCCCTGGAGTGGAGGCAGGGAAGGGGGAAAAAACTAAGAACATGAAACAAAAGATATAAGGGGGAAAAATTCGTGAATAAAAAATAAATTCAGCACCCTAAAGAGAAAAAAATATGCGCCAGATGGGTGGAAGGGAGTATAGAAAGGTGGGTTCGACTGGCGGTGAACAACTCACTCACATTGTCGATTCTATTCAAGGAGAAGTGGAGGTTACTGCTGTGGCAATCCTTCTAGAATGTGCCATTGCGTGTGCGTTCAGGTGAGCTAGGACTGTGTTAGGTTTACTACAGAGATAGGCAGCCAGTTCATCAAGCGGCTATCATTGTCACCCCGCTCTGGAGTTACCGAGACCCATACGGGAAGCTAAGAATAGTAACACTGTAACCTACCATGCATGTCGTAATGGGCGACTAAGGTGAGTTGGCGTGCGACTAGCTACCTCAACCCGCATAACACTTTGGCTGTAAAATGCAACCAATCATGAACAAGGCTACAAAGTGCTGGGCGTGAGTTGGTTGAGGGACCTGCTCCACTGGGAGATGAACGGTATCAGAAGAAATATAATCTCCCACTTCGTGTTGATGTGATTGATGGATAGGTTGGTGGTAAGCAGGCAACATCTTCAAGTTAACTGATCATGAGAAATCAACAATTTAGATCTTTACATTCATAGTGAAGTTAACATTATCAAGATTTACATTCACATTGAAGTTAATATGATAAGCGTGTACATTCAAAGTAAACAGTTCACATTTTACACTGTTGTTGCAACGTTGAATACAAACACATAGTTAGTTAGTTAGTCGATGTTCCAACTTCACGGCAACGGGTCGTACCCATTATGTTCCGTTCGTGTGCCAGCGAATATCACCCAAAATGCTCCTCACTGTCCAATGTGAAAAGTGGAACAGACAGGAGTCTCGGCAATCCAACAGCCCGCACAGGTACACTGTGCATAATGCCGCCGCCAGAATGCCAACACAAAAGTCATCCATGAAAACCGCAGTTCATCGTCGATGGAATCGGCAGTCACCAGAAAGACCTCACTGACCCGGTTTTCTCACATGGCTCTGTCTCTATCCGCAGGGCGACCCGCCGAAAGCGTAGTATAAAGCACTAACTCCGTAGCTCCAGCGCCGACTCCCAGGAGTCTCCTGAAAAATGTACTCGTGAACCGAAATGGCAAATCATTCAATTCAGCAACAGCCGGTAGCCATTGTTCCGAAAATGCAGGTCACTGTACAAACAAAAGCAGAAATGTAAAAGCACTCCACGTGAATATCACAGCTCACAGAGTCGCGCCATGCACTCACTCAGTAGCAGGGTGACGGAACCATATACTACCAGTCCAACATGAGGAAAATGCGAAATGCAAACCGCAGCCACAAAGATGAATACTCCAGAAAATACAAACACATGACAATACCTAATCACATTCACTTATCGCATTGGCCGTCAGCCTTTACGTCAGTCATCATCATCATCATCATCATCAACATCTTCCACTTCTGCCGTCAAGCGTCGTGGGGGGGGGGGGGGGGGATGTAATATGCGCTCCAGAGCCAGATGGGCGGCACTGAATATTGTCATTTCGTGTGATTGTACCATGTCTTTGATGTCATGATTGTACACTGTCTTTGATGTCATGATTGTACAATGTCTTTGATGTCATGATTTTACAATGTCTTTGATGTCGTGATTGTACAATGTCTTTGATGTCGTGATTGTACCATGTCTTTGATGTCGTGATTGTACAATGTCTTTGATGTCGTCGATCAATTTTCTTCTAGGGCGTCCTCTTGGTCTCGTCGCAGATGATCTTTGATGTAATACCAGTGATGGTAGTTAATGATGTCGCATTCTAACGACATGGCCAAACTACTTGACCTTCTGTCTTTCAACATATGTGGTGTTGATCCCACTGTCTGTCTGATAACAGAATTTCTTACTCGGTCTCGGTTTGTTAAGTTGGCAGCTCTCCTCATTCATCTCTTCTCACAGATGATGATTTTGCGAAAGTGTGATTTGAATAAGTCCAAGTTTGAGATTGATAGCATTGGGTTGGTGTGAGTATGCTGTTTATTATTTGTCGTTTTGTGGACATGGGTATGTTTGGATGTTTCAGTAAGGGTGATAGTTGATATGTAAGTGCACTAGCTTTTTGACATCTTATTTCGATTTCTCTGCCCAATCTGCCATTTTCTGTGATCATACTTCCAAGATTCCAAGAATTATTTAACTTGTTTCAGTGATGTGCTATTTATCTGTATACTTAGTGGACCAGGCGATCTGCTAACTTGCATAAATTCGGTTTTGGCTGTATTTATACTCATATTGTATCTGCTGCATGTCGAACTCAGATTATTAATATGATTTTACAGTCTGCCCTTGTTGCTTTAAAATATACGGCAGTAACTTAACATATTCGATGTAATTCTTTACGGTAACAACTTATCACATTCACTTATCGCATTATCTACGGGCAGGGACACCCGTTGTCCATCAGCACAGCGTATTCGTAACCCCTTCGTCACAGAGTCGGATGATGGGTATATGGTGCTACATCCAAATTTGTATAGACGTAATCGACACTCTATAAGGTGTGTGGTCAATACCAGGCCAGATGTCTTTACTTCCCAGGCAATTTTCTGATCCCTATTGTATCAGAGCATACCGCTATGTCTTTTGTCAAATGTTTCTAATACATTACATCTAGCTTTAAACATCCGATGTTTGTGTGTTTGCATGTGTGTGTGTGTGTGTGTGCGTATGAGAGAGAGAGAGAGAGAGAGAGAGAGAGAGAGAGAGAGAGAGAGAGAGAGAGAGAGAGAGAGAGAGAGAGAGAGAGAGAGACCGTTGCTTGCTTAATAGAAATGTCTGAGACCTATAGTGTTATTAAATGGCTGGATATGACTTATGACCACATGCCACAGAGTGAATTCAGAAGATTGATAGGCCCGGCTTGTGGTGACAGTTTCCAGGGGTCAAACTGTATGTGTCACCTAAGAGAGGACTTGTTGTGATTTGGAGACAACAGACTTGAACCTCGACTTCCGGTCGCGAACATGGAGGATAGGCATTGAAACGGTTAAGGCCTCTGAAGTGTTTATGCTCCTGGCTACCGTTTGCATTCGCATTTTCCTCATGTTAGACTGGATGTGTATGGTTCCGTCGCCCTGCTACTGAGTTGAGTGCGTGACGCGACACTGTGAGCTGTTAATTTCGTGTGAAAAGCTTTTACATATGTCCGAGGTTCTTTGGAGCGTGAACTGCATGTTCGGAGCACTGGGGTTAGCTGTGTCGCAGAATTGGCCGGTCTTTGCCTTTATGCAGAATTGTGTTGCTGCTTGTCTTCTAGTGACTGCCGCTTCCATGGACGATGAACTGTATTTTCATGGAGGACTTTTGTGTTAGTATTCTGGAGACGGCATTATGTACAGTGATGTGTTTTTACTTCTGTTCGAGGTTGTTTGTAGCGTTAACTGCATGTTCTGAAAACTTGGCGTAGCTAGCTAGAAAACATAGAAACGGAACAAACAACATCTGCCAATATATAGACTAGTTTTAGTTTAGTTTAGTCGATGGATCAACATCGCGGCACACGGGTGCAACCCATAAGTGCTCCGTTTTCCTCCTAACTAAAATCTGAGTCGGAGAAACTCAGCTCAGTACACGAACTCCGTAGCACCAGCGAGGATACAGAAAATACTTTGGGTAGATTTTTAACTCGAAATTTTGCCCTGGCAGCGCCTTTAGGCTACTCTTTTTCGATTTCCAACTGCCAAGGGATTTTTTACGTGCGCAACAATACACACGGGCGTCCGATCTCACTACCCAGAGACCAGAGGAAATTTTTATTACTAGAAGTCCACGTGAAAAAATCCCGGTCATCGCTGCGGCTTGAACCCGGGACCTCCAGCACTCGAGGCGGATACCATACCTCGAGACCATGCAACCCCCTTATCTAGACTGTCTAGGTGAAAAGGAAAAAAAAAACATCCGGATGGGAAAATGACTGCCGCTTCCATCGAAGATGCACTGTTTTTATCGTGCAGGACTTTTGCGTTGGCATTCTGGCGACGGCTTTATGTATAGTTAAGTGCTTCTACTATCTGCCGGCATTATGTACAGTGAAATACTTTTACTATTTGTCCACGGCTGTTTCTGGCGTGAACTGAGAACTGCATGTTCGGGAAAATGGCGTAGGTGGCTCAGGGTTGCCACTTTTCTTTGACAGTAAACATCTAGAAAAACATCTAGACTGTGTAGGGGAACATCTAGAAAAACATTCGGATGGAAAAATGACTGCCGCTTCCATCAAAGATGAACTGTATGTTTCGTGGAGGACTTTTGTGTTGACATTCTGGGGCCACATTATGCACTGAGAAATGCTATTACTATCTGTCCGCGGTTGTTTGTGGCGTGAACTGCATGTTCGGAAAAAAATGGTGTAGATGGCTTTGTCGCAAAACGGACTGGTTTTACCTTGTGCAGTAATATGTGGCTGCTAGTTTTCTAGTGACTGCCGCTTCCATCGAAGATGACCTACCTGTATTTTCGTGGAGGACTTTTGTGTTGACTTTCTGGCGGCGGCATTATGCACACTGTACCTGATATCAGGATTAGAAACCAGATTGATTACATTTTGATTAGCAGAAGGTTTCGAAATGCCTTAACAATTGCAAAAACAGTTCCCAGTGCTGATTGTTATAGTGACCACAGATTACTTGCAGGTACATTTAGGATAAAGTTAAAGAAAGGCAAGTATATAATAGGAAACACTAAATATGATCTGTCTAAATTGAAAAATGACATGGAAATACAAAACAACTTCAACATAGAAGTACAAAACAGATTTGATATATTGTCTGATCTAGAGATCCTATTTCAAGATGTGGATGATCAATGGGAAATGTTGAAGAATTCAATCAGTTTGGCTGCAGAAACAACTTTTCCAAAATTAAAGAAGGTGGGTTGTAAGAAATGGATGACTGAAGAAATTTTACAACTAATCGAAACAAGAAGACTCAACAAACATAATCCTGCCAAATATAAAGAAATTCACAGACAAGTCAGAATATTATGTAAAGAGGCAAACGAAGCATGGCTTGAGAAAAATTGTATAGAAATGGAAAAACAACACAACAGTCAGAAAAGAACAGCACAAAAGAATTCAGGAACTTACTAATAGAAGAACAGTTACATCAGCAGGCTGTCTAAAACCTAAAGATGGCAACATCATAATAGAAAAAGATCAGATTCTACATGTATGGTCAGATTATGTGAAAAACCTTTATGATGATAACAGAGATGAACAGTACGATATTCGATTTAATAATGAAGGGCCGCCAATTTTGAAGTCCAACACTTTTATGTGATATGCAATGGCACAGGAACGGGGCATAATGGGGACGACCTGTTGCTGTGAAGTTGGAACCGCGACTAACTAACTAGACTTGAACCTCGACGTGTCTGCAGTTTATAATTGTTATGTATTCAAGGGGTCTTTCTTGTTTATATTAGTTCCCCTTGCCTTCAAGGAGCATCACTCAAAATGTCTCATGTTGTTGCCATGGACCCAGGGGTTCTATTGCGGTTAATATATTTGCACATTCAATCGATACTGTCTTCATGAAACAACTACACAACGTCTTTGGATCTGGATTTACTACAAGAAGGGGATATCATTTGACAAATGAAGCATCTAAAGCTGCTGAATATCCATTTAACTTGAAGATGAGGTACACAAGCCTTGAAAGCTTCTTTTTGGTAGCTCATTGAATGACATATTCAAACCAACCCTATGCCTCCAATGTCTAACTTAGATATTATCCAAATGACACTTGCGCAATATCAACATTTGTGAGATGAGATGCTTGAGGAAAGCTGCCAACTTAACTATCCGAGACCGAATAAGAAATGATGTTTTCAGACAGACCGTGGGATCAACACATTGTGCCACATATATTGAAAGACAGACGATTAAATGGCTTGGCCATCTCGTTAACATGCAACACCGTTAACTACCAGCACTGGCCCTACATAAAAGAAGATCTGCTACGAGAGAAAGAGGACGCCCGAGAAGAACATGAATTAACGACAACAAAGACATTTTACAATCTCACGAAATGACACTGTCCAGTGCCACCCATCGGGCGATGATGCGTCAACTGTACCTTCCCACGACGCTTGACGGCAAAAATGGAAGATGATGATGATGATGATGATGATGATGATGATGATGATTGAATCACTAATATTGAGACTGCACTTTTGGAGAAATAAAGTATGTCAATTCTAGCTTTTTAACAACCACAATGACAGAAAAGTGGTGAGGGCATTCCACTGGCATGTATTCTTGTAACTGAATATTGCAGGCTATTTTATACCCTATAATTATATTACAAACATTGGACGCGTTCACTGTTACTGCATGTGATAACATTTTCCTGTGTAAACACACCTCGCGTAGTTTAAAGACTGTCATTGCTGGCGTAAAGATTGCTGACTGTTTCCTCACTGTTTCTATATAGAAATAATGTCGTGTTTTAAAAGTGCTATTCTAATACTATGGAAAATAAAACTATTTGTAGAACACTGTGTATACTATTTATAGGTGAGTTTGGAACAAGTTTATATACGAGGTATTCAGTCTGGACATCCGTATAACTTTTCTGGACGGAAGTGAGTCGGGTAGAGAAAGAAGCTCCCGTCTTCTTCTTTCGCTCTGCCATCTTGTTCAGGTGTCTGAATACACCTATTGAATCCAATTCTTTGCACTTTACAATAGTATCGATTCAATAAACTCGAATTTATTTCTGTGTGAGACATTTTTCCGGCTTTCAATTGTTGTCGGTAATTTTATCAATACTTGCATTGATTTGTTGGTTCCTGTTCTCGGGGAACTTCATAGATTGGCATGTTCGGGATGACAGGCTGCAGTGTGATCTGGTGTACTGTGACAATAGCATGACACTTGTGTTTTATTGCGTACACGTCTTTCTACTACCAGCCGTTCACATATTGTCAGAACTGTCGGATGCTACCTGTAAGCGAGATGTGGGGAAATATATGACAGTGTCGTGATAACCAACTGCCGAATGTTTATCACATTGTATGTAGACCTCTTCGTCTTCCTCCTCTTTCTTCTTTTCATATCACCACCGTCTTCAACACTTGCGTATTCTTGTTTTCCCTCATCGTCGTCATCAGCACTTTCTTATTCTTCTTTTTTTTCCACCATCATCATCAACACCTTCTTCTTCTTCTTCTTCTTCTTCTTCTTCTTCTTCTTCTTCTTCTTCTTCTTCTTCTTCTGCTTCTTCTTCTTCTTCTTCTTCTTCTTCTTCTTCTTCTTCTTCTTCTTCTTCTTCTTCTTCTTCTTCTTCTTCTTCTTCTTCTTCTTCTTCTTCTTCTTCATCTTCTTCTTCTTCTTCTTCCTCTTCTTCTTCTTCTTCTTCTTCTTCTTCTTCTTCTTCTTCTTCTTCTTCTTCTTCTTCTTCTTCTTCTTCTTCTTCTTCTTCTTCTTCTTCTGCTTCTTCTTCTTCTTCTTCTTCCTCTTCTTAATGGTATCCTCAGAATGGAGAGATTGTGTCTTGTCAGGAGCATATTGGGTATATTATTTGTTCTCTTAGCTTAGTTTGGTTTGCCCACAGACACCTCGATAATTGCTCCAGTCTCCTCCTATGGAGCTCTACCAAGCTGGTAGAAACAAAATAGCTGATAAAAACAATTTCAGCTCAATTACACATCCTACCGCCCCCTCTGGCCGTGGAACAGAGCTGCCTGGTGTAAAACTGAGGAGTTTACTTGCTGTGTCTATGGAGGTCTGCGTGGAGTTATTGAGACAAGTGGGTTGCGCGCTATATCTGGAGAATGCTTACAACTGAGTGTTTTGTCAGATTCTGTTTATCAACTTGTGACTTTGAACTTACCAACTGTCATCATCACCAGAATTTCGACAGCATTTTTATTTCTCACAATAAAGTATTGATGCGACGCAGTTGGTGGCCATCACAACTGACCATTGGCACCTTTCTGTCTTGACAGACGATAGTTTGGTATATTGTGCTTCAAAAAGGCTTAACAACTACGACCCATGGCGGTGGCGAGTGTGGCTGATAAGGCCAATTCGTGCTTTTAAATGTTCGTCCACAGTGGATGCATGTGAAAACATGGTCATTTACACCACCATGCACCATCTTACGTCTCTTACGCTCTGTGTATGCTTTATCTGCAATCATTTTCTCCTTTGCCTTTATTCCATTTATGATAATTGCCCTCCATGCAACACGTTCAGCGGCGACTTGCTCCCAATGTGCATTATCAATGCCTGTATCAATCATATCCCGCTTGCACACATCTTTGTATCGTAGTAGAGGCCGACTCTGAGATCTCCTATCTATCTGTAATTCACTAAAAAAAGATGTCCTTTGGTATTCCTCCTAACTTGCCCTATCCATCTAAGTCTACGAAGACTGAGCATGGAACACACCGTCACACAACCTGATCTTTCCAATACTTCAGTATTTGTGATTTTCCATCACAACTATCTAACATCAATCCTGGTCTGCCACTGGACTCATTCCGGTCACTTGTTCTCTTCAATGTACATACTGTTGGCATATCGAAAGAGCAAATAATTAAACTCCAGGCAGCTGAGGCAAAGAGGATTAAGTGGGAACAGTTTATCAATGAAGTCGGTGGGAATGTGACATTGGGAAAATTCTGGAGGCTGCACCGGCAGATGAAGAGACAGGTGATGCCTGGTACACATGGCACCCGTGTATGATGATAACAACCGATCTATGACAACTGACAAGAACAAAGGGGAGGCTCTTCTTGCGCGATTTTTAAAACAGACGAATCAGCAAGATAGGGCTATTAGAGCCTTGTCACGGGTCACTAGGAAGGAGGAATGTGAGATTAAAGTGGAGGACATTAAACGGGTACTGAAGCGGGCTAAAGACACAGCGCCAGGTCCGGATGGGGTGAGGCACTCCCATATGAGGAACATAAATGATGGGGACTTGGAGGAGATGACTCTTTGTTTCAACCTAAGTATCAATACGGCGGAAATATCGCACGATTGGCTGCATAGCTACCTGGTCCCACTCCCAAAGCCAGGTCAGGATCACTCCAGACTTAATGGATACCGAATCATACCCCTGCAAAACACGTATGGCAAATTCCTCGAAAAAATAGTAGCACGCAGGCTCCAGGAACATTTGGAAAGTCGGAATCTGCTTCCCCAAGGACTCGGGAGCTACCGGCCAGGAAAGGACACCTGAGCTAGATACGACTGTGATTCACAGAGAGTATATATTCGGCCCTTTCCCGTTCCCGTTGCGGGAAAAATGGGTTCGAAAATTTTCACGTGTTTAATATAGATGCATTATTTTTATGAAAACTTTGAAGATGCCTTAAAGATTTCTTCATTATATTATAATGCATATGCCTGTAGATAAACATGTTATAAAACTTTGAGAAAAATACAACAATTATTTAAATTACATAATATAGCAATGCTACTAAAAGTAATGTCCCTTGATATAACTTTTCTTAAGGTATGTCCCCTTGCAATATTTTAATTAATGTTAATTTATTACGTAAATAAGTGTTTGTAAACTAACAAACTATGCCAGTTGGCTGACCGGGAATGAGAAGAACATCTAAAGACAATTTCATCTCAATCGGATAGAGCGTTCGTGAACGCACAAAGACACACACAAACATTCTCTTTTATATATATAGATAGGAACTAGTCCTGTCAACATTTGAATACGTGCAACCAACCCTCGCGTTCAGCAACATATACAGGCTTCCCAAAGGAACATAGGCCTCCGACAACCTCACGCCAAGAATTCCTATCTTTCGCCATATCCAACATCTCACTCCATATACTCCCTTAAATATTCTTGGGCGACTTGGCAGCCAATGTCAAGTTAAAACAGCTCCCGCCTAGATGGGGATCCGAACACAAGACCAACTGCCCGGCAGGTAAGCGAGCTAGCCCCTGCTCTTGCCTGGCTGCCTCTGCATAAATTACATGAGTGAAAATTGGCAATGACTCTTGTTCCTTAAAATCTGCAGCAGATGTTCAGCATTCACACACATGCAAGAGAATGCAATAAACGACCAGAATAAGTAAACTCGTGGAAGCCAGAAATTGACTTGTGTGACTCATGTTCACTCCCTTCTCTAGGTTCCTGTATCGAGCAAGGCCGTGCACTGGCGCACGTAACGGTAACATACAACGGCTAGCGGGGTGCATGCTCTATACAGTCGTGTGCATTGTGTATTCTTAAGCATACATACATTCTGCATATAGAAGTTGAACCTCCGCATAGTTTTAGTCAGTACATGTAGGTGTGTACAACTGCTGGTGACTCGTTTGGTCACTTTTGGTAGGTATCATCACCATACGCCACGCAGAGCGGATCGAACGATTGTGTTCCTCGACAAATATCGATAGGTGATGTGGTCAAGGTCACGTCGGCCGGCTTTACTTCCCAGAAAATATCTTCGTTCCTATTTTAGACTTGGTCAGTCTGAGAGTCCAGGTCAATGAAAACATCCTCTGCTTCCAAGAGGTTTCGACCACATGACGACCGGGCTGCTGGCAAACGTCCTACTCCACTAGCAAACGTCCTACTCCGCAGTTTCCCTGTCGCTTGGTTGGAGTTGGCTACTATACAAAACCAATTATCGTCGTCATCTATTCCATAAGCCAGTTTGTGAGTCGTCTGGCTAGCAAAATTGATCTGTGGCTCGTCTGGCTAGCACAATAGATATGTGGGTCGTCTGGCTAGCACAATAGATCTGTGGGTCCTATTGCTAGCGCACTTTATCTGTGGGTCGTCTGGCTAGCACAATAGATTTGTGGGTCCTATTGCTAGCGCACTTTATCTGTGGGTCGTCTGGCTAGCACAATGAATCTGTGGGTCGTCTGGCTAGCACAATAGATCTGTGGGTCGTCTGGCTAGCACAATAGATCTGTGGGTCGTCTGGCTAGCACAATTCATCTGTGGGTCTTCTGGCTAGCACAATTGATCTGTGGGTCCTATTGCTAGCGCACTTTATCTGTGGGTCGTCTGACTAGCACAATAGATCTGTGGGTCGTCTGGCTAGCACAATTGATCTGTGGATCGTCTGGCTAGCACAATGAATCTGTGGGTCGTCTGGCTAGCACAATAGATATGTGGGTCGTCTGGCTATCACAATAGATCTGTGGGTCGTCTGGCTAGCACAATAGATCTGTGGGTCGTCTGGCTAGCACAATAGATCTGTGGGTCGTCTGGCTAGCACAATAGATCTGTGGGTCGTCTGGCTAGCACAATTTATCTGTGGGTCCTATTGCTAGCGCACTTTATCTGTGGGTCGTCTGGCTAGCACAATAGATCTGTGGGTCGTCTGGCTAGCACACTAGATCTGCAGGTCGTCTGGCTAGCACAATAGATCTGTGGGTCGTCTGGCTAGCACAATAGATCTGTGGGTCGTCTGGCTAGCACAATAGATCTGTGGGTCGTTTGGCTAGCACAATTGATCTGTGGGTCATCTGGCTAGCACAATAGATCTGTGGGTCGTCTGGCTAGCACAATAGATCTGTGGGTCGTCTGGCTAGCACAATAGATCTGTGGGTCGTCTGGCTAGCACAATGGATCTGTGGGTCGTCTGGCTAGCACAATGAATCTTTGGGTCGTCTGGCTAGCACAATAGATCTGTGGGTCGTCTGGCTAGCACAATAGATCTGTGGGTCGTCTGGCTAGCACAATTCATCTGTGGGTCGTCTCGCTAGCACAATGAATCTGTAGGTCGTCTGGCTAGCACAATAGATATGTGGGTCGTCTGGCTAGCACAATGGATCTGTGGGTCGTCTGGCTAGCACAATAGATCTGTGGGTCGTCTGGCTAGCACAATAAATCTGTGGGTCGTCTGGCAAGCACAATTGATATGTGGGTCGTCTGGCTAGCACAATTGATATGTGGGTCGTCTGGCTAGCACAATAGATCTGTGGGTCGTCTGGCTAGCAAAATAGATCTGTGGGTCGTCTGGCTAGCACAATTGATTTGTGGGTCGTCTGGCTAGCACAATAGATCTGTGGGTCGTCTGGCTAGCACAATAGATCTGTGGGTCGTCTGGCTAGCAAAATAGATATGTGGGTCGTCTGGCTAGCACAAGAGATATGTGGGTCGTCTGGCTAGCACAATAGATCTGTGGGTCGTCTGGCTAGCACAAGAGATATGTGGGTCGTCTGGCTAGCACAATAGATATGTGGGTCATCTGGCTAGCACAATAGATCTGTGGGTCGTCTGGCTAGCACAATAGATCTGTGGGTCGTCTGGCTAGCACAATAGATCTGTGGGTCGTCTGGCTAGCACAAGAGATATGTGGGTCGTCTGGCTAGCACAATAGATCTGTGGGTCGTCTGGCTAGCACAAGAGATATGTAATTTGGATAAACTCCAGGTTTGAGATTGGTAGCATAGGGTTGGTGTGAATATGCTGTTTATTATCTGTCGTTTTGCGGGCATGGGTATGTTTGGATGTTTCAGTAAGGGTGATAGTTGATATGTAAGTGCACTAGCTTTTTGACATCTGATTTCAATTTCTGTGTCCAATCTGCCATCTTCTGTGATCATACTTCCAAGATATTTGAATTCTTTAACTTGTTTCAGAGTTGTGTTATTTATCTGTATACTTAGTGGACCTGGCGATCTGCTAACTTGCATTATTTCGGTTTTGGCTGTGTTTATACTCATATTGTATCTGCTGCAGGTTGTACTCAGATTAGTAAAATGATTTTGTAGTCTGTCCTCATCGCTGTAAAACAGGCACTGATCTTCTGCAAACAGAAGTTCATTTATTCCCTGTGGGTCAGTTGTTTCATCTGGAGTAAAGAGTTCTAAATTAATTTTCTGAATCTGTTCTGTCGTGACTTGCTTCTTTGGAAATTCTGTCCATGTAGATATTAAATAGCAAGGGAGAGAGAACACATCCCTGCCTCACTCCTGTATTGACTGTGAACATATCTGATATACCTTCTTGTGTTCTTACTGCACTTCGGCTCGAGTGGTACATTGCTATGATGTTTTCTAGCAGTTGCCCTTGTATCCCATAGTCTTCAAGGATGGTCCATAATTTGTATCTGTCTACTCTATAGAAAGCCTTTTTCCTGATTCTTTAAAAGTGCAAATTATGAATTTATCTTCACTGTTTACCTTCAAATTTAAACGAAGTGGCGTGTGTGTGTGTGTGTGTGTGTGTGTGTGTGTGTGTGTGTGTGTGTGTGTGTGTGTGTGTGTGTGTGTGTGTGGAAAGGGGGGGGGGGAGTGTTATCATACACTTCTTACCACTCTAATTTTCTCCGTCGCGGAGCAAGCCCTAGGGAAGGCTTTTGATCATCAGAAGTTGTACCCACTCCCCCACCCTTTCCGGAATGTTTCGATCCTTTATCTTCCTAGCACACTCTCTGGGGAGGGGCCTACTCGTGGCATGACTCCATGTGTCTTTCTCCCGCCATGTGTTAGAACCGTGTATGGAGACATTGCGTTGTCTTCGTGCTTGTCCCACAACTGCGAAATGTTTGTGCTCCCAAGTCACCACTCCCTCGGAAAGGAGAGCGTCATGCACCCGGTGATTCGTGTTTTCACACAAGTTCTAGGACCTTTGCCCGTGGGAAGCCATCTTCTTCCCTGGCCTGTTGCCTCCAAGCCGGCCGTTCGCTTTGCACCGGTACACGTCTTTAGTGCCGTGTTGCTTTCTTAATAGCCCGTTCACGGCGCACAGATCCACACTCCATCTTGTAAATGTGCTGCTGCTCGATTCTCCTCTCGTGTAGGACAGTCAGCTCGATTAGTGTAAGCTGGGTAACCGCCTGGGTCTTTTAGGTCATCAGTCAGCTCCCAGTCGTCAGCGTTATCGAGGATGGCTGGGAATCTGCAGCACAGTCTTCCTTGCCTCCACGTCTCTGCCCAGCTCTAACCAAGTAAATCCGGCAGCACAGTGAGTACTTTATTGTGACCTCAAGTGAATCTGCCTTGGCAAATGGCTACTTTGCATGCAGACAGATCTTGCTTTAGTGTCTGGACTTTCCATTTACAGAAGGGATATGACGGGTCGGTAAATGTATCCCACATTACCCTGGGAGCTGATGGCAGGACATCATAAAGCGATCGGACGACGAAACTTAGGCTCAGTAGTGCTATGCGCCAGATACCATTCCATATCATCGACTTCTTCATGATCCCTTCCCACGACATCCACTGGCACTGCTACGACTGTTGGACAGCCCGTTGACCCTCTTTTCGTCCTCTTTTTCGCGGATCTCCGACCCACCACATCTCTGCGTTCCCTGGTCGTCGTTGCACCCTCTTTTCGTCCTCTTTTTCGCGGATCTCCGACCCACCACATCTCTGCGTTCCCTGGTCGTCGCCTTTGGCTACAGCTGAGCTATCGTTGTGACCGAACCCTCGTCTATCCGATTGGGTGTGTCCCATGACTTCCTTCAGTTTTATAGATGCTTGGGCAGGTATGACTGTCCTGCCGACCTTCCACTTCCTCCCTGTTTTGAGCGCGGGTTGTGAGCTGCTGACTGTATCATCCAAAGACTCGCGCAGCATCATCCCGAGTCTGGCTTTTCCCACTTTATATTCCTAAAAAAAACGTATTTGAACTGGAGGATGAGCTTTGATTTTTTGCAGTACAGCGATACCTTTGACAGACCTGATTGCGCCCCAAGTCATATCCTTATCGACTTGCCGATCTTCATCTCTATCGCTTCTATCGTGCTCGTACGTGTATCATATGTCAGTAGCGGCCAAGACAGTTTTAGAATCATCATGAATTAGAGACACTGGATATTGAATTTTCCTATCAATCCGCTTTTATCGATGGCACGCTGACCGCTCACCATTGTCTCACGTATGTGATGTACTGCGTTCTTGTCCGTCATTGAGGAATCTTACACTCGGCAGAGATTTTCACAGGTTCCTCCATCACGGTAGGAATTGCCTGGCTGGCAACGCTAAAAAACTTTGCCACCACTCTGTTCTTCACGATCGACAGGCTTCTCGATTTCTTCGGTTTAAAGTTCATCCTTTATCATTGAATCGGTTTATCTAGCTGAGGAGCATGCTGTGGGTATGGCTTTCCTTTGGTGTCAGGATTGTTGCGTCGTTTGTGAAGGTCTTCAGCGGCGGCATATTGCATTCCTCGGAGAGTTTCGGACCTATTGCATCGCCGGATGCCGCATCCAGGATCACCTGAATGTCCATGACGAATAATATCAGCAAGATCGTACATCCTATTGCGATACTCACTTGCAGGTCGATCCATATTGTCCTGAACATCGTGGTCGAGAAGCGAAGATCTTTCTTTATCGAACGAACGAGCGAAAATCTTTATTTTCAAAGGGTTAAGAATTGGGCACGCAGGCCCGTCTGACATTCTGCCCTTCTTCGAAGGGCGAAGAAAGAAACTCGAGAAATACTGCATGAGCATTGTTGCTATTTCTTCGGGCATGTGATATGTCTTGAGGGATTGCCACAACATCTGCTGGGGCACTGACCAGTACACGTTGACCAGGTCCAACCATATCACATGGAGATCTTCCCTCTTCATCTTCGCTGTCTGGATGGCTTCCCGAATCACGGTACCATGCTCTTACATATCCGGAGACTCCAGGGGTACTCCATTTTTGTATCGTTTGTCACAGAACGCCGCGTTAACATCCCAGAATACCTTCTCGGTCTACACACCTGATGGGCCAGTTAGAGAAATAAAGATTGAATCACGCTTCTCCGTTTCTAACCAGCCATGACGTAAGGTTGCCCACAAAACGGAAAGTAAATACAATGACCACGGTCTGCTGACTTACATTGGAACACGTTCGATTCAACGCCAGGACTTAAGATTACGCACGAAGTAATTACAACTATCCACGGTCACACGTATATCCAGACGCTCAAGCAGACCCGAGACGGACACGGGTAGATAATTAGTCTGCTCTGTGGAAAACTGCGAAGTATCAGGACCCAGTTGGGAAATGACCACACACAGACATTTTGTCGCCTTCTCGCCGAGAACGACCCTTGCTACGTCAACAGTGTGAACCGGACCAGCGGTTGAATGAAGGAATTCACCCGTAGGAGGTTGGAATGGCAAACTGATAATAAAACTCTCAGAAGGGAGACTGGCCCGCGGCTGGAGATTAAAACCGAACAGACTGAATGCAGTGTAACACGGATCAGTTCAGTTCATTTCAGTTCAGTCGCGGTTCTAACATCACAGCAACGGGTCGTCCCCATTATGCTCCTTTCCTGTTCCAGTGAGTATCAGATAAAATGTTCCTCACTGCCCCATCTGAAAAGTGGAAAAGACGGGAGTCTCGACAAACAACAACCCGCTCAGGCACACTGTGCATAATACCACCACCAGAATGTCATCACAAAAGCCTCCACGAACCATACGGTTCATCCTTGATGGAAATGGCAGTCACTTTTCCAACCAGATATTCACCTACAAAGTCTCGATGTTTCTAGATGTTGGCATTCTGTTTCTAGACACTTTTTAGCCAGCCACGCCATTTTATCTTCGAAATGCAGTTCATGCAACAAAACAACCTCAGCCAGATGTAAAAACTTTCACTGTGCATAATGTCATCGCCAGAATGCCAGCACAAAAGTCCTCTGCGAAACTACAGTTCATCATCGATGGAAACAGCAGTCATTAGAAAACAAGGCAAAAACCGGTCACTTCTGCGTCACAACCAGCCGTCATGCATGCAGATATTTCTATATGTTGTTGTTCTGTTTCTAGATGTTTTCTAGCCAGCTACGCCATTTTCAGAGCATGCAGTTCACGCCACAACACCTCGGACAGACGTAATAAAAGCATGTCACTATACATAATGCCGTCTCCAGAATGCGAAAACAACAGTCCTCCACGAAACACAGTTCATCGTCAAAGGAAGCGGCAGTCAACTAGAAGACCAGCAGCTACACATTTCTGCATAAGGCACAAAAACCGGTCAATTCTGGAACATAACCAGCCGCCATTGCTCTGAACATGCAATTCACGCTCCACAAACTGGGACAGATTTAAAAGCATTTCACACGAAATCCACAGCTCATGGCATCGTGCCACGCACTCCACTCGGTAGCAGGGCGACGGAACCATAAACCACCAGTCCAACATGAGGAAAATGCGAATGCAAACGGTGGCCACGAGCATAAACACTCCAGAGGCCCTAACCGTTTCACTGCCTATCCTCCATATTCGTGACCGGAAGATTTCATTCAGTGTAACACGGATCACAGCTGGCAAGTAAAGCTGGAAATAAACGCAGACGGTGCCAAGGGGATAAGAGCGTCTGTCAGACTTGGTACATATACGCTTGCCTAGATTTGTTCAATTTAGATACCATCAGTGAACTGAACAGGTAGGAACGATCTCGGTTTATGCTTTCTTCATATAGATATGTCTGAATCTTGCACTGTAAGAAGTTTCATGGAATAGTAGTTTCTAGTCGGTTAATTCGAAGCCTTCCTCGGTCAGCTTGTGGTGGGCTATCTCAATGAGTACTCGTATTCCTCAATTTACTGTCTCTGGCATATTGATATAAGTTTATCATTCTTACTAGACAATGTAGATACCTTATGTTAGACAGATTTCGGCTATGTTCTGGATATACTGTTGACTTTCATGTGTCTTGTCAGATGCACGCCAATCTCATTTGAACTAGCCTGGTCTTCTTTTTGTTGTGTGCATTCATTGTAGAGAATATAGTCAAATGACTTTATTTCTGTTAATTCTTACCACGGCAGTGGCTAAGTAGTGACTGAATCGGACAGGCCAGCAATGCAGCTGTCCCGTGGTGTTACTCATATGAGGCCTGTTTATAGTCTCTCACATCGATGTATATAATAGTTTGACTATCTAGTTCATTATGCTATTGTGTTGAATATCATTATATGTCTATTTTCAATTGGTATACTTTATGTGTATTTGAGGTTTGAGATGTAATTTATCATATGGTGCTCACTAGAAGGAATTGGGTATTATGCTATTGTGTTCGTATGCGCCGCACGGATTGGCATATTGCCTATTGATTGTGTTTGAAGCAGAAGTGTAGTGGTGCAGACATTATCCACAAGCGGTATAGGGTATATGGTGCTTAGCCCTTCCAGTGTGTGATGAACGACTGATCACGACATGTAAGCCCGGAGATCAGATACTATTATGATATCACTACTAACCCTTTGATATGCTAAATCAACTTTGATCGTCTGAATTAGTGACATTGATTTAGGACATTTCATTCTTCATGACAGGGCATTATAAAGGATGGCAGGATTTGTAACTACAGGCGTGTTCGACTACTGGAAAAGTTCTTCCCCGAGTAAACAGTAGGACAGGGATACAGGGATATAGAGGAGAGGGAACGCCGTAAAGCTGGAAGAGAGACACCATCAGACTTTTCAATGTGAGGGTTATATGGGGAGGTGGTGATTGATGGCTTGTATTACCTAGGGTTGTACTGATGTAGCACTAGATAATACACAGCCTTGATTATCTCTTCCAAGCTCTCAACAAGAGCGCATGAGTATAGATCCCAAGAACGAAAGACGATCAGGTAGCGTCTGGACTGGGCAGTCGTCCAGAAAACTGGCGAGCTGATCCTACTTTAACGTAGGTGTTTACTGGACCTAAGCAGGACCCTACTGGTTTGCTTATCTCATTTGTAACCCGGACACAGATCCAGACAGCGTACAAGTAACATTAATGTTATATATTCACTTTTCGTCATTTAACTTACATGATTGTTGTATTTCATAAATCTAAATGATTTCATCATCCTCATCTTGTAAACCACCATATGTTAAATATTGATAGTAATTACAGTGAGTGTAGTTTGTTTCAAACTCATAGCTAACTGTTATTTTCCAATTGTGCATACCTGTTTGTGTGTGCATTGGTAGGGGGATTACTTAAAAACCAGAGAGAGGAATACTATCAGGAGGGGGAAATCTGCACTGTTTAGTAGACCATTTATCGACTTAATCTAGACATTTAACTTTCCCCTTTCCACTCCTTGTGGGATATGAAGGCCAGCTAACTTCGTCTTTGTTTACGAGCCACTTTTAGCTGTACGCTTGAATATCCAAGGGCTTAATCTTTATTTCAGCCAAATAGATTTTGTCCGAGTCAATTTCTGACGTGTGGTCTCGGTCAGAGATCAACAATTGTCACTTCTGACAAACCGGGGTTGCTAGCCAGTGATACGTACCTAACTTGTCGGCGGCGCACCCCCACTTCTGGCATCATTGTGTCGACGTACAGTTTCCTCATCAAGTACGTCGTGATTCTGCTGGCCATGTTTGAGAAGAATAGCTTTCCCTATAATTTTAAGAGAGACATCGGCCTAAACTGGGTAATGCTGGTCGAGATTTGCTTTTTCGGAATGTAGATTCTGATGGCTTTCTTCCACTCAGCGCTGACGTGCTGATTCTTCCACGCGGATCTCAGGATCCGATTGAGTTTCTGTAGAACATTCGGGCATCGCTTGTACACGCATTACGGCATATTGTTGGGGGACAGGTGATGACTTGCCACGTGTTTTCTTTAACCACTGCCGGACTTTGCTCTACAACGGAGACTTGGCGTTGAAACCCCAAATTTGATTTCTCTGGCCTTACGACCCTTCAATCTCTCCGAGCGGAACGTCCCGCTGGACATATGAGTACGTCTCCACGAGATGTTCTTCTAGCTCCTCTTTCGTGATTTTGAAGCTGCCATATCGTGGATATTCGTGGCTGTTATATTTTATACTTATTTAGTGAAGCACGAAGGAACATTTCATCACTGTAATTAATTCCATTAAGAAATTTGACATCAAAGATCGTATGTTACATTCACAATTATATATGATAACGGGTTCCTTGTATGGTCGTCAGCCTGTCCAAGTCATCGACTTGGTTTGTCGTCAGCCCCAGTGCCTCCCGATTCCTCATCTGTGTATTACAATCTATGATTGGAGCAGATGTACACCCAATGGATGTTACCTCAGGGATGTAGCAAGGGTTGGGGTGGGAGGCTACAAGCCCCACATATAAACCCCACCGTCATGTTCCGTGATGTTGTTTCTCCTACTCCCAGTTAATACAACATTTAATACAGCATTTAATACCTCATTTTTAACTTGCTTCTCATCACCTTCCAGCGCCGTGGCGAAGAGTTTGCGAATGCAATTTGCAATCCCGCATACCGTGTCCGAAGCATAGATTGGCGCGATATGGCAGCAGGCCGCCTTGGGCTGGTTTTCATTGGATGGTATGAGTGTTGGTCATTTAGAAAGCAATGGCAAACTACCGAGCGTAAATTTGCCAAGAAATCACAAACAGCCAAAACTGCTGGGTTTGACTGCGACATCCTGTAAAAGATATACAACTTCTCATCACTGACAGCCCTGTGCTTACTTATTATACTTCAGTTGATCGTGTATTATTGTATACTAATTTAATCCCGACAGTCCGCGTGGCCGAGGAACTTAATGCGCTGGCACTTTAACTTCCGATGCCCTGATGGCAGGGTAAGGGACTCAACCCCTACACCGGTCAGTGGGACTTCAACCTTGACTTCCAGTTCAGATGGCAATGGCAAACTAGTGAACGTCAACTTTCCTAAAAAATCAGCCTGGGCTTGAGATTGACCTCAATGTCCTGCAACAGACATGCAACATTTTTTAAACTAATTAATCGCTAAATAATGAGAGAATGGGGGGGGGGGGGGGGGGGGGGGTTTACACATGATTTAGTGCAGGAGTTAGTGCGCTTGCCTGCCAGCCCGGACTCCATGTCGACTCAGGCGGACTCCATGTCGACTCAGGCGGACTCCAGGTCGACTCAGGCGAACTCCAGGTTGACTCAGGCGAACTCCATGTCGACTCAGGAGGACTCCAGGTCGACTCAGGTGGACTCTAGATTGACTCATGCGGATTCCATGTCGACTCAGGCGGACTCCAGGTCGACTCAGGCGGACTCCAGGTCGACTCAGGCGGACTCCATGTCGTCCTAAGCGGTCTCCAAATCGGCCCAGATGGATTCCAGGTCGACCCAGTCTAAAATGAGTAGTATGTAGATCAGCATGGCAGAATATGTTCTTAAACATCCGGTGTGCTGATGCCAGGGTAAGGTGTTCAACCCCTACACCGGACAGTTGGACTAAAATTCTGACCTATCGTCTTTGACTTGGAGGCGTAAATTGCAAGTACCTATGAAGTCGGAATGGGTTCGCCTGATGGCAAGGGACGCTGTTAATAGGGAAAGCTAACCCACACGCAAAATTCAGCCCAGCACTACTAGAAGTAGTGTGTATGGACTACGCTTGAGTTCAAAGCGAGCGAGCACAAAAAAGTAGTAGTATGAAATGCATGGGAAGTAAAAGCGGACGGCATGATATTGTCCACTTCACCCATCGGACGGCATGATATTGTCCACTTCACCCGTCAGACGGCATGATAATGTCCACTTCACCCATCGGACGGCATGATAATGTTCACTTCACCCATCGGAGGGCATGATATTGTCCACTTCACCCATCGGACGGCATGATAATGTCCACTTCACCCATCGGAGGGCAGGATATTGTCCACTTCACCCATCGGCTGGCATGATAATGTCCACTTCACCCATCGGCTGGCATGATAATGTCCACTTCACCCTTCGGACGGCATGATAATGTCCACTTCACCCATCGGAGGGCAGGATATTGTCCACTTCACCCATCGGACGGCATGATAATGTCCACTTCACCCATCGGACGGCATGATATTGTCCACTTCACCCATCGGATGGCATGATAATGTCCACTTCATCTATTGGACGGCATGATATTGTCCACTTCACCCATCGGCTGGCATGATATTGTCCACTTCACCCATCGGACGGCATGATAATGTCCACTTCACCCATCGGACGGTATGATATTTTCCACTTCACCTATCGGACGGCATGATAATGTCCACTTCACCCATCGGCTGGCATGATATTGTCCACTTCACCCATCGGAAGGCATAATAATGTCCACTTCACCCATCGGCTGCCGATTGGTCTATACAAATATGTGGCTGGCACCATGTACACAGTACGCCTCAAGGCTGACACCATGTACACAGTACGCCTCAAGGCTGGAACCATGTACACAGTACGCCTCAAGGCTGACACCATGTACACAGTACGCCTCAAGGCTGGCACCATGTACACAGTACGCCTCAAGGCTGACACCATGTACACAGTACGCCTCAAGGCTGGAACCATGTACACAGTACGCCTCAAGGCTGACACCATGTACACAGTATGCCTCAAGGCTGGAACCATGTACACAGTACGCCTCAAGGCTGACACCATGTACACAGTACGCCTCAAGGCTGGAACCATGTACACAGTACGCCTCAAGGCTGACACCATGTACACAGTACGCCTCAAGGCTGCCACCATGTACACAGTACGCCTCAAGGCTGACACCATGTACACAGTATGCCTCAAGGCTGGCACCATGTACACAGTACGCCTCAAGCCCGTTTTTTTTTGCGCTCGCTTGCTTTGAACTCAAGCGTAGTCCATACACACTATTTATAGTAGTGCTGGACTGAATTTTGCATGTGGATTAGCTCTCCCTATTAACAGTGTCCCTCGCCAAAAGGAGAACTCACGCCGACTTCAGAAGTACTTGTAATTGAATCCCCCAGGTCAAAATTTTAGTCCAGCTGTCCGGTATAGGGGTTGAACCGCTTACCTCGGTATCAGCACACCGGATGTTTAAGAACACGCGTTCTTACCCATTCGGCCATGCGGACCTGCCTCAAGACGCGTGAACTTGCACTTTCACATCACATAAACTGAAACTGTCGTCAGTGATCAGAATAGAATATAACATGTACGTCATATGCTCCCTGCCCTAGCCAGGGGTAAAAGGGCAGCAAATGTTTGCCTTATCATAAATGGAACACCCTTTTCACGTACTCCCAATGAATCACATATTAGCTTTATCGTTTTTCAATACTTCACACTATACACCACAGATTATACTTAATTTTATAACTTTCTACTGTATATTAATGTAATAGTAAAGGCAGGGGTGACAGAAGGGGTAGACAGTCAGATAGGCATGCATGTGAAGGAAACTAAAAATACCCCTTGATGCAAGAAATATAAAAAGAAAATCACTCCACTTTACCTTTCACCACACACACACATTGCAGGAAAAAAAATTGAGGCACGGAAAACCGCCAAGAGATGAAGCAGACAGACGAGATAAATATGCTCAGAACGAGACCTGGCTTCTATAAACATTATCTGGTTAACTCATTGAGGAGCACGCCAAGTGCCATCCTTCATGCGTTTATTGATTTCTTCATGCCAAATATTAGACAAGGTAAAAGTATTCCCAAAGAAAGACACTGTTGTTGGGGTGTGTACTACTGACCCTCGCATATTCTAGGCCACAAACCTTTGAGGCTGGAGTGGTCAGTTCCCGTCTTAGTGTCCTTTCATTCCCAGGCAGTTGGCAGAACACAGAACATTCCAAACATCGTCTGGCAAGCTGGATTGTGTGGCTGACGTCACTCCAGTGCAGGACTAGTTTTAATACATAATCCTGGGCCTGCTGGACTTGAACGGACAGTTGTCTTGGCAGGCAGCGAGCGCTAGGCATTGTGCCACCGTGTTTCTCAAGTGTCACTTTAACTCTTTCAGAATCTTAGAATTATTATGTTACTCTTTCAGAGTCATAGAATTATTATGTTAACTCTTTTGTATCCAAATTTTAAATAAGAACTGCTGAGGATAGAAAATTGCCATAACTGCTGATGATAGAAAAGTTAACATAACTGCAGAGGATAGAAGAGTTAACATAATAACTGGTGGGGACAGAAGAGTTAACATAACAACTGGGGATATAAGAGTTAACATAACAACTAGGGATAGAAGAGTCAACATAACACCTGCTGGGGATAGACAAGTTAACATAACAACCTGGGGATAGACGAGTTAACATAACAATTGGGGATAGACGAGTTAACATAACAACTGTTGGGATTAGAAGAGTTAATATAACAAGTTGTAATAAAAGAGTTAACGTAACAACTGGAGATAGACAAGTTAACATAACAAATGGATGGAAGAGTTAACATAGCAACTTTTGAAGATAGAAGAATTAACATAACTGGGGACAGAAGAGTTAATATAACTGCTGGAAATAAAGAGTTAACATAGCAATTGCTTTTGATAGAAGAGTTACTATAATAAGTATGGAAAGAAGAGTTAACATAACAACTGGGGATAGACGAGTTAACACAACTGCTGCGGGTAGAAGAGTTAACAACAATTGATGGGGGACAGAAAATTTATCTAAATATTGAGCACAACCCACTACTGGCAACGCTGATCGTATTTTGGTATGAACCTACGGCCTATCCACGTCAATGTGAAGCACTAGACTCGAGTTTGGCTCTCGTTTGAGCTCGTCAGTAGTGCATATCCCTTGACTGGACCCGGAAACAAACCCCGATCACTGGCGTGTGAAGCGTGTGTGTGTAACCACTAGATCCACGCGGCACACGCTGGACACGGCCAAATTATCACAAGAGAATACTACAACGTCACCCATCGTAGGCTGTAGCTCAAGATTTGCCCGATCGCCGCGACTGACGTCCGTTAATTGATGTGGACCCGAACGATCAGGCCTTCTCGCTGGCAAGGCACACCAGGCCACCTAAATTCCAGCGAGCAATAATCAGTTGATTTATTTGGTTGTTTCGGGATTTGAGATTTAAATATTGAGCACAACCCACTACTGGCAACGCTGATCGTATTCTGGTATGAACCTAAGGCCTATCCACGTCAATATGGAAGCACTAGACTCGAGTTTCGCTCTCGTTTGAGCTCGTCAGTAGTGCATATCCTTGACTGGACCCGGAAACAAACCCCGGATCACTGGCGTGTGAAGCGTGTTTGTGTAACCACTAGATCACGCGGCACACGCTGGACACGGCCAAATTATCACAAGAGAATACTACAACGTCACCCATCGTAGGCTGTAGCTCAAGATTTGCCCGATCGCCGCGACTGACGTCCGTCAATCGATGTGGACCCGAACGATCAGGTCTTCTCACTGGCAAGGCACACCAGGCCGCCTAAAGTCCAGCGAGCAATAATTAATTGGTTTATTTGGTTGTTTCGGGATTTGAGATTTAAATACTGAGCAAAACACGTTGCCAGTAGTGGGTTGTGCTCGATATTTAAATCTCAAATCCCGAAACAACCAAATAAATCAGAAAATTTATCATAACAGCTGTGAATCGAAGAGTTAACATAACTGCTGGGGATAGAAGACGTAACATAACAACTGCTAGGTAAAGTAGACTTAATATAACAACTGGGAGTAGAAGAGTTAACATAACAACTGGGGGGGGGGGGGGGGTTGTAGATGACTTAACATAACAACTGCTGGGGATAGAAGACTTAACACAACAACTGCGGGTAGAAGAGTTAACATAACAACTGAGGGTAGAAGAGTTAACATAACAACTGGAGTAGACGAGTCAACATAACTGCTGGGAGTAGAAGAATTAACATAATAACTGTGGGTTGCAGAGTTAACTACTGGGAGTAGACGAGTCAACATAACAACTGCTGTGGGTAGAAGAGTTAACAGCTGCTGGGGGTAGAAGAGTTAACATAATAACTAATGGGGCCAGATATTGTTAAAAGCAACGCGATGAATGTTATAAGTATCTAAAGACAAAAACAACGGCCAGATCGACTGATCTGTTGCTTGGCTGCTGAACTATCACATGCAGTGATTGTGTTCATTGTTTACATCATATCTCAGCCAGCGGGGAAACCCGGCATTTAGTCGTCATGTGACGTCTGCACGACTCTTTCTTTTTCTTTAGCAGCAGCATTTACATCAGGACGGGGAGGCTGACTCCAGCAGACATGACCCTGTAGGTATCGTTGCAATCTCTCCATGGAAACTCCTTCTGAGCTTGCACTTTTACAGCAAATAAACTGTACACACGCACGCACGCACACACACACACACACACACACACACATATATATATATATATATATATATATATATATATATATATATATATATATATATATATATATATATATATATATATATATATATATATATAGTCCAAGCACGATCGCGTGCATATCAACACACATACTAGCGTCACTAGATTAGCGGGTGCGTAGATATCTGAAATTGATGTAGAAGATATCTAAAACTGCTATAGAAAATAACTGAAATGCTTTCATAAACTTCAATAGACGTCCTAGATCCTGTTATAAACATAGACATAAGAGATAATATGGTTATGTGGAAGCTATGAAGATGTGGTTTTATAGAAGAAGAATAATGCGAACACTGGATGGATAGGAAGGGCAATGAAGACACCTTGAATGAGGTAAACCCACAAAGAGAGCTGGTTGCTGGCATCAGAGAAAGACAGTCCACTTTCTCTTGGCAGGTCATTGGAAGGGGAAAGCTGGAGTATGTCGTCACAAAGGGAAAGTTGGAAGGAAGGGAAGGCATGAGAAGACCATGAGAGAAGATGTTAGACAATTAGGCCCCATGGCATGGAGGAACATCTGTGTAAACATCTGTATAAAAGCATCACACGAGACAGAAAGTTGTGGAAAGACATGATTACCAGCGCCTGGTGGTGTGGACTATAAAAAGCAGAATATTGTGACATGTAAAAGTAAATCGAAGCTTCGTATCTGTTAGTTCTGACCTTACTGCAATTTCTGTGATCTTAAAATTGAAACGGTGTGTTGTTTTAATAGGAGATGATGCTGACAATGCAAATTCGCAGAATTAGATGGTAACAATCATCAAGCGAACGGCTTTTGCTAACCCAGAGAGTATTGGAAATTCACCATCAAAACCAACTTTAAAAGTCATTCACGTTGTGTTTTACAACTCAAGTACTATTGCGTCACGGTGCTCCCCAGGGCGGAGTCCTGTCCCCAACACTTTTTCTAATCTTCATCAATGATCTTGTTGCTAATCTACTCAATGGAATTAAAGCGGCAATGTACGCTGATGACCTGGTTTTGTGGAGCGCAAATGAACATGCATCAGTGGCCACCATATTGCTACAAAGAGCTGTAGATACATTTGTTGCATGGGCGGATAGATGGTGTATCAGCATAAACACTGACAAGTGCAGCACCACTCTATTTACCCTTTCTCCGAAACAAAAGGCAGGGAGCATTCAGATAAATGGAACACCCCTAAGAGAAGATAAGGAACCAACATACCTTGGTGTAACATTCGACGACAGGCTGACATGGAGAAAACACATAAAAAAAGCAGTTGCAAAAGCCAGAAGGAAAATTGCCATCCTGAGAAAGCTAACTGGAACCACTTGGGGAACCAGTGGGAAAATACTTAGCAAGGTTTATCAACGGAGCATACGACCACACTTGGAATACGGGTCAACTGCGTGGTGTTCAGCATCAAAAACTAAATTGCAGGAGCTGGACAAGGTGCAAAATCAAGCTCTTAGAGTCATCACAGGAGGGATGAAATCAACCCCTATAGTAGCAATGGAGAAAATGGGAAGGACACGAACTTTAAGAGAACGCAGAGATACAAAAACACTAATACAAGCAGAAAAGTTTCTCAGCTTGCCAGGCCACCCTATGAAGAACAGATTTGAAAACTTAGCTATGGGGCGGTTGAAAAGAAGTAGTTTCATCCACCAGGCCAAACAACTCTGCAGAGAAACCATCGATCTCCCCACAGTTGGTATCTCCCAGACAACTATTCCAGAGCGAACCCCGTGGAAAGATGAACATAGAATATCGCTACAAATCCAGTCAAAAGTGAGAGGAATATTTGACAAGGAAGAACAGAACAGTGTACAGCGCAGAACAGCCACTCTCAGCTTCCTTGATGACGAATACCCACAGGACCTCTGGATCCGAGTCTACACAGATGGGTCAGCACAAAATGCTGTTCGAAATGGAGGAGCGGGAGTGTATATAGAATACCCAAATAATACTAGAGACACGGCCAGAATTCCAATAGGAAAGTACTGCCATAATTATGATGCTGAAATTGAGGCAATCAAGATAGCCACAGAGAAATTACAAAATACCAGCCGTGGTACACAACCTGTGGTGATATTGACAGATGCAAAATCCGTAATAGAGGCGCTCCTGTCTGGGAAATTGCCAGTTCTGAGGACACTACTTTCTGAACTTTGCAGTCATCGTAAGATCACCATACAGTGGATACCATCCCACTGTGGAATCCCCGGAAACGACAGAGCTGATCGATTGGCTAAGGAAGGAGCACAAGAAGAACAACCAGATGTGCCTATTACATACCACCAAAAGAAAAGAATGATCAAATCAGTCAGAAGGCCACCAAACCTTACTCAAGACGACTACCACGTTATGGACAGACCAGAACAGGTCATTCTTCTGCGCCTCAGAACAGGACACAATAGATTACGCAACCACATGTATGCAAAATTCAAGATTGGTGACTCAGCCATGTGCACATGTGGTTTGGCGTCGCAGACAGCAGAGCAAATACTCCAGGATTGCCCAAACTACAACATATCCAGGCGAACCTTCTGGCCTAGAGAGACAACAGTGGAAGATAAACTCTATGGACCGCTGAATGAACTAAAAAAGACTGTTAGATTCATACAAGAGACAACATTGCAGTTATAAACATATTTTAGGCGAACGAAAGAAGAAGAAGAACAACTCAAGTTTGAGATGTGAATCACACGAAAGCTCTAATATTCTTTCCCAGCTTTCAAGAGATATTTAATCTGCTCTGTTTTCCTGATAAGTGGCTTTTTGAATAATGTACAGTCTTTTTAAATTGTCTAACTCCAGTATAATATATTCATGAAAATGGTTCCCCAGATATATCACATGATCAGTTCTGATCTGATTAATAAAAGAAAAGGCAGCGGCAGCAGCAGGATATAACAATATGAATTGCAAACAATGAAGTATATTTAGCTCCTGTCAAAAGAAGAGACATATTAGTATGTATCTTCTTTTCACAGGAGCTAAATATACTTAATTGTTTGCAATTCATCTGATTAATAAAGTAAAATCTCAAATAATTTTAAATAATAATAAAATAATTCCCTCATTAATTTCTTTGGTTGCCTCTCTCTCTCTCGCTCTCTCTCGCTCTCTCTCTCTCTCTCTCTCTCTCTCTCTCTCTCTCTCTCTCTCTCTCTCTCTCTCTCTCTCTCTCTCTCTCTCTCTCTCTGTTTCAGTGTGTTTGTGTGTATGTACACACATACAACTTTTAAAATACATTTTGGTCCACTTTAGTTTCCATATAACTGTCTAACGAATGATTGAAGTTCATATTTCAAGTAAAAATATCAGCGTTCTAATAAGTTCGTCGATGATCTCAAACAAGCGTTACAAATTGTATAATTTGCAAAACCACATTTTCATTTTCATTATGAAAACAATGAGTGAACTCTTAAGTTATTATCAGATAGTCGTATCATTGTTTCATTCATCAATTTTGTTATCAGTCCCATAGCACGCCCTTCTGCCAGTCATACCTGGCTGCTGTTATGTTACACAGATTTGCTAAAAAACGACATAAAACGAACGATTTTTAATGAAGTTATTCACTTTAACGCCATCGTGTAGTACTAAATTCAGATTTTCAGACATTTTTAATGAAGTTATTCACTTTAACTCCATCTTTTAGTGCCACATTCAGATCTGCAGACATTTTCTTAACCGGCAGTGTCTCGCTGTGAATTGTTAACTCAACAATGTCAATTGTCAATTCTACAATGTGCAGTCAAGCTGAAAAACATCTAATGGTTGCAGAAATGTAGTTTCTGAGGAAAATGCAAATAATGCCATGGACAGATAGAAAAACCAATGACCAAGTACTACAGGAGACAAATGAAACTCGTAAATTCATTAGAGAAATTAGACGTAGAAAGTCAAAGATTTTTGGACATGTTATGAGAAGAAATGGATTGGAGAACTTAGTGGAGAACTTCATTTTTCACATGCATACAACAGTATAGGTTGTATGTGGCACTTTAGTACATTTTACACAACTTAACACAACAACAACAAATACTAGATAAAGTGCACAGTGGAGCATGGCGATGTCCTCAACACAACGCATACTAGATAAGAGAACATTGGTGCATGGTGATGTCCTCAACACCACATATACTAGATAAAGTGCACATAGTGCATGACGATGTCCTCAACACAAAAACATATTCTAGATAAAGTGCACATCTGTTCATGACATTAGTAGTTATATTTGCGCAAATCAATTATGATCTTAGGTCCGTTCGTAGGTCCGGACCTAGTAATTTCCTTATATGTGAGTTATCCCGACCCCTGCTTGACCTTGCAAAAATTGACCTACGGCTCCCGAGGTCTGGTACCTCCGGGCGAACCAGCCGGCCGACGTGGGGTGATCGGTGATCTGGTTCGAACCCAACCATGTAGAGTTCGAACCCCATCCATGCAAAGAGCAAAGTCAATATGACAGATTGGAACAAGATATCAGTCGTCACTCGGATGAACCGAGAATCCAAAAAATTACCAATTAAATTTCTCTTTATTGTTTCCAATTTGAATGTTTCATTTAGAAATTTAATTGGTAATTTTTGTAGAATTTTATTGTTGAATTTTTGTTTTCATTCTACAAAAATTACTAATTAAATTTCTCTTTATTGTTTCCAATTTGAATGTTTCATTTAGAAATTTAGTTGGTAATTTTTGTAGAATTTTATGGTTGAAATTTTTTTTTTCATTCAACGATAGTGAATTATTGCATAAGATACCTTTAATTTTCTGAAATACAGCTGTTGTTTGCATAGGGGACATACAATTATCTCTAGTAGGTTGGAGATTGCCCAGTCAGCAGTAATCCGGTTGTGGTGTGATCAAAGAAAATGTTATTGTTAAGTGGTATGAAACGTTGAAAGTCGGTTAGAAGATGAGGTAGATGGCATTCAAGGGATCAGAAAGGCATACGTCGTTTTAAGAAAAGGTCGACTTCATAACAGATACTGCTGGTTGTTTGGAGACTTGACGCTATTGAGGATGTGAAATGACAACGTGAGATATTTTCCCACATTTGGCTAAGAAATTTTCCTACTTTTTATAAGTTGTTTGGGATATTTGAAAGTTTGGTCAGGTATTTCTGTATTTGGACGTTTTTCCCTTTGGTCAATAGATTTTCCTACTTTTTATAAGTTTGGCTGAAATGTGGTCAAACTTTTTTCACATTTGGTTAACAAAGTTTCCTACTTTTTATAAGTTTGGTTGAAAGTTTAACAAACTTTTCACTTTGGTTAACAAAGTTTCTCACTTTTCATAAGTTTGGTTGAGATGTTTATAAATTTGGTTGAAATTTAGCTAAGATTTTTCACATTGGTTAACAAAGTGTCCTACTTTTTATAAGTTTGGTTGAAATTTCGTCAAACTTTTCACATTTGGTTAATAAATTTTCTTACTTGGCCAAGATTTTTGCCATTTAGTTAACAAATTTTCCTACTTTTCATAAATTTGGTTGAAATGTGGCCGAAATTTTCCCTTATGTGTAACAGTTTTTCCTACTTTTTGCAAAATTTCCTACTTTTCGTAAGTTTGGTTGAGATATTTCAGATTTTTGGTCAACCGTTTTCTTACTTTGGTTAACCCGTTTCCTTAGATTTGTTGAAATATTTCTTGAATTTCTGGTCAATGTGTACCATTTTCTCACCACATGACATCTATATACTGTAAACACTAAAAAATAAAAATCAAGAATCAAGATATAGTTAAAATTTATACCTGTTTATTTACAGTATTTCAGTACAGTTTACAAGAATAAAAAAGCATAATGTCATTATACGAAATGGATGAGCTGGTATACATAGTATGATCACAATATTTTATTTTCACATACATAGCTATACACATTGTATGTTGTTTCTTGGTTTCTTTACACCGTTGTCTGAGTAGGTTGGTTTTTCCGGCTGGTAGCCTGGTATGTGTCTGTTACTTGGCGTGTAGTCATACGGCTGGTCTCCTGCTTGGTGGGCTGACATATGAATATTGTAAGCAAAGGGTGCCTCACACATCGGAGTGTTGGGCACATCAAACATCTAGCTATTGGGCCCATCACACATCTGGTTGCTGGGGTCATCACACATCTGACTGTAGCTGGGTTGAAAGCCGGTGGTATAGTATGCGTCTACTTGGTGGCTTCGTTTAGTACCCTGTTTGACTTGAGCACTGCCTTGAGTGTTTTGTGGTTTTTCCGGCTGGTGGCCTGGTATGTATCTGTCACTTGGCGTATAGTCATACGGCTGGTCTCCTGCTTGGTGGGCTGACATATGAGTATTGTAGGCAAAGGATGCCTCACAAATTTGAGTGTCGGGGACATCAAACATCTGGTTATTGGGCTCATCACACATCTGATTGCTGGCTTATCACACATCTGGTTGCTGGCTCATCACACATCTGATTGTAGTTGGGTTGAAAATGGCAGTATAGTATGCGTCTACATGGTGACTTCGTTTAGTACCCTGTTTGACTTGAGCATTGACTTGAGTGTTTTAGATTTGATTGGTTCGGTTAGTGCCCTGTTTGATATGAGCACTGATTTGAGTGTTTTCGTAACTGACTTGCTTGCCTCTGTTAGTGTCTTGTTTGGCGTTTTTCAAATTGCGAATGCCATGCCTCGTGTGGGGGTAAGCGAGTCTCCTGTAGTCTATCTAATGAGGTGATGTACTCATATCACGCACACACACACATGCACGCATACACACACACGCGCGCAGACACACACTGACACATTCGACGGCGCATGTGCGCACACACACACATGCAGACACACATGTACGCGCGAACACACACACCCACATGCACGCACACAAACATGCGCACGCACACACACATACACACACCCGTGCGCATACACACGCCTGTCGTATTATAATATGTGTCGTCCCTGGGGTGAGGGAATCAACACCGACATTCTTTTAACCCCATATCGCTATCTTGAGGATCTCCCAGCTTTCTGTCCACAACACCCCGTCAGTCCCTGGATATCTCTCTCTCTCTCTCTCTCTCTCTCTCTCTCTCTCTCTCTCTCTCTCTCTCTCTCTCTCTCTCTCTCTCTCTCTCTCTCTCTCTCTCTTACTACTGAACCAAGCCCCCTCTCATTCTTTTCCCAAAACACACTACACAACACTGGCTCTAACAAAAACAACAAATTAGTTTAATAGAGAAAAGTGTCATGTATGTGCAAAGTGTATGTGTAGAATATCTGCCGTATAATCTAGTGTGTATGTAGAGTCAGACCGAATAGATCAGGAGCAAAGTCTGTTTCATCACTGTACTGGCCACACAACAGCACCATATATGATGGACAGAAGACCTCACCCAAATGATGTGTCTCTCAGGCCAAGTGTCGACTTCCTCCGATAGCTCTTGGACAATCCGGATGCTTGGTCATCAATAGTGGAAACAGTCCAATATTGATCATCAATCTAACACACACAGTGAAACTACTCTGTTCATAAAAATTCTGTGATCAGATAATCCTAAAAAATACTGTTACTGTCACTTTGGAAAACTCAATGTTAGTATTTAACTGTTCATAGGAATTCCCCAATTTTAACTCTCTTTGTTAATTGGTAATGATAGGAGTTCACCAATTGTAACTCAAAATGTTAATTTTCCACTAGTGTTCCTGGTACAGGTGTTATTGTCAGTGTCTTGATTTTACTGTGATGTAAACTATCACTCAGGAAACACACTTAAATAACCATCGTTTCCCGCTCAGCAGAGGCCAGGTTCCTGCAGACCCTCTGGGTTATGGGCCCAGTGCAAAAGCCTCTTAGTAAACTCTGACTTCAATATTCGAGTCATGACTTTTCTTCTAGCTTCTTGGTAAACCTAGTGGAATCTGTTGAAGAGAGAACACACCTGGTGAGAGCAACCCGATTCCGACCTTTATTAGGTGAGTGTAGGCCGACGGCAGCACTCAGATATATAACAGAGAACCAACCTCTGTCATAAGGCCGAGGAGCTCATCAAATCGGTCTGAGTCATGGTAAGACAAGGAAAGACTAGAGGAAAAGGGCAGAAACCCAGTATATACCCTACTGGAAGATCCTACCATTGACATTTCCTCCATCCCCCAACCATCCTCAATCTCCCTAAATATTATCCCACTACATTGTCCTTAACTCACTGAGTTAAATGATATCTCACACCAGCTAGTTTAAGCTAAGCGGTAGGCTACTGTTGCCGACACTCTTATAATACGTTCTATCAACGCACATTACTACACTCGATTCCTAAGAATAATCCAATGTAGGTTTATTTCATTAATTTACCATATATTTATTCCGGTTTGAAAATTGGGACTACTAAATCACACGAAGGTAACATGTCCGCCAATGTAAATCGACAGAAGACACTGTAATCCCTCTCCAGAATCGAACTCGGAATAACATACACGTCTTAGTTGTTTCACAACATTTGGTCGACTTCCCCAAAGTTGTTTATCTCACCGGTTTTAATACTGAGTCTGAGTGACGTCACAAAACTGTCCAGACACTAGACAGTCTAGAAGCTATTTTTCTCTCTCCGTTTCCGACTTAATGTCAACAACTGGCTGGTTGTCCCTTTCATCTGGGAAATCATCCGGGTACTTCAAAAAGTCTTACCGGTCTGTAATCTAGAGAATCCTTGTCCCCACAACAAAAGATCCTGCCGACCTACATCCAGACAGTCCGTCTACCACATCAAAGGATGGCTGCCGCCTGCAGATGTATGGCGCGATAGTCTTCCCTCGATCAACCACACATTAAAGGATGCCGGCTGTTTGTAGACGTTTGGCGCAACATTCTGTCATCGATCGACCTCCAAGATTTTATGTGACATAGGCCCCCTCTTAAGAGAGTAGTCCGCATCAACTCTTTCTCATTGGAGGTTCGATCTAGATGATCTATTCCTCTTCTTCAGGAGCTGGGTATCTAGACAGGAAATCAGCTCCAACATTTTCCTTCCCAGGTATATACTCCACTGTGAAGTGGTAGGGCTGAAGCAGCAACGACCACCGCATCAAACGGGCGTTGAGCTTCTGAGAAGTGGCCAGGAACATCAAGGGTTGATGATCCGACTGGACCCGAAACTGAACTCCATACAAATAGGGCTGGAATTTTTGCACGGCCCATACGAGAGACAAACACTCCCTCTCGACGGTCGAATAATTCCTTTCAGCCGGGAGAAGTTTCTTGCTTGCGTATGCCACTGGTTTCAAAACCGAAGCATCGTCTTTCCCTTCCTGTGACAAGGCTGCCCCAATTCCAATCCCACTCGCATCCGTTCTCAACACAAATGGCTTGGAAAGGTCGGGGAGCTGTAAAACAGGTTTGCTGACCAAGGCCTCCTTCAACTGACTGTATGCACTCTCGCACTCGGGTGTCCATATGATTGGATCCGGAAATCCCTTTTTCAAGGTTTCCGTTAATGGAGCTCCCAGTTCAGTGAAATGCGGGATGAATTTTTGGTAGAACCCACACAACGAGAGAAAGGATCGCACATCCTTCTTCGTTTTTGGCCTTGGAGCACGTCTGATCTTTTCTAGGTTCTTCTCCTCTGGGACAATTTGTCCTGGAGTGATGGTGTGACCTAGAAATTCCAGAGTCTGGTAACCAATCATGCACTTGGTTGGGCGAGCGGTAAGCCCTGCTTCCCTGAGCCTATTGAAAACTCTCTCCAAGGATTGCAAATGGTCATCCATGCTGTCACTAGCAATCAGTATATCATCCATGAACGAGATAATGGACGGATCCTGTAAGGGATCTAGCAAGGTCCTCATCATGCGAGTAAACACACTAGGTGCATTGCTGAGTCCAAAAGGCATGACCTTGAATTCATAGTGTCCACTGGGAGTACTGAAAGCTAGCAGGGGTCGAACCTCTGGTTTGACCGGGATCTGATAATAACCCCGACTCAGATCCACTTTTGAGAAATACCTAGCTTTATGGAGCCTAGCGAATAACTGAGTTGGATTCGGCAAAGGTTCCACCTGAAATTGAGTATGACTGTTCAGAAGTCGATAGTCTATACACAACCGGTGTTCTCCACTTGGTTTGCGTAACAAAACCACCCCCGCATTGTATGGGGATGTGGATGGCGCAATCACGTCATCCTTCAGCAGTTTCTGTATTTCCTCCTCCAGGGCCTTTTCTTTAGAGAATGGCACTGGGTAAACCTTTTGGCGAACAGGCTCTTGGGTGGTCAAGGTCATCTCGAATTCAACCAACCTCGTTCGTCCTGGTTTATCAGTCACTATCTCGTTATGAGACTCAAGAACCTGGATAATATTTTCCCTCTCCTGGGAAGTCAGATCAGGGTTCACTTGCACATCCCTGTAGGTTTCCTGGTGTACCAGTGGATATTCCCTGCCCTCGTGGGTTCCCGTTTCAGTCTCCACTGCAACTGCCATTGCCATGAGGTGGGCTGCTTTGTCTCCGGGTCTCTCCTCGTACTTTCGCAGGAGATTAATATGGAAAATCTTCGACTTTCCCCGGATCCGGATCTGATAGTTGGTTCTGGAGACCACCCTTTCCACGCTAGTTTTTTGTTAGGAATACAGCAACAAATAGTAAATAACGTCTACATCTGTTATCGATGCAACAACAAATATTAGATAAAAAGAACTTCAAATTAATTGCCCATTATTGTGACGTGGACACCGCCAAACTATAGACAGAATCATATCCCTGAAAACTATATGACAAACCAACAGTGGCATGCAACTCCTCTATCATCTCTTTGTATCAGATTCTTGGAAGTGCTTTGGGACGGGCGTGGCGGAATGAATGATTTCATCTTTCAGCTGTATTTTGATTCCTAGGCTAGATTACGCTCATCAGCACGCCACGATTTTCTGAGCGACCGGCTCCATACTCTCATAAGTCACTGGCGCGATTCGAACCGCTTCCAATTCTTGTGCGTTCACATAAACCAAGAGAGTATTCGGGGTTACGGAGAAAGCTGCTAACTCTTCGACCAGGGAGACCGGCAATGAATGATATTGGGGAACAGAATTGTTGTTGGTGCGGAGACCAACATAATACGTTGTCCCCAATTCTGTCACTGTCACATAATAAGTTAGTAAAGGACCCTTTTACAAGCTTTAAGGCGCATGAGGCTTACGGAGCAAGATCCATATTTTATAGTCCAACCGCCACTTGGTGAGTGATGTGGTCTGTGTAACACCTGCCGCCTTTACTTGCCAGGACATGTCCAGGTTCCCATGTTAGACTCGACCTGGGAGAGCAAGTCAATTTTACAAATCTGAATTCGCCCCGATACGGATCGAACCCAAGACTGCCGGGCCTGTAGTCAAGAGTCTAGCCACTACACTGCCACGGCCCGGGCCTAATCACATGCAGTGTTCAAATGAATGAAATTCTAATTGTTAACGTGGTGACTTACTTCCCACCCAACATACCACTCTCGGCGAAGAAATAGATCTAGGTTAACGCCAACAAGATGTGTTAACAACAACAAACGCCGTGCGGCGGTTGTGCAAGAGCTCTATCCTGAATGTCAGCCATTTGACTTCAGTATACCGGCTCTGAAGAGCATTAGCTTCAACTTCTGGTTCTGCTCTGCTTTGGAAATGCCATAGGTAGCAATAACAGCTTTCAGCTGAGCTGGTGTCGCTGCCATGAATTTACAGCCCGTTGTTTTTGCTTTGTTTTCCTGAATCTGGTAAGTCAACGAAACACAAGGGAAACAACAGGATATGTGGTAACATAAAACCGTTGTGACGGGAATGAAAACCTGGCCTCTGGTTTTCTCAACAACCATCATGGTCATCTTCATGTTAAGAAAGAAAGATATTATTGCGTTGTACAAGTATAATATTATTTCTCTGCTCTACTCCGTGTGTCGGGTCCGTGGCGATAGGGTTACGAACGCAGTTCGTAATCTCGCATACCCGCGTTCGAAACACAGCTGCGGGCGATTTGGCAGCAGACCGCCTTGCGTTGGTTTTATACGAAATGGTATGGGTGCCGGTAGTTCAGAAAGCAATGGCAAACTACTGAACGTAAGCTTGCCAAGAGATCACTACAGAAAAAAATACTGACGTTGACTACGGCGTCCTGTAAAGGATATGCAACTGACATTTTTTTAACTGATCAGTCTGCTGAGTTTTGTCTGTTTATTCAGTGCGCTGCCCGCTTGCAGTGTTGTCAGTCTATCCCGCCGCTCAGCGTAATGAGTTTTCCATTTATCCCGGTTTTTAAATACTTTAGTTGCATTTCCTTTACATGACGTAGCAACTCCAGCATTTTTGGCTATTTGTGATTCCTCATACTGCTTCAAAATCGTCCAGAGCTGTGTTTAGAACGCGGTATGCGAGATTACGAATTGCATTCGCCACAGAGCCGGCATATCCCGGTGCTCTAATCAAATGCCACGTTATCAAATTATTCTGGTGCTCTAATCAAATGCTAAGTTGTCCACTTATTCCGGTGCTCTGCCTATGTGCTTGCTGGATTGTTCATCAATTCCGGTACTCTAATAATATGCTGCGTTGTCCACTTCTTCCTATGCTCTGCTCAAATGCTGCTTTGTCACCTATTCTGGTACCTGCTAGGGTGTTGAGTTGTCCACTTCTTCCGGTGCTCTGCTCGGGTAATGAGGTGATCCACCTATTCCAGCGGCTACTCGGCCCGTAAATCACAAACAGCCAAACATGCTGGGCTTGACTGCGACGTCCTGGAAAGGACATACAACTAACGAACTCGGTGCCGTGAGCCGTGTCTGCTACACTGCTGTTTTCCGCCATCTGCCATCATGCGGTCCGCGCGTTGTAAACCCCATCAAAGGTTTTTGTAAAGACTCATTATTTGTTTGAAAACGTTACAGGTAATATATAGCAGCCAGATACTTGTTGGGGGTTTCTTCCTCTTCTGCATTCGCTTGCGAGCAACTCTAATAACCACCTATTTCATTCTTGTAAAGTGGCCAGTCCGTCTCAGGATGCCCCCTTCATCATTAAGGGTTAGGTGTGACATGATTTTATATATATATATATATATATATATATATATATATATAATATATATATATATATATATATATATATATATATATATATATATATATATATATATATATATAAATATATATATATAAGTGCTGAGTGGTCTCGAGGTATGGTGTCCGCCTCGAGTGCTGGAGATCCCGGGTTCAGGCCCCGGTGAGGACCGGGATTTGGGTAGTGAGATCGGACGCCCGTGTGTATTGTTGCACGTAAAAGATCCCTTGGCAGTTGGAAATTGAAAAAGAGTAGCCTAACGGCGCTGCCCGGGCAAAATTGCGAGTTAAAAATCTACCCAAAGTATTTCAGGATCCTCGCCGATGCAACGGAGTTCGTGCTTTGAGCTGAGTTAGGAGGAAAACAGAGCACTTATGGGTTAAACCATATGCAGTGATGTTGATCCAACGACTAAACTAAACTAAACTAAACTATGATTTAATATATTCTACTTAACAGCAATTACGTGGAGTGACCATTTCCCGCTCTCGCAATTGATCAAACAACATGGAGAAAACCGTGTGCAACTGCAAATTTAAATTGACCTGGTGTGGAGGTAAGCTATTAACCTTCCTGTTATGTCACAGTATCCTTTGTTTGAAGTGACAGATATCGTAAACAGGTATTTACTCAACACTCCTATCTTGTACATGGCTGGTATAATACTGAACTTATAGTTTTAGCCCTCACATATTTTTGTGACGAAGCTTCCTGGACAACATTTGGCATCGAACTCCCAAACCAACTGTTCAAGAAGAAGCAAAGACTTTCGGTTGGATAATCAAGAACAGAAATATCTCAAGATTATTTCTGCGCTGTGAATGTGATAAAGAAGATATTCATTTATGTGCAACATTTTCAACGTTTAGCTATCTGTCACTGCAACTGAATATGCCGGAATCTCTTCCTTCATATATCCCTTTTGTATATGTACATATCTTCTACTAATTCTCTTTTTCTACTGTGCCTACGTTTGTGACGCGGTCTGCAAATGTTTTGCCCTGGTCTAAATGCGTTGCTGCTTTCTTTCTGTATATCCCCAGGAAGTCCGGTCTCTGAATGCGGAGGTACATGTAATCACAAGCCGGACACCAGGTCACTCACTGCTGGATCCCATCTTTTAGTATGGTTGACCCATCCGAACTTTGTTGCAGGTGGCTCTTGACAAACATGTTTCTTTGATAATATTTGTATTTCCTTTCCTTGGAATAGAAGTTAGTTGCATATCACTTACAGGACATGACAGTCAACCCCAGCCTTTTTTTTTTTTGGTGGCTGGATTGTGATTTCTCGGCAAGTTTACGTTCAGTAGTTTGTCATTGCTTTTTTTAACGATCGGCACTGATACCTTTGTATGAAAACCAACGCCAGACGGTCTGCTTCCAAAACTCCCGCAGCTGTGTTTCGAACGCGATATAAAGGTTTACGAATTGCATTCGTAACCACTTCGCCACAGAAGGTTGAAATAGAAGACATTCATGATAGTCTCCATTAGAGAACATGATCAAAGATGATCCGGTATCAGTGGTGTCAATACACGGGCTGGCTGCTGTAGTTCATTAGTTTATGACAACATGTGTTTCTATCGCCTTGTTAGATCGTCTAGAAATTGTGCCTGCTATTGCCGAGGAAATGATAGAAAAGGGTGGAGACAACTTCGTACCCGACTGAAGATAAAGCATTAATACAACAGAGAAGTAATTGTCGTTACAGTTGTAACCAAATGTGCAATCAAATCATGAAGGTGCCAATAAACAAACGTAACTACATTCAAAAACTGCACTCATTAACGTACACGGGTGCACGCATACACACACACACACATAAACACGAGCACACAGGACTAATAATAACAAAAAGCTGTTTTCCAACATCGTAGCAGCCAAGCCAAGACTTGGTATAAATGGAACAACAATGATCAAGCATCTCAAATTGACTTTATTCTACTGAAGAAATCAGACAGAAGGCTACCAATTTAATTAAGGGCACGCCCAAACACATACATTGATACTGATCACAAACCAGATTTCATTTGTTTTTAATAATTAAACTACAGGAAAATAATAAACAAAAAAGTTAACATAAGACGTCATCAACTATAGGATGCTTCAGGAAAATACGATCAAAAATGAATTCAAACAAAAAAATATAAATCAAAAAGCTACATAAGAATATCCCTGATGAGTACTCAAGTGTAGATAAGGAATGGACAATTTTCAAAACTGCCTTGCTCGACACTGGAAAATAAATGTGGAAACAAGAAAGTGGGGCAGGACAACAGATTAAGAACATCTTGGTGGAAAATTGAAGCTAACGGCAGCGTTCCAAACATGGATCACAACTAACTGAACAAGATTATGTTACTTATAGAATTGCACGACGAAATGCCAAGCGAACGATTAGAGCATCTAAAGATTTATCCTGGAGAATATACGGTGGACAGATGGCAACCCCGGGCAAAGACTACCCATTAGAATGGTATAAACGTGTCATCCCAACCGCCATCATAACTAACAAAAGAGGTATACCATTATTTAATCCACAACAAAGACTAACAAGATGGGCAGCATTCTTTCAAGAACTATTTAACCCGACACATAACATTTTGAAAACGCCAATTTTGTGCCTAAAAGCTGTGGACAGAAAAAAAACATCCAAACTTTATACCCGCAGAAGTCAAATCAGTTATACAGAAAAGTCCTAAAACAAATCACCGGGTCGAGATTGAACAACCACATAAGCTATTCAGGCTTGTGTGAAAACATGAGTTAAATGGCTGACAAGAATTTCTCATCATGGGAAGAAAGAAATGTCCCAGACGATTGGCCATAGACAATAGTAGTACCAATATGGAAAAAGAAAATCAATATGAGAGAGTGGAAAACGTACAAAAGTACATCACTCCTGAGTCATATAGGGAAAATGTACCCAAAACTATTGGAATAAAGAGCTAAACCCATAGTTGAACAACAGTTAAGCAAAGTACAATTTGGTTTCAGGAAAGGTAAGAGTTCTCTGGTGCATTATTCACACTAAGACAAATATATGGGGGGGGGGGGGCAAAAAAACATGAAGTACAGTGGACAGCAGAATATTGTATTTGTAAATGAGTAAAAGGCTTTCTACAGAGTAGACAGATACAAATTATGGACCATCCTTGAAGACTACGGGATACAAGGACAATTGTTAGATAACATCATAGCCATGTATCACTCGAGCCAACGTGCAGTAAGAACATTAGAAGATATATCAGATATGTTCAGAGTCAATAAATGAGTGAAACAGGGATTTATGCTCTCTCCTCTGCTATTTAATATCTACATATATAAACTATACAAAGAAACAAGCCTTGACAGAACAGATTCTAAAAATTTTGAATTCTTTACTTCAAATGAAATAACAGATTCGCCCTCAATAAATGAACTTTTATTTGCAGACGATCTGTGTCTGGTTTATAGCGATGGGGGAAGACTGCAAACGCGTTTTAATAAGCTGAGTTCAACATGCTGAATAGAATATGAATAATAAACACAGCCAAAACTTGAATAATGCAAGTTAGCAGATCTCCTGGTCCACTAAGTATACTGATATACACAAGTTAAAGAATTCAAATATCTTGGAAATAGGATCACATAAGATGGCATAATAGAAAGAGAAATCGAAATCAGATGTCAAAAAGCAAGCTCGCTTATGCGTCAACTATTACTATTACCCATACTGAAACATCCAAATATACCTATGTTAGCAAAATTACAGATAATAAATAGTATATTCACACCAGCCCTATTGTACAAACACACGGAATGACACGATCCAGTGCCACCCGCAGGGCGCTGGAGCGCCAATTAATCCTCCCAGCGATGCTTGACGGCAAAAGTGGAAGATGATGATGATTCCCCATGAATGCTGTCAAAGGCTTTGAAAAAGGATTGTTCGACAGTAATCTGAGTGTATGATGCTACTTTCTGGCGTCCTCCCACGTGAGATTTAAAAAAATATATATATATATTGATGGAATATGCTTGGCGCTCATTGTGTAGTCAGTCGCGCATATGGAACAATTTCTTTGCACGTTCTTGAATTGCTCCGGTTTAGCGAATCCACTTGATCAAATAAATATGTGCTCGTCTCAGCTAAACCATGAACAAGAGGGCAGGGTACAACGGCAAACGTGTACAGGCAGTCTCATGATTGACACTGCCGGAAGGTGTGGGGTGATGGCATTTCTCATATATTATTACGGGAATGTGAGGTGAGGCAACGAGTTCCCTTCCGTCTCGCCTCCTAAGAAAAACCTATGGTTTAATGCTAGTAGACTGAGCGACTCCAGAGCCGCACTGGTCGAAGCGAATCCGCCCACTGCTAGGGATGCAGTCGCTGACTGTTGAGTTTGGAGGACACTGTGCTAACTAATGTGAACTAATATGTTAACGGGCTACGTTACCACACGTAGGCATACCTATAATAGCAGTGTTTTCAGTCATATTTATTACACTGAACTGGTTAATTGCCATGGCAAAGCTTCATCGTCTTCAGCGACTTCCTGTATCTGACGTGGGTTTATATATCTCCGAAATGTTCACATTGCGTTATGATACATGTCTGCTACCGTATTGACAGCTTGTAGGTCATAACTGTGACACACCCTTCTTCCCATTTTCCGCTATCCATTTTTATTAGGTCCAAACCTACTTTTTGTTTGGCAGTGAATCCGTGTATAATGTGAAATGAAACTAGCGCGCACCTTCATGAGACAGTTAAAGATGAAACGCAAGTGTGTAAAGCGTGAATCAGGGCAGCGCACAGCTTCTATAATTGCAGTCAATGACAACGCCCTTGTGTTCATAAAGCAGTATATCACTACACGTGACAGGTTGCCAGGCAACAACACTGTGAAAACGGGGATTATATCGGCAACTGTCCATCGAGACCAGAGCTCACACGGTGTCTGATTGATCCTTACCTGGCGTTCCAGGTCTGCGTATCATGGCAACCCTCAACACAAGCACACGTCGCCATACCTGTTCTACTCACCGTTTATTCAGGCGCAGCAAAGTCGACTGCATTGTTCTATTCACAACTGCAAGTATTTTTTAACTTCATGAAATCAGAACTGTGGCGGTGTAATAAACAACTACTGAATTTCCCCGCTCTGGTTTCCCCCCGTTGGTGTCCCCCAGTTGTTTTCCCGAGTTCCGTCGATAAAATATCGATCTATTTAGTCCTCAAGTGGCACGTTTATAAATATTCCTCTCGTTTAGCCCATTAAATTGGCATCAATAAGCTATCGATCTCCAGGAAGGGTAATCGATTCTGGCTACATTTGCAAAATAAATGCTAGAATCTGAACTGAATGCATTTACAATTATCTATGTTATTTGTTTGCTTGTGTCACGCACATGGGAAATTGGGGGAGGGGGGAGGGGGGGGGGACAACACAGAGAAGAGCGGCAGAGCAGACAGGCAATGGTGACAAGAAGGGCAGATAGAAAGTCCACTAGACAGACATATAGGTGACCACGGAAACACACAGATAAATACAAATAGCAACAGATAAATACACACGCAGACACAAGTAAGGGCAGGCAGACACATAGGCAAGCAAAGACAATCACAAATGGATTGACAGATAGGATAAATAGAAGAACCGAAAGGCAGGTATATAGGCATGTACAGACAGAGACAGGCAGACATATAGGTAGGTAGGTAGGTAGGCAGGCAGGCAGGCAGGCAGGCAGGCAGGCAAACAGACAGATTAGTAAGTAATTATTTGAATAGGTGAATGCATTGTAGTGCTTCTCGATGTGACGTATAGTAGAAAGCAACAAGCTCTGTGCATGTGGTAACACACATGATGAAAAACGTCCAGGGCCTTTATACACGCCCTGATGCCTGTTGGGGATATGATACTAGTGCCCTATTGTTTGCGGACAACTAGCACTCGATGGATGATATAATCATTGCGGACAATTGGCACTCGATGGATGATATAATCATTGCGGACAACTGGCACTCGATGGATGATATCATCATTGCGGTCAATTGACACTCGATGGAGGATATCATCATTGCGGACAACTGGCACTCGATGGATGATATAATCATTGCGGACAATTGGCACTCGATGGATGATATAATCATTACTGACAATTGGCACTCGATGGATGATATAATCATTACAGACAATTGGCACTCGATGAATGATATAATCATTACTGACAATTGGCACTCGATGGATGATATAATCATTACTGACAATTGGCACTCGATGGATGATATAATCATTACTGACAATTGGCACTCGATGGATGATATAATCATTGCCGACAATTAGCACTCGATGGATGATATCATCATTACTGACAATTGGCACTCGATGGATGATATAATCATTACTGACAATTGGCACTCGATGGATGATATAATCATTACTGACAATTGGCACTCGATGGATGATATCATCATTACTGACAATTGGCACTCGATGGATGATATAATCATTACTGACAATTGGCACTCGATGGATGATATAATCATTACTGACAATTGGCACTCGATGGATGATATAATCATTACTGACAATTGGCACTCGATGGATGATATAATCATTACTGACAATTGGCACTAGATGGATGATATAATCATTACTGACAATTGGCACTCGATGGATGATATAATCATTGCCGACAATTAGCACTCGATGGATGATGTCATCATTACTGACAATTATCACTCGATGGATGATATAATCATTACTGACAATTGGCACTCGATGGATGATGTAATCATTACTGACAATTGGCACTCGATGGATGATATAATCATTGCCGACAATTAGCACTCCATGGAAGATATCATCATTGCGGACAATTGGCACTCGATGGATGATATCATCATTGCCGACAATTAGCACTCGATGGATGATATAATCATTACTGACTATTGGCACTCGATAGATGATATAATCATTGCCGACAATTAGCACTCGATGGATCATATCATCATTGCGGACAATTGACACTCGATGGATGATATAAATCATTGCCGACAATTAGCACTCGAAGGATGATATCATCATTGCGGACAATTGGCACTCGATGGATGATATAATCATTGCCGACAATTAGCACTCGATGGATGATATAATCATTACTGACAATTGACACTCGATGGATGATATAATCATTACTGACAATTGTCACTCGATGGATGATATAATCATTACTGACAATTGGCACTCGATGGATGATATAATCATTGCCGACAATTAGCACTCGATGGATGATATAATCATTGCGGACAATTGGCACTCGATGGACGATATAATCATTGCCGACAATTAGCACTCGATGGATGATATAATCATTGCCGACAATTAGCACTCGATGGATGATATCATCATTGCGGACAATTGACACTCGATGGATGATATAATCATTGCCGACAATTAGCACTCGAAGGATGATATCATCATTGCCGACAATTGGCACTCGATGGATGATATAATCATTGCCGACAATTAGCACTCGATGGATGATATAATCATTGCGGACAATTGGCACTCGATGCATGATATAATCATTACTGACAATTGGCACTCGATGGATGATATAATCATTGCCGACAATTAGCACTCGATGGATGATATAATCATTGCGGACAATTGGCACTCGATGGATGATATAATCATTGCGGACAATTGGCACTCGATGGATGATATAATCATTGCGGACAATTGACACTCGATGGATGATATCATCATTGCGGACAATTGGCACTCGATGGATGATATAATCATTGCGGACAATTGGCACTCGATGGATGATATCATCATTGCGGACAATTGGCACTCGATGGATGATATAATCAATATTAAACTTCTCAGAACTGATAATACGCAATATCTACTTGACTACAGCAGTCGTGGGGGCAGAATGGCTGGTACGCTCGCTAACCAATACAGTGTCCTGGAGCTGTTCCCAGTAGTAGCAAATCAATTAAGGAGCTCTCGAGAACACTAAGATTCCACAGTGAACACATTCACAAGTATTGATTGGCGTTTATAGAAGTCGAAGGCAGAAGTGAAGATTAGAGAACATATTAGACAACATACAAATGGAAATTTATAGCTACCCTACAGGGATTCGAACCTGTTGCCCCCAAATGACGTCGGCGCCTCGCTGCTAGATAAAGTGTACTTAAAGCATGGCGTGGTCGTAAGTGTCGAGATGGCTACTGACGGGCGCGAATATAGTCTACGCCAGGAGCTCCAGGTTTGATGTTACCATGCAGATACTATACACGAAAACATAAAACCCAGGGGAGGCTCTGAACACATCATAATGGTAAAGGTATAAGTGACTATTATTATTATTATTATTATTAAAGACCTGTGAATAATAAAGAACATGTAGCTTGGGTCCAGACACTTGTTTTACGCTCTCAGATGTGGGATGTGGCTGAAGGTCTCTAAGTCAAAATCCACCGGTTAGGAGGGCCTGGCCGTTACTCACCTTCTGCTGCATGGAGGTCCGATGCTGAGTCGGAAGCATCTGCAGCCTACCTTGTTCCAGACGTACTGATCATCCTTTACTCTGGAGTAAACAAGGCAAGGCCGAGAGAGGGATCATGCTACATGGGCAACACATGTTCTCTTAATCCACGCCCAGGCGTTGTGCGATGGAGTTTTAGATCCAATCCATATACTCTCGTCTGTAAAGACGGCAAGGTGCCACAACAGGGTAACAAAGAACAGCATAATAATAGACAGCGAACTGGGAACGTTTCAATACATGAAACAAACCGTTAGACATAGGTGTGAACTGCCACCCGATCTGTTCAATTTGTATAGGGAAACAAGTCAGATCTATACGCGCCATGCCAAGAATATCAGTTGGTGAGCATTATGTAAACAACTTGCATGATGCTGATGATATGGTTTTCGTCGCTGAAAATGAAACGCAGTTACAAGAAATGATAACTTTAATTGCAACAGAAAAATCAAAATAACAGAAGTATTGGTTATTACAAAGTATAGTTAGTTTAGTTTAGTCGACGGATCAACGTCACGGCACACGGGTGTAACCCATGAGTTCTCCGTTCTACTCCTAACTCAAGCCTGAGTCCGGAAAATCTCAGCTCAGTGCACGAACTCCGTAGCACCAGCGAGGATCATGAAATACTTTGGGTAGATTTTTAACTCAAAATTTTGCCCGGGCAGCGCCGTTGGGCTACTCTTTTTCGACTTCCAACTGCCAAGGGATTTTTACGTACGCAACAATACACACGGGCGTCCGATCTCACTACCCAGAGACCAGGGGTAATATTGTTACCAGAAGTCGACGTGAAAAAATCTCGGCCCTCATCGGGGCTTAAGCCCGGGACCTCCACCATTCGAGGCGGACGCCATACCTCGAGACCACTCAACCCCAGTCATTGAAAATACACCCTATATATTCTCTGCAATTCATTATTTCCAATCGAGATGAGGAAACTGGTTATTAGAAATATATTGAGTCCGTCCTGACTTTCAGAAGCAAATCATGCAAAATAAGCAGACAAGAGTTGAAATATGTGGAATCTGCGGAAGGGTACTATGATAGAAAGACGATGAGAACACCCTGGACAGATATAAACAGCAATGAAGATATCCAAGAAAGAAGTGAACTCACACAGAGAACTGGGTACTCTCATCAGAAGAGAACAATCCACATTCTTTCGACATGTCATAAGAAGGGGGAAAGCTGACGTTTGTCATCACAACCGAAAAATTGCAGGGGAGGAGAGGCAGAGGGAGATCAAGAGAGAAGATGCTGGACAGTTTGCCATCATAGCATTGAGAAACAACGGTTTCAAATATGATTGGCAGCACTAGAGACAGAAGGCTCTGGATTGACATGATCACCACCGCAACAGACATAGACTATATGGAGATTCGTATGGCAAACGCCCTCATAATAAGATCAGGTAGAGAGTGACAGAGTACCCATATCTGGAGAGACTGGTACACAAGGTGGTGTTATCAGAGGGTCTGAGCGGCTCTCGTGACTCATAGAATACAGTCCAGGCGAACGGGTAGTCAGACGGCTGCTGGGACAATCAGCATGGCCACTCTTTGCTGACTTTTAAGGACGGGTGGACAGTGGGTGTGTGACCCCATTGTCTTGTCGTGGAGTCTCTTTGTCGTTCACCTGCAGGTATCAGTATGAATAAATGTGAAGACAGCAGCAGTTGACTAGATCTGTAGGAATCTCCATAGAGTTTGTCCTCACATGGAGCGGGTGTGGACCAACATACATTTCTCTGTTCTGTAAATGCTGGACGTGTAACAAATACCTGTAACAAATGTTTCACTGGCATGTTACCAGTTTCACAGTTACATTTATCAGTATCTCATATCTTCTGTAACCAATTGATTCACAGTGAATTGGATGACAAACACAACTAATGGTTGTATAGCTCTTAAAAAGGATAAAGGTAATCATATAAGTAGACATTGCGTGTGAAGTGTTATGCCTTTATATACTCCAGGCCACCACATATGACGTGGCCTGACCAGTGCAATGTCTCATCGTCTTTGTTTCTCAGGACATTCCCAGAAATTGTGAACATTCTCTGATACTTGTGATTATCAGGCTGGGTCGATCTCAGAGCCGTTCTGATTAGAAGATAACCCAGCCTCTGCTGGAGGCTGGACCTGATCAGCTGTTCTTGCAGGCAAGGGCATTAATCCGTACCCCACCGCGGCTCCCTGTAGCTCTTACCCAGTTCTCTGAGACTGCGATAGATGTCAAGTAATGTTTGAGTCCAGCCTATTGGCCAGTACTCTTGTGCTTCACAATCCTAGGCATTGTAAACATTTGTGTGGTGGCCATATTTAATGGTCGATGCGGCATGCTAAGCACATAATCTCTTCTGTCTGTGTGGGATATAACACCAAGAGTTGTACTGTCTGTGTGGTATATAACACCAAGAGTTGTACTGTCTGTGTGGGATATAACACCAAGAGTTGTACTGTCTGTGTGGTATATAACACCAAGAGTTGTACTGTCTGTGTGGGATATAACACCAAGAGTTGTACTGTCTGTGTGGGATACAACACTAAGTGTTGTACTGTCTGTGTGGGATATAACATCAAGAGTTGTACGAACAGCGGTCTATGTGTGACTTACCATCAATAGATGTATAAACAGCAGTCTGTGTGTGATATACCATCAATAGATGTATGAACAGCAGTCTTCTTCTTCTTCTTCTTCGTTCATCCGGAGTTTTTTTTCGGATTTGATTGCGTTGTGCCTGTTTACAGCAGAGCTGCGTTCTTGCGCCGTTAGGCCGACACATCCGACTTCTGCTTGCATTTGTTGACCGGGTTAACCTTCCCGGGGTGAACAGCAGTCTGTGTTTTACATACCGTCAATAGATGTATGAACAGCAGTCTATGTGTGACATACCATCAATAGATGTACGAACAGCAGTCTGTGTGTGACATACCGTCAATAGATGTATGAACAGCAGTCTGTGTGTGACATACCATCAATAGATGTACGAACAGCAGTCTGTGTGTGACATACCATCAATAGATGTATGAACAGCAGTCTGTGTGTGACATACCATCAATAGATGTATGAACAGCGGTCTGTGTGTGACATACCATCAATAGATGTACGAACAGCGGTCTATGTGTTTTACATACCGTCAATAGATGTATGAACAGCAGTCTATGTGTGACATACCATCAATAGATGTACGAACAGCAGTCTGTGTGTGACATACCGTCAATAGATGTATGAACAGCAGTCTGTGTGTGACATACCATCAATAGATGTACGAACAGCAGTCTGTGTGTGACATACCATCAATAGATGTATGAACAGCAGTCTGTGTTTGACATACCATCAATAGATGTATGAACAGCAGTCTGTGTGTGACATACCATCAATAGATGTATGAACAGCAGTCTGTGTGTGACATGCCATCAATAGATGTATGAACAGCAGTCTGTGTGTGACATGCCATCAATAGATGTATGAACAGCAGTCTGTGTGTGACATGCCATCAATATATGTATGAACAGCAGTCTGTGTGTGACATACCATCAATAGATGTACGAACAGCGGTCTATGTGTGACATACCATCAATAGATGTACGAACAGCAGTCTGTGTGTGACATACCATCCGTAGATGTACGAACAGCAGTCTGTGTGTGACATACCATCAATAGATGTACGAACAGCAGTCTAAGTGTGACATACCATCAATAGATGTATGACCAGCAATCTGTGTGTGACATACCATCAATAGATGTATGAACAGCAGTCTGTGTGTGACATACCATCAATAGATGTATGAACAGCAGTCTGTGTGTGACATACCATCAATAGATGTACGAACAGCAGTCTATGTGTGACATACCATCCATAGATGTATGAACAACAGTCTGTGTGTGACATACCATCCATAGATGTATGAACAGAGCAGTCTGTGTGTGACATACCATCCATAGATGTATGAACAGCAGTCTGTGTGTGACATACCATCCATAGATGTATGAACAGCAGTCTGTGTGTGACATACCATCCATAGATGTATGAACAGCAGTCTGTGTGTGACATACCATCAATAGATGTATGAACAGCAGTCTGTGTGTGACATACCATCAATAGTTGTATGAACAGCAGTCTGTGTGTGACATACCATCAATAGATGTATGAACAGCAGTCTGTGTGTGACATACCGTCAATAGATGTATGAACAGCAGTCTGTGTGTGACATACCGTCAATAGATGTATGAACAGCAGTCTGCGTGTGACATACCATCAATAGATGTACGAACAGCAGTCTGTGTGTGACATACCATCAATAGATGTATGAACAGCAGTCTATGTGTGACATACCATCAATAGATGTATGAACAGCAGAGTGTGTGTGACATACCATCAATAGTTGTATGAACAGCAGTCTGTGTGTGACATACCATCAATAGATGTATGAACAGCAGTCTGTGTGTGACATACCATCAATAGTTGTATGAACAGCAGTCTGTGTGTGACATCCATCAATAGATGTATGAACAGCAGTCTGTGTGTGACATACCATCAATAGATGTATGAACAGCAGTCTGCGTGTGACATACCATCAATAGATGTATGAACAGCAGTCTGTGTGTGACATACCATCAATAGTTGTATGAACAGCAGTCTGTGTGTGACATACCATCAATAGATGTATGAACAGCAGTCTGTGTGTGACATACCATCAATAGATGTATGAACAGCAGTCTGTGTGTGACATCCATTAATAGATGTATGAACAGCAGTCTGTGTGTGACATACCATCAATAGATGTATGAACATCAGTCTGTGTGTGACATACCATCAATAGATGTACGAACAGCAGTTTGTGTGTGACATACCATCAATAGATGTACGAACAGCAGTCTGTGTGTGACATACCATCAATAGTTGTATGAACAGCAGTCTGTGTGTGACATACCATCAATAGATGTATGAACAGCAGTCTGTGTGTGACATACCATCAATAGTTGTATGAACAGCAGTCTGTGTGTGACATCCATCAATAGATGTATGAACAGCAGTCTGTGTGTGACATACCATCAATAGATGTATGAACAGCAGTCTGCGTGTGACATACCATCAATAGATGTATGAACAGCAGTCTGTGTGTGACATACCATCAATAGTTGTATGAACAGCAGTCTGTGTGTGACATACCATCAATAGATGTATGAACAGCAGTCTGTGTGTGACATACCATCAATAGATGTATGAACAGCAGTCTGTGTGTGACATCCATTAATAGATGTATGAACAGCAGTCTGTGTGTGACATACCATCAATAGATGTATGAACATCAGTCTGTGTGTGACATACCATCAATAGATGTACGAACAGCAGTTTGTGTGTGACATACCATCAATAGATGTACGAACAGCAGTCTGTGTGTGACATACCATCAATAGATGTACGAACAGCCGTCTGTGTGTGACATACCATCAATAGATGTACGAACAGCAGTCTGTGTGTGTGACATACCATCAATAGATTATGAACAGCAGTCTGTGTGTGACATACCGTCAATAGATGTATGAACAGCAGTCTGTGTGTGACATACCATCAATAGATGTACGAACAGCAGTCTGTGTGTGGCATACCATCAATAGATGTACGAACAGCAGTCTGTGTGTGACATACCATCAATAGATGTACGACCAGCAGTCTGTGTGTGACATACCATCAATAGATGTATGAACATCAGTCTGTGTGTGACATACCATCAATAGATGTACGAACAGCAGTTTGTGTGTGACATACCATCAATAGATGTACGAACAGCAGTCTGTGTGTGACATACCATCAATAGATGTACGAACAGCCGTCTGTGTGTGACATACCATCAATAGATGTACGAACAGCAGTCTGTGTGTGTGACATACCATCAATAGATTATGAACAGCAGTCTGTGTGTGACATACCGTCAATAGATGTATGAACAGCAGTCTGTGTGTGACATACCATCAATAGATGTACGAACAGCAGTCTGTGTGTGGCATACCATCAATAGATGTACGAACAGCAGTCTGTGTGTGACATACCATCAATAGATGTACGACCAGCAGTCTGTGTGTGACATACCATCAATAGATGTATGAACAGCAGTCTGTGTGTGACATACCATCAATAGATGCATGAACAGCAGTCTGTATGTGATATACCATCAATAGATGTATGAACAGCAGTCTGTGTGTGACATACCATCAATAGATGTATGAACAGCAGTCTGTGTGTGACATACCATTAATAGATGTATGAACAGCAGTCTGTGTGTGACATACCATCAATAGATGTATGAACAGCGGTCTGTGTGTGACATACCATCAATAGATGTACGAACAGCGGTCTATGTGTGACATACCATCAATAGATGTACGAACAGCGGTCTATGTGTGACATACCATCAATAGATGTACGAACAGCATTCTATGTGTGACATACCATCAATAGATGTATGAACAGCAGTCTATGTGTGACATACCATCAATAGATGTACGAACAGCGGTCTATGTGTGACATACCATCAATAGATGTATGAACAGCAGTCTGTGTGTGACATACCGTCAATAGATGTACGAACAGCGGTCTATGTGTGACATACCATCAATAGATGTATGAACAGCAGTCTGCGTGTGACATACCATCAATAGATGTATGAACAGCAGTCTGTGTGTGATATACCATCAATAGATGTACGAACAGCGGTCTATGTGTGACATACCATCAATAGATGTACGAACAGCGGTCTATGTGTGACATATCATCAATAGATGTATGAACAGCAGTCTGTGTGTGACATACCGTCAATAGATGTACGAACAGCGGTCTATGTGTGACATACCATCAATAGATGTATGAACAGCAGTCTGTGTGTGACATACCATCAATAGATGTATGAACAGCAGTCTGTGTGTGATATACCATCAATAGATGTACGAACAGCTGTCTATGTGTGACATACCATCAATAGATGTACGAACAGCAGTCGTCCATGCAGCAGACACAGATATAAGTGACATATAACAGTGTTGGAGATATACTGCTGCCTAGTTTCATTGTGGGGACGGCATTTGCTTGATTTATTATCTAATACATGATTATATGAAGTGTGGCCATTTGTTCATGTTTGTGCTGTGAATGGAATGATCAGCTACATGAGTTCGTCTTCCAGACATATGTTTTATTGAATGAATATTTGAATGCTCTTTTTGCCATGGCTATCTTTGAACTCAAGCGTAGTCCAGTGACACTATTTCTAGTAACACTGAACAGCATTTTGCGTGTGGATTAGCTTTTCCTATTTCCAATGTTCCTCGCTATCAGACGAACCCACGTCCACTTAGAGGTACTTGTTATTTACGTCCCCAAGTCCAGGAACAGAAGGAAATGTGTACTGTCTACATTTAAAACAAACAGGTGTTTAATGGGTAATATGATCGACTTAATTGCACCGGCTGCTACCCCACATGACTCGGTCTCTTTATCCAGGCGGCCTGCCGAGAAGGTCGCACAAAGCACCAACTTCGTAGCTCCAACGACGACCCCCATGAGTCTCCTGAGAAAATTGCACTCGTGAACCAAACGACGTGGCTCGGAATTCAACCTACACTTTCGGAGCGCGAGGCAGGCGGTTAAGCACATTGCCAAGGAGACTCCCAATCTACATAAAGATACAGCTTCTTGAATGCAACCTGACGACCTGGCATATTACATCGATTCATTTTGTATAAATTATGCACCTAACCTGACGACCTGGCGTATTACATCGATTCATTTTGCATAAACTATGCATTTAACCTGACGACCTGGCATAATCTTCTTCTCTTCTTCAGCATTCCGAGCCATTGAGGTTCTTTGCTGCAGATACAAACCGTCTCCATTCGTCTCTCTGGTTGACCTTCTCTTGCTGATTCCAAGTGCTTCTAGGTCTGTATATATATTATCTCTCCACCGTCTTCTTGGTCTAGCTCGGGGTCTACGGTCATTTATTTCTTGAGTGTAAGCGAGTTTTGTTTCCCTATTATCTTCCATGCCGGTCTCTCTGGCCGAGGGGTTACAACACTTTCTCCGTAATCCCGTTTATCACGCAGAGTCTCGTAGCGGGCGAGAGCTGGGAGCGGTTCGACCCCCGCTGGTGACTTGTGGGATAACTGAGCCGGCGCTCAGAAAGCAATGGCAAACTACTGAGCGTAATCTTGCCAAGAAATCAACAGACAGCTGAAAGATGCTGCTGTGACAGCGATGTCCTGTAAAGGATATGCGAATAAAAAAAAAATTATCTTCCACTCTTTCTATATGCCCCAGCCATTGCAGTCTATTAGCCTTCATGATACCAGTGATTAGCGGGGACTTAAACAGGTCATAAATATCTGTGTTGCTTCTTCTTTTCCACTCTCCACTTTGTGTATCCCTAATAGGCCAAATGATGCGTCTTAAGACTTTGTTCTCAAAGGTTTGTAACAAGGCTTCGTCTCCTTTAGTTGTACTCCAGGTTTCAGAGCCATACAGCACAACTGGTCTAATCACTGTTTTGTATATTGTGATCTTGGTGTTATGAGATAGCGCATTTGATTTTAGCAGATGTTGTAGTGCATAGTATATCTTATTTCCAGAGTTGACTCTAGCTTGTATTTCTTCTCTTATGATGTTGGAGCAGTTGAAGATTGTACCCAGGCATTTGTATGTTTCCGTTCTGGCATATTACATCAATTAATTTTGCATAAATTATGCACCTAACCTGAGGACATGGCATATTACATCGATTCATTTTGCATACATTATGCACCTAACCTGACATATTACATCGATTCATTTTGCATAAATTATACACCTAACCTGACGACATGGCATATTACATCGATTCAGTTTACATACATTATGCACCTAACAACAGCCAGTAGTCTAGGGCAAAGTGGGACAACATAATTATGTCTCGCCTGGGTCACTGTAATCTTTCCAGAATGGCAGTAAAGCCATAAAGCTGACACGAAATTCGCAGAAACAAGAAAATAGTAAACATTAGCAATCATCTCAGGCTATAAACTAGATACTTGAATGTGTAGGTGTTTAGCAACAATTTCTGACATCAAAGAGATATAAATAGAACTCAGGGGTTAGACCAGACGGCGAAAACCCACTGAACTAGATGCGTATTTCTGACAGCACTACCGCCGACACCTGCATACTCGCCAGCCTCCACCTGCTATCAGGCAATCCACATTCTTTACGTCAGTGATAGCCAAATCCAGATTGCTACTCTTGTGGCTGTAGTAACCGATGTGAACGCAACACACGAAATTTCAGAGAGAAATCATCATTATCTGGGTCTTTATTGCACCCTGTTTGCTGGTCCCGTTTGTTTCCACCTCTCTGTGGCCGTGATTATGTCGCCTCCTCACGCAATGATCGTCCTCCCCTGTAGATTTAATTCAACTCTGCCATTCCATATTCCATTCTGAAACCTCATTGTGCAACATGGAGTGGCTTAGTGGGTGGTTCTGTGCTTAGCATGCCGCATCGACCATTAAATATGGCCACACAAATGTTTACAATGCCTAGGATTGTGAAGCACAAGAGTACTGGCCAATAGGCTGGACTCAAACATACTTGACGTCTATCGCATGTCTCAGAGAACTGGGTAAGAGCTACAGGAAGCCGCGGTGGGGTACGGATTAATGCCCTTGCCTGCAAGAACAGCAGATCAGGTCCAGCCTCCAGCAGAGGCTGGGTTATTTTCCAAACAGCTCGGCTCTGGGGTCGACCCAGCCTGATAAACACATATATCACAGAATGTTCACAATGTCTGGGAATGTCCTGAGAAACAAAGACGATGAGACATTGCACTGGTCAGGCCACGTCATATGTGGTGGCCTAGAGTATATGAAGGCATGACACTTCACACGCAGTGTCTACTATATGATTACCTTTATCTTTTTAAGAGCTATACAACCATTAGTTGTGTTTGTCATCCAATTCACTGTGAATCAATTGGTTACAGAAGATAGGAGATACTGATAAATGTAACTGTGAAACTGGTAACATGCCAGTGAAACATGTGTTACAGGTCCAGCATTTACAGAACAGAGCAATGTATGTTGGACCACACCCGCTCCATGTGAGGACAATCTCTATGGAGATTCCAACAGATCTAGTCAACTGCTGCTGTCTTCACATTTATTCATGCTGATACCTGCAGGTGAACGACAAAGAGACTCCACGACAAGATAATGGGGTCACACACCTACTGTCCACCCGTCCTCAAAAGTCAGCAAAGAGTGGCCATGCTGATTGTCCCAGCAGCCGTCTGACTACCCGTTCGCCTGGACTGTATTCTATGAGTCACGAGAGCTGCTCAGACCCTCTGATAACACCACCTTGTGTACCAGTCTCTCCAGATATGGGTACTCTGTCACTCTCTACCTGATCTTATTATGAGGGCGTTTGCCATACGAATCTTCATATAGTCTATGTCTGTTGCGTTGGTGATCATGTCAATCCAGAGCCTTCTGTCTCTAGTGCTGCCAATCATATTTGTTACCGTTGTTTCTCAATGCTATGATGGCAAACTGTCCAGCATCTTCTCTTTCAGACAGACCGCTGTTCGTACAACTCTTGGTGTTATATTCCACACACTCAGTACAACTCTTGGTGTTATATCCCACACAAACAGTACAACTCGTGGTGTTATATCCCACACACTCAGTACAACTCTTGGTGTTATATCCCACACAAACAGTACAACTCGTGGTGTTATATCCCACACAGACAGTACAACTCTTGGTGTTATATCCCACACAGACAGTACAACTCTTGGTGTTATATCCCACACAGACAGTACAACTTTTGGTGTTATATCCCACACAGACAGTACAACTCTTGGTGTTATATCCCACACAGACAGTACAACTGTTGGTGTTATATCCCACACAGACAGTACAACTCTTGGTGTTATATTCTACACAGACAGTACAACTGTTGGTGTTATATCCCACACAGACAGTACAACTCTTGGTGTTATATCCCATACACTCAGTAATCCTCTTGGTGTTATATCCCACAACACTCAGTACAACTCTTGGTGTTATATCCCACACACTCAGTACAACTCTTGGTGTTATATCCCACACAGAAATTACAACTCTTGGTGTTATATCCCACACAGACAGTACAACACTTGGTGTTATATCCCACACAGACAGTACAACACTTGGTGTTATATCCCACACAGACAGTACAACGCTTGGTGTTATATCCCACACACTCAGTACGACTCTTGGTGTTATATCCCACACAGACAGTACAACTTTTGGTGTTATATCCCACACACTCAGTTCAACTCTTGGTGTTATATCCCACACAGACAGTACAACTCTTGATGTTATATCCCACACACTCAGTACAACTCTTGATGTTATATCCCACACAGACAGTACAACTCTTGATGTTATATCCCACACAGACAATACAACTGTTGATGTTATATCTCACACAGACAGTACAACTGTTGATGTTATATCCCACACAGACAGTACAACTCTTGGTGTTATATTCCACACAGACAGTACAACTCTTGGTGTTATATCCCACACAGACAGTACAACTTTTGGTGTTATATCCCACACAGACAGTACAACTCTTGGTGTTATATCCCACACAGACAGTACAACTCTTGGTGTTATATCCCACACAGACAGTACAACACTTGGTGTTATATCCTACACACTCAGTTCAACTCTTGGTGTTATATCCCACACAGACAGTACAACTCTTGGTGTTTTATCCCACACAGACAGTATAACTCTTGGTGTTATATCCCACAGAGACAGTACAACTCTTGGTGTTATATCCCACACAGACAATACAGCTCTTGGTGTTATATCCCACACAGACAGTACAACTCTTGGTGTTATATCCCACACAGACAGACCACTGTTCATACAACTCTTGGTGTTATATCCCACACAGACAGTACAACTCTTGGTGTTATATTCCACATAGACAGTACAACTCTCGGTGTTATATCCTACACAGACAGACCACTGTTCATACAACTCTTGGTGTTATATCCCACACAGACAGTACAACTCTTGATGTTATATCCCACACAGACAGTACAACTCTTGGTGTTATATTCCACACAGACAGTAAAACTCTCGGTGTTATATCCCACACAGACAGACCACTGTACGTACAACTCTTGGTGTTATATCCCACACAGACAGTACAACTCTTGATGTTATATCCCACACAGACAATACAGCTTTTGGTGTTATATCCCACACAGACAGTACAACTCTTGGTGTTATATCCCACACAGACAGTACAACTCTTGGTGTTATATCCCACACAGACAGACCACTGTTCATACAACTCTTGGTGTTATATCCCACACAGACAGTACAACTCTTGGTGTTATATCCCACACAGACAGTACAACTCTTGATGTTATATCCCACACAGACAGTACAGCTCTTGGTATTATATCCGACACAGACAGTACAACTCTTGGTGTTATATTCCACACAGACAGTACAACTCTCGGTGTTATATCCTACACAGACAGACCACTGTTCATACAACTCTTGGTGTTATATCCCACACAGACATTACAACTCTTGATGTTATATCCCACACAGACAGTACAACTCTTGGTGTTATATTCCACACAGACAGTACAACTCTCTGTGTTATATCCCACACAGACAGACCACTGTACGTACAACTCTTGGTGGTATATCCCACACAGACAGTACAACTCTTGGTGTTATATCCCACACAGACAATACAGCTCTTGGTGTTATATCCCACACAGACTGTACAACTCTTGGTGTTATATCCCACACAGACAGACCACTGTTCATACAACTCTTGGTGTTATATCCCACACAGACAGTACAACTCTTGGTGTTATATCCCACACAGACAGTACAACTCTTGATGTTATATCCCACACAGACAGTTCAACTCTTGGTGTTATTTCCCACACAGACAGTACAACTCTTGGTGTTATATTCCACACAGACAGTACAACTCTCGGTGTTATATCCTACACAGACAGACCACTGTTCATACAACTCTTGATGTTATATCCCACACAGACAGTACAACTCTTGGTGTTATATCCCACACAGACAGTACAACTCTTGGTGTTATATTCCACACAGACAGTACAACTCTCGGTGTTATATCCCACACAGACAGACCACTGTACGTACAATTCTTGATGTTATATCCCACACAGACAGTACAACCCTTGGTGTTATATCCCACACACTCAGTACAACTCTTGGTTTTATATCCCACACAGACAGTACAACTCTTGATGTTATATCCAACACAGACAGTACAACTCTTGATGTTATATCCCACACAGACAGTACAACTCTTGGTGTTATATCCCACACAGACAGTACAACTCTTGTTGTTATATTCCACACAGACAGTACAACTCTTGGTGTTATATCCCACACAGACAGTACAACTCTTGATGTTATATCCCACACAGACAGACCACTGTTCGTACAACTCTTGATGTTATATCCCACACAGACAGTACAACTCTTGGTGTTATATCCCACACAGACAGTACAACTCTTGGTGTTATATCCCACACAGACAGTACAACTCTTGGTGTTATATCCCACACAGACAGTACAACTCTTGGTGTTATATCCCATACATACAGTACAACTCTTGGTGTTATATCCCACACAGACAGTACAACTCTTGGCGTTATATCCCACACAGACAGTACAACTCTTGATGGTATATCCCACACAAACAGTACAACTCTTGATGTTATATCCCACACAGACAGTACAACTCTTGATGTTATATCCCACACAGACAGTACAACTCTTGGTGTTATATCCCACACAGACAGTACAACTCTTGGTGTTATATCCCACACAGACAGTACAACTCTTGGTGTTATATCCCACACAGACAGTACAACTCTTGATGTTATATCCCACACAGACAGACCACTGTTCGTACAACTCTTGATGTTATATCCCACACAGACAGTACAACTCTTGGTGTTATATCCCACACAGACAGTACAACTCTTGGTGTTATATCCCACACAGACAGTACAACTCTTGGTGTTATATCCCACACACTCAGTACAACTCTTGGTGTTATATCCCACACAGACAGTACAACTCTTGTTGTTATATCCCACACAGACAGTACAACTCTTGGTGGTATATCCCACACAGACAGTACAACTCTTGCTGTTATATCCCACACAGACAATACAGCTCTTGTTGTTATATCCCACACAGACAGACCACTGTTCATACAACTCTTGGTGTTATATCCCACACAGACAGTACAACTCTTGATGTTATATCCCACACAGACAGTACAACTCTTGGTGTTATATCCCACACAGACATACCGCTGTTATTACAACTCTTGGTGTTATATCCCACAGAGACAGACCACTGTTCATACAACTCTTGGTGTTATATCCCACACAGACAGTACAACTCTTGGTGTTATATCCCACACAGACAGTATAACTCTTGATGTTATATCCCACACAGACAGTACAACTCTTGATGTTATATCCCACACAGACAGTACAACTCTTGATGTTATATCCCACACACTCAGTACAACTCTTGGTGTTATATCCCACACAGACAGACCACTGTTCTGTACAACTCTTGGTGTTATATCCCACACAGACAGTACAACTCTTGGTGTTATATCCCACACAGACAGTACAACTCTTGATGTTATATCCCACACACTCAGTACAACTCTTGGTGTTATATCCCACACAGACAGTACAACTCTTGGTGTTATATCCCACACAGACATTACAACTCTTGATGTTATATCCCACACAGACAGTACAACTCTTGGTGTTATATCTCACACAGACAGTACAACTCTTGATGTTATATCCCACACAGACAGTACAACTCTTGGTGTTATATCCCACACAGATAGTACAACTCTTGGTGTTATATCCCACACAGACATTACAACTCTTCATGTTATATCCCACACAGACAGTACAACTCTTGTTGTTATATCCCACACAGACAGTACAACTCGTGGTGTTATATCCCACACAGATAGTACAACTCTTGGTGTTATATCCCACACAGACAGTACAACTCTTGTTGTTATATCCCACACAGACAGTACAACTCGTGGTGTTATATCCCACACAGACAGTACAACTCTTGGTGTTATATCCCACACAGACAGTAGAACTCTTGGTGTTATATCCCACACAGACAGTACAATTCTTGGTGTTATATCCCCACTTAGGAGGTCAGCATGACCGGATAGACAAACAGCGCCGGATGGGTGGCACTGGGTAGTGTCATTGCCTGTGATTGTACAATGTCTTTGATGTCGTCAATTTACTTTCTTCTCGGGCGTCCTCTTGATCTCGTAGCAGATCTTCTTTGATGTTGGGCCAGTGCTGGTAGTTGATGGTGTTGCATTCTAACGAGATGGCCAAACCATTTGATCTTCTGTCTTTCAATATATGTGGCACAAGGTGTTGATCTAGCTGTCTGTCTGATAACAGCATTTCTTACTCAATCTTGGATTGTTAAGTTAGCAGCTCTTCTCAAGCATCTCATCTCGCAGGTGTTGGTTTTTCTAAGTGTGCTTTGGAAAATGTCCAAGTTCGACATTAGTAGCATAAGATTGGTGTGAATATGTTATTTATTATCTGAGGTTTTGCGGACATGGGTATATTTGGATGTTTCAGTATTGATGATAGTTGATATATTTAAGCACTTGCTTTTCGACATCATGTTTCAATTTCTTTATTGATTACACTAAGGCTTTTGATAGTTAGACATGCCAACATGGTGGATATGCTTGCAGATCTACAAATTGATGGGAAAGACATCAGACTTATAAAAAATATTTATTGGAAACAACAAGCTGCCATAAGGATTGATAGTGAAGTGGGACAATAGTAGTATGTTAGCGGGTAACTGATTATCATTTCTGGATTGTGGTGCTGGATTGACCCCAATCCAGCTGGATTGGGGTTAGGGGTTAGGGGTTAGGGGTTAAGGGTTAGGGGTTAGGGTTAGGGGTTAGGGGTTAGGGTTAGGGGTTAGGGTTAGGGTTAGGGGTTAGGGTTAGGGGTTAGGGTTTAGGGTTAGGGTTTTTTGTCTTCTCCTAATTATAATTTCTGGAGTGATCTCGCTGGATTGCCCCCAATCCAGCTCGGGACCAGGGCGGTTTGGGTAGGGTAGGTACTAAGTCACATGTAAGGGTCGATAATTCTAATAGAAGACATGTTTTCTAAGGGCAGATAACTGAGTGTGTGTATAATATTTTAACTAATTTTAAAAAATAAAATAAAAATAAATAACAACCAAGGGCGCGCGGCGGCGGGCGCAGGAGCAAGCGCGGCCGATCGGTCGCGTGGAGCGGTCGACCCCAGTAAAACAGTGTCTTGTAGTAACCACTTGGCCAGTCATCGAGAACTGCCCACTAGTCCGGTCATTAACGAGTGCAAGTGATGGGGTTAGGTGGGTCGAACCCTCGAGCCGCGCCGGGTGTCATATGAACATTGTAATAAGTAAAAGGGTAATTATGGCATGTTTATGACCTGTAGTGTGACGTACTGGCGTATACACTATCATCAAGTAGAGTACACCTCTTCAAATGAAAACCTTAAAAATGTAAAGATTGCCGGTAGTAACAGCTATAGTGGGTGTGGCCTAGTGTTATTCGTTGTTAAGGAGTGGGTGAGCGGAGAAGTAGCTAAAGAAGTGCTTCTGGACATTTCAAAGGGATGGGCGAGTGGCGAAGTGGCTAAGTAAATGCGTCGGTTCCTTGCTAAGAGACAGAGGAGTTGCTAGATAAAGGCTCCAGGTCGTTGTCAAGGGGTTGGTGAGTGTGCAAATAGCTAAATAACTGCTTCTGATCCTTGTTAAGAGGTGGGCGAGGGGCGGATTGGTTGGATAATTACGCCTGTTCCTTGGTAAGAGCCAGGGTGATCGAGTGGAGAAGTGGGTAAATATAGGCATGGAGGTATACCACCGACACATTCAACGCATAATTTCGGCGTCGGTCGTCAGAAGACCAAGGATATTTTCATTATATGTCTATTGTAAAGGGGTCGACTGTTTGTTATAACGGGGTTACTATTATCTATAGTGGCTGGGCCTTAAATACTATCAGCATACCGGTTACAGCTCTTCAAATGAAAACTTTGAAAGTGTAAAGATGGCCGATGGTTTTAGTGTGTATGACTTTGTGATATTCGTTGTTAAGGGGTGGGGTGAGTGGATGATTAACTAGATAAACGCTTCCGAACACTATCATTGGGTTCGAATCCCAGTGGGGTGGTCTAGTGGTAGAAGAAATATTGATAATATTTGGTTACTTAGTTGTGATTTCGAGCTCGGTTGTTATTAACCCGGTTATGTTTAGAAAAGTAGAGGTGGTGTGCTGGTTGCGGAGTATGTTTAGGGGGTACCCCAGACACCGTGGAAGTGACAGGTTCGAATCTCGGAACTTTGTCGTGGGTAAGATTTCCAGTCATCAAGGTGTGGGTGTCGTCGCGGCCACAAGTCCCACCGCTGATGAAAAACACAGGCAGCAGATTTCACCTTTGTACCTAGGCGGCACAAAATATAAGCTAACTTAACATTCAGAATATGACCTCAACAGGTGTTGCCAAAAATCAATACTTATTCTCATAACGGCTAATCCATGGGATTATCGTCCTCGTAATGACCAAGTCAGGTTAATAATATTTCTTATATCTCCGCCATTGCAAATAGTTCGAGATATTAATAAATGTTCATATAAAGGTTGGAAGGGGATTAAAAGATTAACACCTATTGTCGGGACATCCAGTAAAAATCAATAACACTACCTTCGATTTTTCTCATAATTGCCGATTGGAGATTATGGGCTAGGTGTATGTGTCCTTATTTAGTTAAAACAGGTGGTATGAGTAGGAGATATCACAAACAGTATCAGCATGTGCCACTCTGATCTTAAATATCAGTAGTTCGTTATTCTTGTGACATTGAAAACGCTTGTGGCTTGAAGACAGATGGTGTACTATGTTATTGGGTGGTTTATATAGATTGACCAGTATGTGAAATTGATAAGGTCACCGCTGCCAGCGCATCGTAGCTGTGTTGTGACTTGTCGCCTATTACATCCGGGTGTAAAAATAACCAAAAATATTTCACATCAACTCAATATGCATACCTCTATATAGCTGCACTGCGAACATGGCTAGAGTCTACTTTGGGAAAGTATCGTGTATCTGTGTATACGGGTTTACCACTGCTTATAGATGTGTGCAGTATTATTAGAAAGCGGCCGTTATGTCTACATTATCAAAGTATGTTGCCTTACAGAGCTGGTATAGTATCTATGTGTCTGCTACGTTGTATGTTTTGTCATGTTGCCTTGTAGTATTTGGAGGGAGTTTCATGCGGTTGTCTAGTGAACTTTTTAAAAACTATGTCTCAGAATCCACAACGCCACTGGCATTAGAGGCTTTTCAACTTGTCTGCTCATTGACCACGCTTCACAGTCATACAAAAGTACGGGTTCTATGTAGTACTTAAACACTCCTTTTATTTCTCATTACATTTGTCAACTTTATATTAGTCAGTATGTTTTCCAATTTGCAAAAGACAACCTTCATCACAGCGATTCTTGTTCCAACGCTTTAAAGCCACCTCCTATCAGAAATTTTTTTTCTTTCCTTTTATGCTCACGGCTACCGTTTCCCCATTTCAAGCTCCATGCCTCTACTCGTATGTATTAGTGTGGTAGAAGTAAACCAACATCTCACAAGATAGACATGTATTACCACAATGTATATGGACCTGTGGGAAACGGCTACATCCGGGCAAAGAGGGCGTTGTATCTGTCACATGCGTATGGATACAGCCGAGACACGTGGTTAAGAGGGATACTATAGAAAAAAAAAACAACGGTATTATGTTGGCGATCGAACCAGGGGACCTAATTCGTGATGACCACCATGTACGGGAGTGATTCTGCACCCTCGTCAACAGGGCGTCGGAGGTTTAAAAGGGTGTTCATTCTCTCGCTTTTCTATTTCCGAGTCGTCATAGGGTCACCAAGTAACAGTAAAGAACACGAAACTACTACTACCAAGGCCTCTATACACCACAAGGCAGTTTCGAATATAATATACACAACTATAATCAAGTCATCACAGTATTCAACTAACCCGTTCTCATAGACATAGAGGAGAGATGTGAGCACCGAGGCCAGTTGGGGGAGGTGTACCTTTTACTTAACATCTATCGGGTCATACACCGACGAGTGTTTAGCTATATTTATCATATAATATTACCCGTGAACACAACAAGCTTCCCCGGATCAGTCTTAGGCTTCTCATATAACATGACATATCACGTACCCGCTGTCCTGACCAGCAAAGTTATCGCTTCTCAGAGCAGACATTTACACTTTCATTAATTCTTCTGCCTGGCCAAAGGGGGTCTTTGCATCTTCCCGCAGAAACCTAGTTCCAAAGCTAATATATGTTTTTCAATGTGTCGGCTCATTACCACATTTCACATCCTGACAAAAGTACAGGTTCTGTGTTCCACTCCAACAGTCAAATAAGAAAAAAAAATGTTAGCCAAATTATTAAAATGTTGGCCAAATATAGAAATATATCGACCAGACGTATAAAGTATAGTAAAATATGTTAGCCAAACTTATAAAACTCGGGGTCAAAATAAGAAATATCTCAACCAAGCGTATAAGAAATAGGAAAAAGGCTAGTCAAACTAATGAAAATGTTGGCCAAATACAGAAATATCTCGACCAACTTATAAAATGTAGGAAAAATTGTTAACCAAACTGACAAAACTGTTAGCCAAAATAAGAAACGTCTCGGCCAACTTATAAAATGTAGGGAAAATTGTTAGCTAAACTGACAAAACAGTTGGTCAAAATAAGAAACGGCTCGACTAACATTGTAAAAAGTAGGAAAAATTGTAACCAAATTAATTTAAAAAGGTGACCAAAATAGGAAATATCTCGACCAAACTTATGAAAAGTAGGAAAATTGTTCGTCAAATGTGACAAATATTGGGCAAGTAGGAAATCATGTTAGCCAAATAGGAAAAATATCGATCAAACTTATAGATGTCTCGTCCAAACTTATAAAATGTATGAACATTTGTTAGCCAAAGGTGAAAAATATTGACCAAGTAAAGAAATATCTCATCCGAATTTATAACAAGTAAGAAAACATGCTAGTAAAATCAAGAAATATGTCGACTGAAGTTATACAATAGGCGAACGATGGACAAACTTATAAATATGTCGACCTTTATAAGAAAATGTATTACCCAAATTAGGAAAAAATATTGACCAAGTTTTCAAATACCTCGACCAAACTTACAAAAAGTAGGAAAATATGTCGACTAAAGTAGGAACATTTGTTAGCCAAAGATGAAAAATATTGGTCAAGTAAAGAAATAGCGCATCCAAACTTTTAAAATGTAGGAAACTTTATTAACCAAATGTGAAAAATATTGTCCAAGTAAAGACATGTTTCAACTAATCTTATAAATATGTCGTCCAAACTTATAAACATTAGGAAAATGTGTTAACCAAATGGGAAAAATATTGGCCAAGTGGAGAAATATCTCAACCATACTTATGAAAGGAGGAAAATGTGTTAACCTATTGAGAAAATATCGCCCAAATGAAGAAAAATATTACACAAAACTTATAAAACTTAGGAAAATGTGTTAACCTAATGAGAAAAAGATCGCCCAAGTAAAGAAAAAAGTTACACAAAACTTATAAAACTTAGGAAAATGTGTTAACCTAATGAGAAAAATATCACCCAAGTGAAGAAAAAAGTTACAGAAAACTTATAAAACTTAGGAAAATGTGTTAACCTAATGAGAAAAATATCGACCAATTGAAGAAAAAAGTTACACAAAACTTATAAAACTTAGGAAAATTTGTTAACCAAATGGGAAAAATATTGGTCAAGTGGAGAAATATCTCAACCATACTTATGAAAAGGAGGAAAATGTGTTAACCTATTGAGAAAATATCGCCCAAATGAAGAAAAATATTACACAAAACTTATAAAACTTAGGAAAATGTGTTAACCTAATGAGAAAAAGATCGCCCAAGTAAAGAAAAAAGTTACACAAAACTTATAAAACTTAGGAAAATGTGTTAACCTAATGAGAAAAATAGTGAACAAGTAAAGAAAAACATACACCAAACTTCTGAAAAGTAAGAAAATTTGTTAACCAAATGGGAAAAATATTGGCCAAGTGGAGAAATATCTCAACCATACTTATGAAAAGGAGGAAAATGTGTTAACCTAATGAGAAAATATCGCCCAAGTGAAGAAAAAAGTTACACAAAACTTATAAAACTTAGGAAAATGTGTTAACTTAATGAAGAAATATCGCCCAATTGAAGAAAAAAAAGTTACACAAAACTTATAAAACTTAGGAAAATGTGTTAACCTAATGAGAAAAATATTGACCAAGTAAAGAAAAACGTACACCAAACTTCTGAAAAGTAAGAAAAATTTGTTAACCAAAAGGGAAAAATATATGGGCTAAACTGAAATATGTTTACCGAAGTAAGAAAATGTGTTAACCAAATGGGGAAAAATGTTGGTCAAAACATGAAACATCTCGACCAAACTTATAAATATCTCGTGTAAACTTATAAAAATGTAGGAACAAATATTGCTTCTGTAGTTATGTCAAACGTGTCTTGAACTTTTATCTGAACAGACATTTCACAAGACATAATCATCAACGTCAAAACTTTCCCTCTTTTACATTACCGAAAGCTTGAGCTTATCAGTCCAGAGTATCCACTAAAGAAACACTTATGCATACTAATCACCCAGCTCTTCACACTCTTGGTTTTTTTTTTTTTCTTTTCTAACACAAAGTGTCTCTGTCTTTCATAGATAGCTTCACAACTTTTCTATGTAGCACCACTAACAACTCCAAACCTTCGTTGCACATGAGCTCTAATGAAACATTCATAACAACATTTATGGCAATGCAATCTGTGGCTCCATCTGGGATAGTTTCAATATCATCTGAGTATTCGTCAGCAAAGATCCACTTCCCATGGCTGACATCTTCAACTTTCTATACCACAATGTCTGCTACACTAACCTTCCATTGGTCCATCTTTCAATAATACAAAGAGTGTTCTCGAAGTCTAGCTAACATAACATTGCTTACTTTGTCCCCCTCTATCACAATTTGTCATTTCACAGCTGCAATAGCGGCAAGTCTGCAACCAACCAACAGTGTCTGTTATGAAGTCGACCTTTCTTAAAGCCACGTCTGCCTTACTGAGCCCTTGAATACCCTCTACCACAGCGTCTAACCGACTTTCAACGTTTCATACCAAATAACATTAACATTCTCTTTGATTACAGAACAACTGATTTTCTGCTGACTAAGCAGATTTTCCAACCTCGTGGAGATAAATCATATGCCCCCTAACCTACTAGGCGGTATTCTAGACAATGAATATGGTCATCAACCAGCACCCCTAAGAAGAACTTGAAAAAACAACAGAGCTTGGGTTCCTGAGACGAATTCCTTGGACTACCAGAGTAACTAACGCTGATCGCCTAAAAGAGCCTACAAAACACAGAGCCTTATATACATTAAACACAACAAACTCTTTCTTACTAACCCTAACCCTAAGTATAAATCAACTAACCCTAACCCTAAACCTAAGTATACATCAACTAACCCTAACCCTAACCCTAACTATACATCAATCACAACAAATTCTTTCTTAAGAGACATAGATACAAACCAGTGTTTGAAATGAAAAAGTTAAATTTATGTGATTACATTTTAATTAAAATTTAAAACTAATAAATCGCACTTTTATTGCACAAGATGTAAGTTTGATATATGTCCTATACCTAACTTATACCTATACTTACCCTATATCTGTATATTAAGTGAAGCGCGCAATAAAAGTGCGATTTATTAGTTTTAAATTTTAATTAAAATGTAATCACATAAATTTAACTTTTTCATTTCAAACACTGGTTTGTATCTATGTCTCTTAAGAAAGAATTTGTTGTGATTGATGTATAGTTAGGGTTAGGGTTAGGGTTAGTTGATGTATACTTAGGTTTAGGGTTAGGGTTAGTTGATTTATACTTAGGGTTAGGGTTAGTAAGAAAGAGTTTGTTGTGTTTAATGTATATAAGGCTCTGTGTTTTGTAGGCTCTTTTAGGCGATCAGCGTTAGTTACTCTGGTAGTCCAAGGAATTCGTCTCAGGAACCCAAGCTCTGTTGTTTTTTCAAGTTCTTCTTAGGGGTGCTGGTTGATGACCATATTCATTGTCTAGAATACCGCCTAGTAGGTTAGGGGGCATATGATTTATCTCCACGAGGTTGGAAAATCTGCTTAGTCAGCAGAAAATCAGTTGTTCTGTAATCAAAGAGAATGTTAATGTTATTTGGTATGAAACGTTGAAAGTCGGTTAGACGCTGTGGTAGAGGGTATTCAAGGGCTCAGTAAGGCAGACGTGGCTTTAAGAAAGGTCGACTTCATAACAGACACTGTTGGTTGGTTGCAGACTTGCCGCTATTGCAGCTGTGAAATGACAAATTGTGATAGAGGGGGACAAAGTAAGCAATGTTATGTTAGCTAGACTTCGAGAACACTCTTTGTATTATTGAAAGATGGACCAATGGAAGGTTAGTGTAGCAGACATTGTGGTATAGAAAGTTGAAGATGTCAGCCATGGGAAGTGGATCTTTGCTGACGAATACTCAGATGATATTGAAACTATCCCAGATGGAGCCACAGATTGCATTGCCATAAATGTTGTTATGAATGTTTCATTAGAGCTCATGTGCAACGAAGGTTTGGAGTTGTTAGTGGTGCTACATAGAAAAGTTGTGAAGCTATCTATGAAAGACAGAGACACTTTGTGTTAGAAAAGAAAAAAAAAAAAACCAAGAGTGTGAAGAGCTGGGTGATTAGTATGCATAAGTGTTTCTTTAGTGGATACTCTGGACTGATAAGCTCAAGCTTTCGGTAATGTAAAAGAGGGAAAGTTTTGACGTTGATGATTATGTCTTGTGAAATGTCTGTTCAGATAAAAGTTCAAGACACGTTTGACATAACTACAGAAGCAATATTTGTTCCTACATTTTTATAAGTTTACACGAGATATTTATAAGTTTGGTCGAGATGTTTCATGTTTTGACCAACATTTTTCCCCATTTGGTTAACACATTTTCTTACTTCGGTAAACATATTTCAGTTTAGCCCATATATTTTTCCCTTTTGGTTAACAAATTTTTCTTACTTTTCAGAAGTTTGGTGTACGTTTTTCTTTACTTGGTCAATATTTTTCTCATTAGGTTAACACATTTTCCTAAGTTTTATAAGTTTTGTGTAACTTTTTTTTCTTCAATTGGGCGATATTTCTTCATTAAGTTAACACATTTTCCTAAGTTTTATAAGTTTTGTGTAACTTTTTTCTTCACTTGGGCGATATTTTCTCATTAGGTTAACACATTTTCCTCCTTTTCATAAGTATGGTTGAGATATTTCTCCACTTGGCCAATATTTTTCCCATTTGGTTAACAAATTTTCTTACTTTTCAGAAGTTTGGTGTATGTTTTTCTTTACTTGTTCACTATTTTTCTCATTAGGTTAACACATTTTCCTAAGTTTTATAAGTTTTGTGTAACTTTTTTCTTTACTTGGGCGATCTTTTTCTCATTAGGTTAACACATTTTCCTAAGTTTTATAAGTTTTGTGTAATATTTTTCTTCATTTGGGCGATATTTTCTCAATAGGTTAACACATTTTCCTCCTTTTCATAAGTATGGTTGAGATATTTCTCCACTTGACCAATATTTTTCCCATTTGGTTAACAAATTTTCCTAAGTTTTATAAGTTTTGTGTAACTTTTTTCTTCAATTGGTCGATATTTTTCTCATTAGGTTAACACATTTTCCTAAGTTTTATAAGTTTTCTGTAACTTTTTTCTTCACTTGGGTGATATTTTTCTCATTAGGTTAACACATTTCCTAAGTTTTATAAGTTTTGTGTAACTTTTTTCTTTACTTGGGCGATCTTTTTCTCATTAGGTTAACACATTTTCCTAAGTTTTATAAGTTTTGTGTAATATTTTTCTTCATTTGGGCGATATTTTCTCAATAGGTTAACACATTTTCCTCCTTTCATAAGTATGGTTGAGATATTTCTCCACTTGGCCAATATTTTTCCCATTTGGTTAACACATTTTCCTAATGTTTATAAGTTTGGACGACATATTTATAAGATTAGTTGAAACATGTCTTTACTTGGACAATATTTTTCACATTTGGTTAATAAAGTTTCCTACATTTTAAAAGTTTGGATGCGCTATTTCTTTACTTGACCAATATTTTTCATCTTTGGCTAACAAATGTTCCTACTTTAGTCGACATATTTTCCTACTTTTTGTAAGTTTGGTCGAGGTATTTGAAAACTTGGTCAATATTTTTTCCTAATTTGGGTAATACATTTTCTTATAAAGGTCGACATATTTATAAGTTTGTCCATCGTTCGCCTATTGTATAACTTCAGTCGACATATTTCTTGATTTTACTAGCATGTTTTCTTACTTGTTATAAATTCGGATGAGATATTTCTTTACTTGGTCAATATTTTTCACCTTTGGCTAACAAATGTTCATACATTTTATAAGTTTGGACGAGACATCTATAAGTTTGATCGATATTTTTCCTATTTGGCTAACATGATTTCCTACTTGCCCAATATTTGTCACATTTGACGAACAATTTTCCTACTTTTCATAAGTTTGGTCGAGATATTTCCTATTTTGGTCACCTTTTTAAATTAATTTGGTTACAATTTTTCCTACTTTTTACAATGTTAGTCGAGCCGTTTCTTATTTTGACCAACTGTTTTGTCAGTTTAGCTAACAATTTTCCCTACATTTTATAAGTTGGCCGAGACGTTTCTTATTTTGGCTAACAGTTTTGTCAGTTTGGTTAACAATTTTTCCTACATTTTATAAGTTGGTCGAGATATTTCTGTATTTGGCCAACATTTTCATTAGTTTGACTAGCCTTTTTCCTATTTCTTATACGCTTGGTTGAGATATTTCTTATTTTGACCCCGAGTTTTATAAGTTTGGCTAACATATTTTACTATACTTTATACGTCTGGTCGATATATTTCTATATTTGGCCAACATTTTAATAATTTGGCTAACATTTTTTTCTTATTTGACTGTTGGAGTGGAACACAGAACCTGTACTTTTGTCAGGATGTGAAATGTGGTAATGAGCCGACACATTGAAAAACATATATTAGCTTTGGAACTAGGTTTCTGCGGGAAGATGCAAAGACCCCCTTTGGCCAGGCAGAAGAATTAATGAAAGTGTAAATGTCTGCTCTGAGAAGCGATAACTTTGCTGGTCAGGACAGCGGGTACGTGATATGTCATGTTATATGAGAAGCCTAAGACTGATCCGGGGAAGCTTGTTGTGTTCACGGGTAATATTATATGACAAATATAGCTAAACACTCGTCGGTGTATGACCCGATAGATGTTAAGTAAAAGGTACACCTCCCCCAACTGGCCTCGGTGCTCACATCTCTCCTCTATGTCTATGAGAACGGGTTAGTTGAATACTGTGATGACTTGATTATAGTTGTGTATATTATATTCGAAACTGCCTTGTGGTGTATAGAGGCCTTGGTAGTAGTAGTTTCGTGTTCTTTACTGTTACTTGGTGACCCTATGACGACTCGGAAATAGAAAAGCGAGAGAATGAACACCCTTTTAAACCTCCGACGCCCTGTTGACGAGGGTGCAGAATCACTCCCGTACATGGTGGTCATCACGAATTAGGTCCCCTGGTTCGATCACCAACATAATACCGTTGTTTTTTTTCTATAGTATCCCTCTTAACCACGTGTCTCGGCTGTATCCATACGCATGTGACAGATACAACGCCCTCTTTGCCCGGATGTAGCCGTTTCCCACAGGTCCATATACATTGTGGTAATACATGTCTATCTTGTGAGATGTTGGTTTACTTCTACCACACTAATACATACGAGTAGAGGCATGGAGCTTGAAATGGGGAAACGGTAGCCGTGAGCATAAAAGGAAAGAAAAAAAATTTCTGATAGGAGGTGGCTTTAAAGCGTTGGAACAAGAATCGCTGTGATGAAGGTTGTCTTTTGCAAATTGGAAAACATACTGACTAATATAAAGTTGACAAATGTAATGAGAAATAAAAGGAGTGTTTAAGTACTACATAGAACCCGTACTTTTGTATGACTGTGAAGCGTGGTCAATGAGCAGACAAGTTGAAAAGCCTCTAATGCCAGTGGCGTTGTGGATTCTGAGACATAGTTTTTAAAAAGTTCACTAGACAACCGCATGAAACTCCCTCCAAATACTACAAGGCAACATGACAAAACATACAACGTAGCAGACACATAGATACTATACCAGCTCTGTAAGGCAACATACTTTGATAATGTAGACATAACGGCCGCTTTCTAATAATACTGCACACATCTATAAGCAGTGGTAAACCCGTATACACAGATACACGATACTTTCCCAAAGTAGACTCTAGCCATGTTCGCAGTGCAGCTATATAGAGGTATGCATATTGAGTTGATGTGAAATATTTTTGGTTATTTTTACACCCGGATGTAATAGGCGACAAGTCACAACACAGCTACGATGCGCTGGCAGCGGTGACCTTATCAATTTCACATACTGGTCAATCTATATAAACCACCCAATAACATAGTACACCATCTGTCTTCAAGCCACAAGCGTTTTCAATGTCACAAGAATAACGAACTACTGATATTTAAGATCAGAGTGGCACATGCTGATACTGTTTGTGATATCTCCTACTCTACCACCTGTTTTAACTAAATAAGGACACATACACCTAGCCCATAATCTCCAATCGGCAATTATGAGAAAAATCGAAGGTAGTGTTATTGATTTTTACTGGATGTCCCGACAATAGGTGTTAATCTTTTAATCCCCTTCCAACCTTTATATGAACATTTATTAATATCTCGAACTATTTGCAATGGCGGAGATATAAGAAATATTATTAACCTGACTTGGTCATTACGAGGACGATAATCCCATGGATTAGCCGTTATGAGAATAAGTATTGATTTTTGGCAACACCTGTTGAGGTCATATTCTGAATGTTAAGTTAGCTTATATTTTGTGCCGCCTAGGTACAAAGGTGAAATCTGCTGCCTGTGTTTTTCATCAGCGGTGGGACTTGTGGCCGCGACGACACCCACACCTTGATGACTGGAAATCTTACCCACGACAAAGTTCCGAGATTCGAACCTGTCACTTCCACGGTGTCTGGGGTACCCCCTAAACATACTCCGCAACCAGCACACCACCTCTACTTTTCTAAACATAACCGGGTTAATAACAACCGAGCTCGAAATCACAACTAAGTAACCAAATATTATCAATATTTCTTCTACCACTAGACCACCCCACTGGGATTCGAACCCAATGATAGTGTTCGGAAGCGTTTATCTAGTTAATCATCCACTCACCCCACCCCTTAACAACGAATATCACAAAGTCATACACACTAAAACCATCGGCCATCTTTACACTTTCAAAGTTTTCATTTGAAGAGCTGTAACCGGTATGCTGATAGTATTTAAGGCCCAGCCACTATAGATAATAGTAACCCCGTTATAACAAACAGTCGACCCCTTTACAATAGACATATAATGAAAATATCCTTGGTCTTCTGACGACCGACGCCGAAATTATGCGTTGAATGTGTCGGTGGTATACCTCCATGCCTATATTTACCCACTTCTCCACTCGATCACCCTGGCTCTTACCAAGGAACAGGCGTAATTATCCAACCAATCCGCCCCTCGCCCACCTCTTAACAAGGATCAGAAGCAGTTATTTAGCTATTTGCACACTCACCAACCCCTTGACAACGACCTGGAGCCTTTATCTAGCAACTCCTCTGTCTCTTAGCAAGGAACCGACGCATTTACTTAGCCACTTCGCCACTCGCCCATCCCTTTGAAATGTCCAGAAGCACTTCTTTAGCTACTTCTCCGCTCACCCACTCCTTAACAACGAATAACACTAGGCCACACCCACTATAGCTGTTACTACCGGCAATCTTTACATTTTAAGGTTTTCATTTGAAGAGGTGTACTCTACTTGATGATAGTGTATACGCCAGTACGTCACACTACAGGTCATAAACATGCCATAATTACCCTTTTACTTATTACAATGTTCATATGACACCCGGCGCGGCTCGAGGGTTCGACCCACCTAACCCCATCACTTGCACTCGTTAATGACCGGACTAGTGGGCAGTTCTCGATGACTGGCCAAGTGGTTACTACAAGACACTGTTTTACTGGGATTCGACCCGCTCCACGCGACCGAGCCGTCCGCGCTTGCTCCTGCGCCTGCCGACCGCCCCGCGCGCCTTGGTTGTTATTTATTTTTATTTTATTTTTTAAAATTAGTTAAAATATTATACACACACTCAGTTATCTGCCCTTAGAAAACATGTCTTCTATTAGATTATCGACCCTTACATAGTGACTTAGTACCTACCCTACCCAAACCGCCCTGGTCCCGAGCTGGATTGGGGGCAATCCAGCGAGATCACTCCAGAAATTATAATTAGGAGAAGACAAAAACCCTAACCCTAAACCCTAACCCTAACCCTAACCCCTAACCCTAACCCTAACCCTAACCCTAACCCCTAACCCCTAACCCTAACCCCTAACCCTTAACCCCTAACCCCTAACCCCTAACCCCAATCCAGCTGGATTGGGGTCAATCCAGCACCACAATCCAGAAATGATAATCAGTTACCCGCTAACCTACTACTGACAATATCAGCCTATTAGGAGAGGTGTTTGGCAGGGATGTGTAATGTCTCCAGAACTTTTTTTTTCCCTATACAGTGAAAATATTTTCAGAAATGTAGAAGATATAAATGGAATCAGCATTGGAGGACGAAACATCAGTAACATTAGATATGCAGATGATACAGTATTGATTGCAGACAATGCGCAGGATCTGCAACAATTAGTAGATGCGGTTGTTGTACACAGTGAGCAACTGGGGTTAGAATTAAATTGTAAAAAGACACAGGTTATGATAGTCACTAGGAAGAACGAAATACCACAATGTAATATACAAGTAAATGGGACTATTCTTCAACAAGTGAATCGGTACAATTATTTCGGAACAGTCATAACATCTGATGGGAGATGCCTTGAAGAGATTAGAACAAGAATCGCCATGGCGAAAGTAGCCTTTAGCAAGATGAAAAACATTCTGACCAATAAAAAGATGTCAGTTGAAACGAGAAATAGAATATTGAGGAGATACATAGAGTCTGTTCTTTTGTACGGATGTGAAACTTGGACAATGAGCAGACAAGCTGAAAAACAACTGATGGCTGCAGAAATGTGGTTTCTGAGGAAAATGCAAAGAATACCATGGACAGACAGAAAAACCAATGACCAAGTACTACAGGAGACAAATGACAATCGTAAATTGATTAGAGAAATTAGACGTAGACAGTCAAATATTTTTAGACATGTTATGAGAAGAAATATATTGGAGAAGTTAGTGACGACTGGCAAGATCGAAGGTAACAACCAAGAGGAAGACCGAGAGGAAAATACTTGGATGGCTTGGCCACATGGCATGGACGAGACAGGAGCAATGAGCTGATCCACGACTCTGGTGATCGAATGAAATGGCGAGTCATGACCGCCCACGCTTCCAGCATGGCACATGATTGATTGATTGATTGATTGATTGATTCAATTTCTCTGCCTATTCTGCCATCTAGTGTGATAATATTTCCAATATATTTGAATTCTTCAACTTGTTTCAGTTAAGTGCTATTTATATGTATACTTATCAGACCAGAAGATCTGCTAACTTGCATTACTTCTGTTTTGGCTGTAGTTATATTCATATTGTATCCGCTGCATGTTGAATTCAGCTTATTAAAATGATTTTGCAGTGTGCCCTCGTCGCTATAACACATGAACTGGTTGTCTGCAAATTTAAAAAAAAAGTTCATTTATTGTGGGTGAATCTGTTTCATCTGAGGTAAAGAGTTCATCATTTTCTGAATCTGTTCAGTCAAGGTGTAATGTGCGTGTGTTTTTGCAAAACTGGGGTGAATGTACTGGCTTAGAATATTATAATACTATCAAGGTTAACTGGGCCAGAGAAGAATATGCAGATGTGAGACCTGAGGGTTAATCACAATCTTCAACAAACTGGGGTAATCCCAGACAATGTGATGGTTAAGGCACGTACACATCAATATAAATCGTCAGCTAATGGGGGGGGGGGGGGGGGGGGGGAGCCCCTAAACAACGGGTTAGGATATCATGTACTTGTCTAGAGTGAAATCCCCAGTGGAAAAGTGAATCGTGCTAGTCGACGAAGAAATATCGGAAAATTATAAATGTAATTTTCATGGGAACTAATAAGTGGGATCAGGGATTAAGTTATGTTTCTTGGGAGGTCCGGAAAGAGGGGATAAAGAGAGAAGTCTGGGCAAATGATGGGCAGTGGATTTTGGGCTGAGTGAGGGGCACTGTGATATATTTTTCCCAAGCAGTCAACGTCGCTGTGAATATTCCCGCAATATCCATTCAAGATTACCTCGCAACGGCACTGGTTTGTTTCCCCTTCTAAAATCCTAATTTTACAACAACAGACCTATTTTCGACGTGAAAGCCAAAACTTTAACGGGAACAAGCTGGCATAAAAAAGACAAACGACAGGTACACGATCTCATTGTGTGTACCACAAACACGTCTCACCAACGAGAAGAAGGCCGACTGTGAATGCAGGATTGGAAGCTTTGAAAATCTCTACAAACGCAAGTCTAAAGAGAAAAGAAGGACCAACATACCAGCAGCCAGTGTATTTGGAAACCCACCCAAATCTAGGACCTGACATCTTAGTGTTGACATGTGGTGATTGAAGCCATTCAAAAAGAATGAAGGTAAACACAATAATATATGTTAACTAGCTGACCCGGCCCGGCTTCGCCCAGGCCCTGGCGGGGATCTATCTATCTATCTATCTATCTATCTATCTATCTATCTATCTATCTATCTATCTATCTGTCTGTCTGTCTGTCTGTCTGTCTGTCTGTCTGTTTGTCTGTCTGTCAGTCTATCTGTCTGTCTGACCCGGCCCGCCTTCACCAAGTACCTGGTGGGGAGCATCTCATTTAATTCATATAAGTAGTCATATACGCTCCCGTTCCCGATCCCGACTATCTGTCTGTCTGTCTGTCTGTCTGTCTGTCTGACCCGGCCAGGCTTCGCACAGTCCCTGATGGGGAGTATCTCATTTAATTCATATAAGTAGTCAGATAAGTTCCCGTTCCCGACTGTCTGTCTGTCTGTCTGTCTGTCTGACGACCCGGCCCGTCTGTCTGTCTGTCTGTCTATCTGTCTGTCTGTCTGTCTGCCCATCCGTCCGTCCGTCTCTCCCTCCGTCTATTCCACCGTCTCTATCTATCGGGTCAGATCTATCTATCTATCTATCTATCTGTCTGTCTGTCTGTTTGTTTGTCTGTATGTCTGACCCGGCACGCCTTCACCAAGTCCCTGGTGGGGAGCATCTCATTTAATTCATATAAGTAGTCATATACGCTTCCGTTCCCGATCCCGACTATCTGTCTGTCTGTCTGTCTGTCTGTCTGTATGTATGTATGTCTGACCCGGCCCGGCTTCGCCCAGTCCCTGATGGGGAGCATCTCATTTAATTCATATAAGTAGTCATATAAGTTCCCGTTCCCGACTGTCTGTCTGTCTGTCTGACGACCCGGTCCGTCTGGTCTGTCTGTCTGTCTATCTATCTATCTATCTGTCTGTCTGACGACCCGGCCCGTCTGTCTGTCTGTCTGTCTGTCTGTCTGGCTATCTATCTATCTATCTATCTATCTATCTATCTATCTATCTATCTATCTGTCTGTCTATCTATCTATCTATCTATCGATCTGTCTGTCTGTCTGCCCGTCCGTCTCTCCCTCCGTATATCCCACCTCTCTATCTATCGGGTCAGATCTATCTATCTATCTATCTATCTATCTATCTATCTTTCTATCCTTTCTATCTATCTATCTATAGCCAAGGGACTTAACCTAAGATATAGCAATGCTACTAAAAGTTATGTCCCTTTATATAAATTTTCTTATGTTAAGTCAGGTAATTACAAAATTAAATTTTATTAAGTAAATAGCTGATTGTACAGTACCAAACTATGACAGTTGGCTGCACGGGAATTAAAAGAAAACATCTAGAAAATGTCATCTCAATCGGCTGGCCCGTTATCGAACGCATCAAATACATCCCCACCCACCCACATATATACATACTATTTTATATATATAGATATAAGCTAGTCAGTGATCCCTTTTCAAAGACGACATCGATGACTCAATGTGTTGTAAACCACGTAATTAGTCCTTAAGAATTAATTTAGTAGAAACTAAATATTATATTCAGTTATCATAGCCATGTATAAACTGAGCATTGGGATAAACCACAGTAAGTTTCTTTTTCTCCCAGCTAAACAACTTAACTTAATGTGTAAGCATAAGACCTAGGGTACATTTTACTTCTTAAGTAATTACCCTCAATCAGCAGTGATTTAGAAGTTGGTGAGTAACTTAAGATTTAGGAAGCTAAGAATACTTAGTTCACTAAGAAAAAACTATTTTACATGTGCAAACACTGGTAAGAGAAATTAGTGTAAGTGTAACAGGAAGGTACATGAGCACATGAGAAGTCCAGTAGTTTTATTTTCCATGAGCACATGGGAGCCAAATAGATTTCTATATGTATCATAACTTTATGTGGTGAGTCAAATGTATTTTCATTGTTTTCAAACATGTGGATTTATCATTTGTGAGGCACATGGTAATACCTAATCATCAACCCTGCCAGTATGGTTATGATGCATGATGAATGAACGTGGATTGGGTGTATCACATAATTCTATGTATTTGATAAGAGAATGTGGTGATCCATGTGTATTTTCATTATTGTTAAACATGAGTAATCATCATTTGTGACTCTCATAATTATGCCTAATAATCACATAATTCTATGTAATTGATGAGAGCATGTGGTGATCCATGTGTAATTTCATTATTGTTAAACATGAGGAATCATTATTTGTAAATCTCATAATTATGCTTAATGATAACATAATTCTATGTAATTGATGAGATCATGTGGTGATCCATGGGTAATTTCATTATTGTTAAACATAAGGAATCATCATTTGTGAACCTCATAATTATGCCTAATGATCACATAATTCTATGTAATTAATGAAAGCATGTATGCGGTAATTCATGTGTGATTTCATTATTGTTAAACAGGTGTGAATGTATCATTTGTGAACCACATCAGTATGACTAATTATCACCCAGGAAAATATTATAATTTCTGATGAATGATTGGGGAATGATTGAGGTCTCATTGTGATGTCAATGGGATTAAACATTTAAAGTTATCATTGGGAAATCACATAAGTATAATTACTTATCTTACATGCATGTATGAGAATGATTTCTGAAGAATGTGTGTGAATGAGTGAGAGAAGTGATATGCTAAGAAGGAGTATAAGCTAGCAGTCAATCCCGTGATAGAAGGTAAATTTGATTGTAATGTCCTGTCTATCAGAAGAGAGAACATGTTCGGCATAACCCATACACTAATTAATCATTCAGTGCACTCCGACGCATGACACCACTTTGTATTAGATATCACTCATGTTACCATCATCTGGTTTTGTGTCTTAAGCATGACACGACTCGGTATTACATATTACTCAGGTAACAATCATAGGGTTCTGTGTCCTGAATGACACCACTCTGTATTACATATAACTCAGGTTACAAACATATAGTTGTATGTGTGTCCTGAATGATGATTGTAATGAAGATGATGATTGTAATAACAATGATGATGATGATAAATGAGGTAAAAGCATATTACATCCATGAGAAGAGGGAAGATAACTTCTCCCTTGAAGCATTTAATTAAGGAGAATTCACCAGAATACTATGCAAGAATTGAGACCATGATGTACTTATATTGGTTATAAGCAAATACTCATTGCCATGGGGAATGATTTTAAAACCCCTTAAGTATGAGGCCTTTTTCCTTAAATGGAATATGATGTAGAGAAAATAACTAGGTACAGAAGAGGATGGAGAACATAGTTGTCAAATTCCAAATCAATAAAGGTATTACTCAACCTGTAGACCACTATGACAGGTATAGGTAAAGATGAAACTGCACATCTGCTAGTCTTAACCTTGAATACCTTATAATGGAAGATTGGATGGAGAGCAACCAATTCTGTTGGTGACAACTAATTGAGAACACCAAGACCATCTGTCTCCTATGTTTATCTCTAGGAACAAGATTCCTTTTATTGATTTTACTTGTTGGTTACTTATGAGTTTACAGCATTGCATTTCTAACGTCATATTGAGGATGTGATTAGATGTATGTTGATTGCTGAAATTTCAGGCAGTGGCTAGACCCAGTTAGATCCAGACCTGACTTTGGTGAATTTTGCAGCTTGACTGAACCTAGATGCACCTGACTTTGGTGATAGAAGCAACTTTGCTAAATGCTCTGTGAGAGAGTGGGGCAGAACCTATCAACCTGCAAACGTTCTATTTTCCTTATAGGAGAGGTAAAATTTATTTAGCATAATTTGCCTGACAAAATGGAAAAACCTAGAGCCAATTAAACTATTCTACCAACCTGGAAAGAATAACACACTGAAGTAACAAATATCACAGTGACTGCTTGGAGCAGGACTCCATAACCTACAAGCCAAGACAAGGGAGTGCTGACCAATGTTTCTGTTTCAGATTTACTACCACAGAGGATCTGCAGGAAAATTACCTGATAAATTACCTGTAGTATTAATCCTATATAGGGAGGGGAGTCACTGACTGATGAAAATATAATTAAGTGTAAAGATCTTGATATAAATGAACTTCTGATTTTTCATATATGCATTTGATGTATTTGAATTGATTGTTTTAAAAACATTACTGTTCATTACTAACTGTGTAGTCAATAAATGATGGAAAAAATGAGGTCATTTCCTGAGTGTATATTTTACTTGTCATAGTCAATTAGTTTAATCAAAACAGCCTTTGATAACATTAGGTTAACTGAAAGAGGAGAGACAAGGAACCACCAGAAGGATATTTTGGGTATTAAGAAAAAAAAACGTTTAAATGTTTTCCTAGAGTTATTCGGTGTATGGGCTGAGGGAGAAATCTCAGCCAGGCATTCAGTGAGTTCGGACGCGGGAAATAGTCCCAGTCCCAGTGTTGGGAGCTGAATCCAAAGAGAAGAGACTTAGAGGAGGTGGTTAGATTCACGGACAGAGAAGAGTCCGGAACAATGTATTGTGCAAAGCCAGTAGACGGTAATAGTGTGGTTGCAGGAGTTACTGTGTTCTATTTTAATCTGAGTGTATTGGACAGGCGCTTATGTAATCTAGATAGATTTCACTGTTGAAGTTTCCTGAAGAGTGTTATAGCATCGAGTTTGTTTCGAATTAATATATTATGTGCGCAGACTCGTGTTCTATATTGATTCATCGTTGTTGATAAGTGGTCTGACACAATATTCACACTGACATCCTCTAGACCAGTGGTTCTCAACCGGTGGTGAATTCCCCCAGGGGGGAATTTTATGGTTTCCAGGGGGGAGTTAAGATTATTTCAAGATCGCATTAATACAAGAACCAGTTACTTGATATTGTTTTTCCCTCTATATTTTACGGTTCTGTACTTCTCGCCCTAATGAATTTCGTTTTATAACATAAGTAGATCTGCATATCACATTTTATGTAGATGTCTAGAATTGTTCTAGTATGTGTTATTAAATTTAGCTTCCATTTTTATGTATACTGTGTAAGGGTGGGGGAATTTATAGGGAGGAAATTCCGAAAGGGGAGGGGGATGACGTTCTTAACATATGGTAAAGGGGGGGGGGGGGGATGGGGGGGACATGGGCCAAAAAAGGTTGAGAACCACTGCTCTAGACACAACCACAGCCACTTCTTTATGTCTATAACTTTGTGACACACTGTTTGCTTTGTTTTTTTTTTTTTTTTTTGTTCTTTTGTATTAGAGAGAGAAAGTACGTACAGTTGTTGTTTGTATTTTGTGATGCCCCGTATCGTCTATTGTTTGTTCACTAATATGTATACTCCTGTACCATCGTCTCCTCTGTCACTTCTGCCAGTGTATTCCCGGCACGATTGCCAGATTACCCGCGCTAATTGTTGCCAGATTTATCCTGCAAGTATAAGCCAACGTTTCCCGTGTAGTAAATACAATTGACGGTATCTCTGTAGTCGCACTTAACCATGGTGCATTCTCAAGGGAAATGAATCTCAGAATAGTTAGCTTATCTCCGCATGTCTGTAGAAATACACGTTGTTTCGCACACATATCATGTCACCCAGGGCATCGGGTAAGTCTGGGGCTGCGTATGTCTGATCTGGTAATGTATTGTGTTGTATCATATGTTTTGTTACTAGTTGTAAGTAGTATTGTAACAACGAACATTGACGCTTACACACACATTTATACACACATACACTCGCGCGCGCACACATACATATATATATATATATCCATCAGTCGAACAAAGCCAAACACACACACACATTTACCGAGCAAAGGACAGCCAGGAGAATTCTGACGTGGACTTCCACAGTACAAGGCAGGTATAATCTGATCCGCACATTGACAACTGCTGTAATGCCCCTAATGTACTGCCGAAGTGAACGAACGAAAGAGTGGATTGCCAACTGATTCCATTACACTAATAGCCAACAATCCTATTTGAGCGTCTGATTGCTCAGAGCACTATTGTGGCTGGAAGATGGCAACTTTTCACACTATTAGCAATTACTGGAACTATTTTCAGATTGAAAAATGCCCTTAACCAGACTTAAATATATCTCATTATTATATAATTTTCAAATACTTAGACTGTTTTAGTGTTTTCCTCCATAATTTATAAATAATGTTTATCATAATGTGATTTGCAGCGCAGCTCAGGTTCATTCATTATCATAATGTGATTTGCAGCACAGCTCAGGTTCATTCATTTGCCTTACAAAAAGTACGAGGGGGGTTCAAATATGTGTGTGTGAATATATTCTGAAACAGTAAAGAACACACGTATCAGTTTTCGGTTGTGTCACCACTGCGTTCTGTGCAAGTCCTCCAGCACTGATAAAGCGCTAGGATTCCCCTAGAAAACAAACATTCATCTTGGTCGCGCGTGTAACCACTCATGCTCCACCTGCTGCACTTCTTCAAGGGACCGATAAGTTTGGAAACTTCCTACTCCACTCATACACTTGCTGGACTGAGAGGCATGCTTCACTATACTGGACCTTCATTCGCCGATGAATACCTACATGTTTCACCCCTTCACTGATCAAACACCGATAACGGAACACTGCTCCTCTTTGGTGCACGTCAAAAGTGCGGCGGCCATCTTTAAACTGCCCTTATGACGTTACCGTGTTCGTCTTCCCCGTGATGTCACGTGCCTAACCATCTTGACCTCCTTAACAACAATATTGAGAGGTTACAAGACAATGGCATAGTTATTGTAATTTCTATCCCACTTTTAAGGTTTTGGTTTAAATCCCCTTTAGTAATTTATATTCCTCATTTTAAAGTATTATAAATATAAGGTGTATTTTTAATGACTGGGTTTTTTGAAAATATTGCCGTTCTAAGTATTGTATTCACCCTCTGTGGAGTTCGTGCAACATAAAAGGTAAATACAAAATTTGGAACGGCAATATTTGAAGGGGGGAAAAAAACACGGTAATTAAAAATACACCCTGTACTTAACATAAGTAGATATCGGAGGACAAATAAGACAACAGAAAAACAAAAACAGACATATTCTATCATGCCGGGGGGGGGGGGGGGGGGGGATTTTATTGGTTGCAAACTAGCCTTTGTAGTATACACGGTTAGCGCAGATGTTTACTGTGTGGCATATATATATATTTAGAACCATGGATTTGATGTGGCGTATATAATTTGAACCCTCGACTGGGTGTGGCATATACATTTCAAACCCTGGACTCCGTGTGGCGTATATATTTCGAACCCTCGACTGGGTGTGGCGTATATATTTCGAACCCTGGACTGGGTGTGGCGTATATATTTCGAACCCTCGACTGGGTGTGGCGTATATATTTTGCGCCTTGGACTCGGTGTGGCGTTTATACTGAGCATAGAGAGATAGATATCTCCAGTTTGATGTGGCCGACTGCTGAAGGAAAACCAGAAGTGGCCCCTAAGATTCCAGGTATCCGGAACACACAGGCCTTAAAGATTTACACAAAGGAATAAGAAGGGTTTCCAGGTAAGCGCTCACGAGAAAGTCAATGCCTTCAGAAACGGAGAATCATCTAACACAATTGCTCTGAGGTGTTGATTCTTTCAGAAACATATAACCCGTGATTTCCGGCACTATTACAACTCAATAGGCGTTGCTAGCTATAAACTGTCCACTTCTCTCAATGAACACACAGGCCTTTAGCGAAAAGGTTACGAATATAATTCGAAATCCTGCATACCGAGTTCGATACATAGCCGCGGGTGATTTGAAAGCAGACTGCCTTGCGTTGGTTTCCATACAATGGTGTAAGTGCCGGTCGTTCTGTAAGCAATGCGAACTACTGAACGTAAACTTGCCCAGGAATCACAATCAGCCAACACATGCTGGAGCTGACTGCTACGTCATGTAAAGGATATGCAGCTTTTCTCAAAATAACTACCTAGGCACCACATTTCCCCACATTCCTCTAGGTAGACTTTTCAGCGTAATTAATTTCTAAATCACCAATAGGGTCTGGCTATCAAATTTTACTTCCCCGATGGGGAAGGAAACATGTTTCCTGTCTATTATCCAGCAACGTAACGACTATAGCAACACTATGACGTGCAACAGAAACAAACTGAAGTAATGGTGAATGTTGGTGATCCGCGTGTCACACTCGGACTCGGTGTGTCGGGCAACTGTGACACGCGTTCACTGACTCTAAACCACAGCGCCGGACCTTCTCGTACTCTCTCTCTCTCTCTCTCTCTCTCTCTCTCTCTCTCTCTCTCTCTCTCTCTTCTCTCTCTCTCTCTCTCTCTTTATTATGGGATGGGTGGGGGATGTGTGTGTGGGTGAGGAAATGTGTGCGGGTGGGGGATCAGTGGGTGGGTGGCGTCATGTATGTTTGCCTGGGTCTGGGTGAGTGCGTGGAGGTATGTATGGGTGGGTGGAGGAGGTTTGGTGGGTGGGGGATGTGTGGGTGGCTGCGGGATGTGTGGGTGGCTGCTGGATGTGAGGGTAGATGGGGGATGTCTCTCACAACATTGCAACATGCACTGTTTATGTTTACAACTTTCATTTGACGATGTTTTTGTTTTTGTTTTTTTTTTCGCAAGTGAATGTATCATGCGTAATATGCATTGTTTATGCTTACAAAATCCATTTGACAATGTTTTTCCCCCCTATGTAAATGTAACATTCACATTAGATGAGTGATTGAAAGGGCCGAATGTAAGACGGGCCTGCGTGCCCAATTTGTTACCCTTTTAAAATAAAGTTCGTTCGTTCGTTCTGTGTGTGTGTGTGTGCGTGCGTGCGTGTGTGCGTGCGTGCGTGCGTGCGTGCTTGCGTGTGTGTGTGTGTGTGTGTGTGTGTGTGTGTGTGTGTGTGTGTGTGTGTGCAAGACAAAACATATAGTGAAGCTGGGGGATAGTGGGCTTTGTCATATCATGTTACTTATCTAAGCCACCAGCATTAATCAGTTGATGAATCTGATTTTTTTTTTTTTTTGGTTCGTTCGTCTCTTAGACAACAATTATAGTAGTTCATTCGTCAAATAGAATACAATTAGAGTTGTTTGTCTGTGACGTATAAAATAACAAGTGCGGTATTTATTTTCAAACATAAACTGTAATCAACTTAATATTAATACTACCTCTATGTTACTTGTGTAGACTAAGGAAGTTATCCTAATATCACGAGCGAAGAATTGTAATATTTTAAAATAGGTGAATATTGGAAATAGTTGGTGGTCACAGGAAGAGAACGAATTTTTTTTTCGAAAGAGATGGAATCAGATAAACAGTGGGAACAACCCAATGCAAAGAATGCATCGAATGCCTGAGAAGCAATTGGTGTAGCAGCTACCAAGATTGTTTTCAAATGTATCATCATTACAAGCATATTTTTACGAAATGAGAGCTACAGAGCCCGAGGAAGAGATGGATTAAAGGCGTTAGGAAAATACTTGAGAAACAATTGGTAGACACTGGCCCACGAGAGAAGGTTGCATCTCTACCACAGCTTCTGACGACAGCTTCTTCACAGCAGCCTGTGGGCAACTGTACCTGAACCACAACTTCTCTACAATATCTAACAATACACCACCGTGTGGGAGACTGTACCTCTACCACAACTTCTCTACAACTTCTAACGACACAACACCGTGTGGGAAACTGTACTCCTACCACAACTTCTCTTACAACTTCCAACGTCACAACACCGTGTGGGAGACTGTACCTCTACCACAACTTCTCTACAACTTCTGCCAACACAACACCGTGTGGGAAACTGTACCTCTACCACAACTTCTAACGACACAACAACGTGTGGGAAACTGCACCTCTACCACAACTTCTCTACAACTTCTAACGTCACAACATCATTTGTGGGAAACTGTACCTCTACCACAACTTCTCTACAACTTCTAACGACACAACATCGTGTGGGAAACTGTACCTCTACCACAACTTCTCTACAACTTCTAACGACACAACACCGTGTGGGAAACTGCACCTCTACCACAACTTCTCTACAACTTCTAACGTCACAACATCGTGTGGAAAACTGTACCTCTACCACAACTTCTCTACAACTTCTGCCAACACAACACCGTGTGGGAAACTGTACCTCTACCACAACTTCTCTACAACTTCTGCCAACACAACACCGTGTGGGAAACTGTACCTCTACCACAACTTCTCTACAACTTCTAACGACACAACACCGTGTGGGAAACTGTACCTCTACCACACCTTCTCTACAACTTCTAACGACACAACATCATTTGTGGGAAACTGTACCTTTACCACAACTTCTCTACAACTTCTAACGACACAACACCGTGTGGGAAACTGTACCTCTACCACAACTTCTCTACAACTTCTAACGACACAACATCATTTGTGGGAAACTGTACCTCTACCACAACTTCTCTACAACTTCTAACGACACAACACCGTGTGGGAAACTGTACCTCTACCACAACTTCTCTACAACTTCTAACGTCACAACACCGTGTGGGAAACTGTACCTCTACCACAACTTCTCTACAACTTCTAACAACACAAAATCATTTGTGGGAAACTGTACCTCTACCACAACTTCTCTACAACTTATAACGACACAACATCATTTGTGGGAAACTGTATCTCTACCACAACTTCTCTACAACTTCTAACGACACAACACCGTGTGGGAAACTGTACCTCTACCACAACTTCTCTACAACTTCTGCCAACACAACACCGTCTAGAAAACTGTACCTCTACCACAACTTCTCTACAACTTCTAACGACACAACACCGTGTGGGAAACTGCACCTCTACCACAACTTCTCTACAACTTCTAATGACACAACATCATTTGTGGGAAACTGCACCTCTACCACAACTTCTCTACAACTTCTAACGACACAACACCGTGTGGGAAACTGTACCTCTACCACAACTTCTCTACAACTTCCAACGTCACAACACCGTGTGGGAAACTGTACCTATACCACAACTTCTCTACAACTTCTAACGACACAACATCATTTGTGGGAAACTGTACCTCTACCACAACTTCTCTACAACTTCTAACGACACAACATCATTTGTGGGAAACTGTACCTATACCACAACTTCTCTACAACTTCCAACGTCACAACACCGTGTGGGAAACTGTACCTCTACCACAACTTCTCTACAACTTCTAACGACACAACATCATTTGTGGGAAACTGTACCTCTACCACAACTTCTCTACAACTTCTAACGACACAACACCGTGTGGGAAACTGTACCTCTACCACAACTTCTCTACAACTTCTGCCAACACAACACCGTGTAGAAAACTGTACCTTTGCACAACATCTCTACAACTTCTAACAACTAAACAACCTGTGCGAAACTGCACCTCTATCACAACTTCTCTACAACTTCTAACGACACCACACTGTGGGGGAAACGGCAAGAGAAGGTGACAATTGTTTTTAATGTACAGCAGAGTCGATTTAGATTCTCATTAACGCCAAATTTTAACTCTGTCCTTACAAAGAAAACTGTCAACCATTGATTAATTACTCCCTACGCGACTAAACATGTCGAACTTGGTCGAATTTATACTAAATAACACATGGAATAATGATTGATTATTCCCCACTGACCAAACTCGTGCTTTCCTGTGTTCGGTTTATAGCAAACACACGGCCACGTATTGATTTCTCACTCAATAAATCACCACCACCGGTCAATTCTCGAAGAACAGTGACAGGGTATTGCTCAAACAGGCAATACCTGATCAACATCTGAAGATTTGTCTGGCACAGAGTAAGCTGATCATCGGCTTTATTGCACAACAGTCTAATGTCCTTGTTGTCATTATTATCGATTTACTACTTTTGAAATTATATGTTAGAACATATCAGTCGCTGGGGAATCATTGAGACTCTTACAATATCTTGGTTAGTGCTTTCACTGGCATCGATGAAAACGGGTATAAGACATCAGAAACAAGAAGACAGTAGAGGTATCGCCAGGTGAACATCCATTCCTGCAGCGTTGGCGACATGTTGGGGATGCATGTCTGAAGAACAAAGAGCATATCTGTAGAACAAAGAGCATGAACTATCTGTAGAACAAAGAGCATGTACTATCTGTAGAACAAAGAACGTGAACTATCTGTAGAACAAAGATCATGAACTATGTGAAGAACAATGAGCATGAACTATGTGAGGGACACTGAGCATGAACTATCCGAAGAACAATGAGCATGAACTATCTGTAGAACAAAGAGCATGAACTATCTGAAGAACAAGGAGCATGAACTATCTGAAGAACAAGGAGCATGAACTATCTGAGGGTCAATGAGCATGAACTATCCGAAGAACAACGAGCATAAACTATCCGAAGAACAATGAGCATGAACTATCTGAAGAACAATGAGCATGAAATATCTGAGGGACAAAGAGCATGAAATATCTGACGGAAAAGGAGCATGAACTATCTGAGGGTCAATGAGCATGAACTATCTGAGGGTCAATGAGCATGAACTATCTGAGGGTCAATGAGCATGAACTATCTGAGGGTCAATGAGCATGAACTATCTGAGGGTCAATGAGCATGAACTATCTGAGAGTCAATGAGCATGAACTATCTGAGGGTCAATGAGCATGAACTATCTGAGGGTCAATGAGCATGAACTATCTGAGGGTCAATGAGCATGAACTATCTGAGGGTCAATGAGCATGAACTATCTGAGGGTCAATGAGCATGAACTATCTGAGGGTCAATGAGCATGAACTATCTGAGGGTCAATGAGCATGAAACTATCTGAGGGTCAATGAGCATGAACTATCTGAGGGTCAATGAGCATGAACTATCTGAGGGTCAATGAGCATGAACTATCTGAGGGTCAATGAGCATGAACTATCTGAGGGTCAATGAGCATGAACTATCTGAGGGTCAATGAGCATGAACTATCTGAGGGTCAATGAGCATGAACTATCTGAGGGTCAATGAGCATGAACTATCTGAGGGTCAATGAGCATGAACTATCTGATTTATCAAAGAACTAGACTTGATCAAGGAAGATAAATGAGCAGTTTGTCGTGAGTAACTAACTACCTGCACAATTTCAACACTCCATGACCGTTGGGTTGTGAAGTTTTATGTTGTTATATATGCCATACCAATATCAGTTTGAGATTCAGTCGCTTGTTCCCTTCCTCACCAACTGTTTTTTCCGAAACCATTTCCAGAAAATGATGACTTTATCTGGTACTCATTTCAATAACAATAGACTGCTTCTGCTTGTGAGTAAACCTGAACCACCAACATGGCAAGCAAGTGCTACGATCAGTAAGCTACCACGACACACATTAAAGGACGTAAGAGCATCTTGATTCTTGTATGTGGGGTTGCATGGTGGTTATTAGTTATTTGAGCAATATCATTATTGTATTCGTCTGCTTGTCTCCCCGGAGTAGCGATTGTGTTGTGGTCGTTGCCTTCGCTAAAGTCAGGAAAGTCAAGTACCGTACCATTTGAACACTCCTTACACAACTGAAATATGCTCCGGAAGGTCAGAAGATACCAGGTGTAATTATTATAAGAATAAATTGTGTATCATCGCCATTACCAGATGCCTTGTCGACTGACATGTACTAGTACGATGACGTCTCATCACATCTTTGTCTCTATAGCAGTGCCTCATATCAAACACTGACATATTTCCATGCCTCATATCAAACACTGACATATTTCCATGCCTCATATCAAACACTGACATATTTCCATGCCTCATATCAAACACTGACATATTTCCATGCCTCATATCAAACACTGACATATTTCCATGCCTCATATCAAACACTGACATATTTCCATGCCTCATATCAAACACTGACATATTTCCATGCCTCATATCAAACACTGACATATTTCCATGCCTCATATCAAACACTGACATATTTCCATGCCTCATATCAAACACTGACATATTTCCATGCCTCATATCAAACACTGACATATTTCCATGCCTCATATCAAACACTGACATATTTCCATGCCTCATATCAAACACTGACATATTTCCATGCCTCATATCAAACACTGACATATTTCCATGCCTCATATCAAACACTGACATATTTCCATGCCTCATATCAAACACTGACATATTTCCATGCCTCATATCAAACACTGACATATTTCCATGCCTCATATCAAACACTGACATATTTCCATGCCTCATATCAAACACTGACATATTTCCATGCCTCATATCAAACACTGACATATTTCCATGCCTCATATCAAACACTGACATATTTCCATGCCTCATATCAAACACTGACATATTTCCATGCCTCATATCAAACACTGACATATTTCCATGCCTCATATCAAACACTGACATATTTCCATGCCTCATATCAAACACTGACATATTTCCATGCCTCATATCAAACACTGACATATTTCCATGCCTCATATCAAACACTGACATATTTCCATGCCTCATATCAAACACTGACATATTTCCATGCCTCATATCAAACACTGACATATTTCCATGCCTCATATCAAACACTGACATATTTCCATGCCTCATATCAAACACTGACATATTTCCATGCCTCATATCAAACACTGACATATTTCCATGCCTCATATCAAACACTGACATATTTCCATGCCTCATATCAAACACTGACATATTTCCATGCCTCATATCAAACACTGACATATTTCCATGCCTCATATCAAACACTGACATATTTCCATGCCTCATATCAAACACTGACATATTTCCATGCCTCATATCAAACACTGACATATTTCCATGCCTCATATCAAACACTGACATATTTCCATGCCTCATATCAAACACTGACATATTTCCATGCCTCATATCAAAACACTGACATATTTCCATGCCTCATATCAAACACTGACATATTTCCATGCCTCATATCAAACACTGACATATTTCCATGCCTCATATCAAACACTGACATATTTCCATGCCTCATATCAAACACTGACATATTTCCATGCCTCATATCAAACACTGACATATTTCCATGCCTCATATCAAACACTGACATATTTCCATGCCTCATATCAAACACTGACATATTTCCATGCCTCATATCAAACACTGACATATTTCCATGCCTCATATCAAACACTGACATATTTCCATGCCTCATATCAAACACTGACATATTTCCATGCCTCATATCAAACACTGACATATTTCCATGCCTCATATCAAACACTGACATATTTCCATGCCTCATATCAAACACTGACATATTTCCATGCCTCATATCAAACACTGACATATTTCCATGCCTCATATCAAACACTGACATATTTCCATGCCTCATATCAAACACTGACATATTTCCATGCCTCATATCAAAACACTGACATATTTCCATGCCTCATATCAAACACTGACATATTTCCATGCCTCATATCAAACACTGACATATTTCCATGCCTCATATCAAACACTGACATATTTCCATGCCTCATATCAAACACTGACATATTTCCATGCCTCATATCAAACACTGACATATTTCCATGCCTCATATCAAACACTGACATATTTCCATGCCTCATATCAAACACTGACATATTTCCATGCCTCATATCAAACACTGACATATCTCCTGCCACATACAAGACTTCTAGTATCTCTTCTCTCTGTCCTCCTCTGGATCTTTCCCTACTAACTATAGCTTCTTTGCCCACTAACTATACCTAATCAGTTGTTCGTTTCTCGTGATATAAGCAAAGAAAATTGTCTGCTTCTTCCTAGTGCCTCCAAATGGTGTTTCTGTATGCATCTACTACTTTTCTTTTTATGCCTTAATTGCTCATTGTGTTTTGACAATGACATGTATAAGATTGCTCTAAAACACATACATGCGTTGCTTCAATAAATGTTCTTGTTGATTAATTGTCCATAATTCACGACAGTGTTGATGTTGTTGTTTATGTCTTCCAAAGATAAATATTTAGTTCATATGTTGTTTTCATTTCATAAAATGCAATGTTTATTTGGCAAAAGCTTTTCTTGTTGTCTATGTTACACCTACAAGGTATGTGTAGATCAGAACCGGACACATCACTGGTCTCTTTTTCCTACTTCAAAGACCTGGATTAGGCCACATACTAATTAAGCGACGAATCAGTTGACCTAATTAAAAAACAGCAGGAGAGACATTATTTTTTTTTTTAATGTTGCATATCCCTTACAGGACGTTACAGTCAACACCAGCATTTTTCAGCTGCTGTTGATGTACTAGGCAAGTTTTAAGTTCAGTAGTTTGCCATTACTTTCAGAACGACCGGCTCCCATACCAACACGTTATAACACAACACGACACGGTCTGCTGCACAAATCGGTCGCAGCTGAGTTTCGAACGCCTGGTAAGCGGCTTACGAACCGCGTTCGCAAGCCTTTGACCACGGAGACCGGCTAGAGACATTATAGACCCTACAATTTCTTCACATTAATGTTTGGTAAACTAGAATATGGCCAACTGATTCATACTACATCATTAATCATCGTCATCATCATCCTCTACTTTTGCCGTCAAGCGTCGTTGAGGAGGAATAGTTGACGTCCCAGAGCCCTAGCTGATCGTAATACCTACACAACAAGAAAAGCTTTTGCCTACTGTAAATTAATGTGATCAATAGCCCACAGTAAGCGTTACATCAATCGTCTCAGCATTTATGTTCATATTTGCAACAGAAGAAGAGATACTAAAGTAAAGTAGAAAATTGTTAATTTCTAGCAATATTTGAAGAAAACCGACTTGGTTGTCGTAAAAGTTCATCATCCAAGCAATATTCAAATTACGACTATTAGCAGAAAAAGAAAAAACGGTTAAAGCTAAGTAACTCTTTCAGTATTTATGTATAGAAAAATCTTGGCTATTCATTCACGATAAAATTAATAAATTATAGCTAATTAGCTAGTGACAGGTGGTCATTTCTTTTTCACTTAACATGTCATATTTCTTCAGCAAAAAAAGAAGAGATAACCTGGACACGTGATGTATGACACCCTCACCTTGGTCTCTGCTATCTGCTCTATCCACTATCTGGACAAGTGATTATGGCACCCATAGCTTGGTCTCTGCTGTCTGCCCTATCCACAACCTGGGCACGTGATGTATATCCCCCACCAACTTGCCTCCAGCTGTCTTCCATATCCACTACCTGGACAAGTGATGTATGGCACCATGGAATCCTTCTGAGAAAACTGATCAGAAAATAGTGTCTATAACTATCATAGATTGAATCCCGAGACTTTTAGAAAATCACATGAATCGGCTACACCTCTCTGTTCCTGTGTAGTACGGCACCTTACCTTGATTTTAAACACCCAAGAATTAGCTTGTTTTTATTCCTATAATTTATTTTATTTATCTGCACAAAGGTTTAGCCCGCTCAATGATGTGATCCAATTACTTTTCTATTTTATTTAGTTAGGTTTATTGTCCACATTGCATTGATGTTTTTATTTATTTATAAATATAACATATAAGTATATTTATTTTTATACTTCCGGTACAATGGCGACAAGATGAAGCGTTACTTTTTGGAGGGACGCTATTTAGTGTTTTTCATTGGATTTCGTGTGATTTCCTTTGGATTCCCTGTGAATAGTGTTTCCTTGTGGATTATGTGATGTTATATTGTGTTCCTTTTATTGGAAGTTTTCAAAAGAAGCCACGGAAGGCCGGTGGTGGATGTAATTTTGAGGGCAGCCGACAGATATTTGTGGGTCATGGCCTCGAGTTACACGACGGCAGGCAGAGGAACTCGTCTTGAGTCAATGGCTGCGGTCTCCGACCAGTAAGGTCACTGCCATAGAGGAAAGCAACGGCAAACTACCTCTTTAAAAGTGCCTAGTATATCATGATTCGCTTAAAGACCGATCATCGCAAGACAAGGACAGAGACGTTAAAATTAGCAACTTGGAACGTTAGGACGTTAAACAACGACGGAAAATTAGAGAACATAAAACAAGAAATTGAAAGGGAAAAAATTAATATTTTAGGTATGTGCGAAACGAGATGGACAGGAGCAGGCATCAAGATAGAAGAAGATTTCAAGATTATTTATTCTGGAGGTGAAGATCGTCATAGGGGAGTGGCAATTATTCTGGACCGGAAAACATCAAAATCTATTCAAGGATATTGGGCCGTGTCGGACAGAGTTCTACTAGTTAAATTAAGTGGCAGACCTTTTAGCATAAATATTATTCAAGTATATGCCCCAACAGGAGAATCCAGTGAAGATAGTGTAGAAGAATTTTATAATGACATAGAGTCTGCCTTAAAGAAATGTAAAAATTCAGAAATAAACATCATAATAGGGGACTTCAATGCAAAAGTAGGAAATCAAGGAGATAGATACACAGTAGGAAACTATGGGTTAGGAGAGAGAAATGAAAGAGGATACAGACTCGTAGAGTGGGCAAAAGAACAGGAAATGATTGTAGGAAACACCTGGTTCAAACAACACCCTAGAAGATTGTGGACATGGAGGAGTCCTGATAGCAGGATTAGAAACCAGATTGACTACATTCTGATTAGCAGAAGATTTAGAAACGCATTAACAATAGCAAAAACAGTTCCCAGTGCTGATTGTTATAGTGACCACAGATTACTCACAGGAACATTGAGGATAAAGTTGAAGAAAGTCAAGTATATAACAGGAAACACTAAATATGATTTGTGTACATTGAGTAATGACAAGGAAATACAAAACAAATTCAACATAGAAGTACAGAACAGATTTGAAATTTTGTCTGATCTAGAGATCCTATTCCAGGATGTGGATGATCAATGGGAAACGTTGAAGAATTCAATCAATGTGGCTGCAGAAACAACTATTCCAAAATTAAAGAAGGTGGGTCGTAAGAAATGGATGACTGAAGAAATTTTACACCTCATTGAAACAAGAAGACTCAACAAAAATAATTCTGTCAAATATGAAGAAATTCACAGACAAGTCAGAACATTATGTAAGGAGGCAAAAGAAGCATGGCTTGAGGAAAAGTGCTTAGAAATTGAAAGCTAACACAATAGTCAAAATACCAAATTAGTGCACAAAAGAATTCAGGAACTTACTAATAAAAGAACAAGTACATCAACAGGGTGTCTAAAAACTGAAGATGGCAAAATCATAATAGAAAAAGACCAGATTCTACAGGTATGGACAGATTATGTGAAACACCTTTATGATGATAACAGAGACGAACAGTATGATATTAGACTTAATAATGAAGGACCGCCAATTTTGGAGATGGAGGTTCGAAATGTTCTTAAGCATATGAAAGCTGGCAAGGCCCCCGGTGCAGATAACATCACAACAGAAATGATTAAAGCTTTAGAAGAATTTGGACTAGATCAAGTCACCAGACTGCTGAACACATTATATGATACTGGAGATATACCTCCTGAATTATGTAACTCTATATTTATTGCAATCCCAAAGAAATCAGGAACCTTGGAATGTGATCAACATAGAACAATTAGTATAATGAGTCACATCACAAAGATTTTGCTAAGAATTATCATGCAAAGAATGAGGAAGAAGATACAACCTGAAATAGGGGAAGAACAATGCGGGTTTGTAGAAGGAAAGGGTACAGTAAATGCTGTGTATATGCTGCGAACAGTTATTGAACGTGCTATAGAAGTAAACAAGGATATACATCTTTGCTTTATTGACTATACAAAGGCTTTTGATAGCGTTAGACATGTCAGCATGGTGGATATGCTTGCAGATCTACAAATTGATGGGAAAGACATTAGACTTATAAAAAACATATATTGGAAACAACAAGCTGCAATAAGGATTGATAATGAAGTGGGACAGTATCAGCCAATTAAGAGAGGTGTTAGGCAGGGATGTGTGATGTCTCCAGATCTTTTTTCCCTGTACAGTGAAAATATTTTCAGAAATGTAGAGGATATAAATGGAATCAGCATTGGAGGACGAAACATCAATAACATTAGATATGCAGATGATACAGTATTAATTGCAGACAATGCGCAGGACCTGCAACAATTAGTAGATGCGGTTGTTGTACACAGTGAGCAACTGGGGTTAGAATTAAATTGTAAAAAGACTCAGGTTATGGTCGTCAGTAGGAAGGAAGAAGTGCCACAATGTAATATACAAGTAAATGGAAATATTCTTCAACAAGTGAATCGGTACAATTATCTTGGAACAGTTATAACATCTGATGGGAGATGCCTTGAAGAGATTAGAACAAGAATCGCCATGGCGAAAGTAGCCTTTAGCAAGATGAAAAACATTCTGACCAATAAAAAGATGTCAATTGAAACGAGAAAAAGAGTGTTGAGGGGATACATAGAGCCTGTTCTTTTGTATGGATGTGAAACTTGGACAATGAGCAGTCAAGCTGAAAAGCATCTGATGGCTGCAGAAATGTGGTTTCTGAGGAAAATGCAAAGAATACCATGGACAGACAGAAAAACCAATGACCAAGTATTACAGGAGACAAATGAACATCGTAAACTGATTAGAGAAATTAGACGTAGACAGTCAAAATTTTTTGGACATGTTATGAGAAGAAATGGATTGGAGAACTTAGTGACAACTGGCAAGATCGAGGGGAACAGACCAAGAGGAAGACCGAGAGGAAAATACCTGGATGGCTTGGCCACATGGCATGGAAGAGACAGGAACACTGAGCTGATCCACGACTCTGGTGATCGAGTGAAATGGCGAGTCATGACCGCCCACGCTTCCCGGCATGGCACATGATTGATTGATTTTATTTACTCTGTCAAAGTAAACCTTTTATCGAATTTTTTTTTTTTTTTTGGGGGGGGGGGGGGGAGGGGGGGGTGGTTTGTAGTTTTCATTTGTTATCTATTTCATTTTTATAAATATTATTATACAAGATAGCCGCCATTGATCTTTAATATCATACATTCGTGTATCATTTCCTGCTATTCGTCTGTGGTTTATCTGTGGCATATTCTGTAGCGTTGAACTATACCTTCCTTTCATATCTGTGACTTTTTCACCAAGTGCTATATCTGGCTTGGTATTCCCTGGAAATTTCTTTACAAATGCACATCTTATTCTCACTGCTCATTGTCGCGTTGTCTACAGCCGTATAAGGAAAACCTATGGATAAGGATGCAGATAGAATAGCTGACCCTTAGTGAGGTCGGTCCACTGTAGGAGAAGACAAAATGGCTCGTAGTGGGCTAGGTAGTATGAATCCTGCTCCCAGATGCGTATACATTCCCATCAGTGGCACAGGGAACTGCAGGTAAAGTTGGAAGCTGTACACCGATAGATGACAGCATACTTAGCATTGACATGCTACCCAGTGATGAAGAAAAAATCCCCCAGCGCCCTCGAGTATAACATACAGGAGAGACACAACTAGTTCACTCAACTTCTATCCTTGCACACTACACTACAATTCTAACTATTATGTGGTGTAAAGGGCACTAAACGTCAGTAGATTCAGTTTTTTTTTTTTTTTTTTTTTTTTTTTTTGGGGGGGGGGGGGGGGGGTATAAATCAGACCTTGTTGCTCCCCTCGTGAGATAGAAAAAGCCAAGTTTATTGAAGTATCTTTTCTGTGTTTGTTCTTGGATACTACAGCGAACAATGCTGTTTCATTTGATATCTAATCATTGAAGAACAACAAAGCACGTGGCGGTGAGTCGGGGTCAGATTGATGGTTCAGAACTCAGCTCAGGTCCGTAGCTCCCACGATTGTTGCCTGCAGCTTTCCTCTCCTGTTCTTCCTCAGGTCTCACTTGGTGATGACGACAACGGTGACTGTACTACTCTAAATCATTGAGTGTATGCATACTAAACACTGTTCAGTTCCTCCTAATGTACATGTCACACGAATCAAATGGTGTAGCTTTGGTAAGCTTTAACTGAAAGTCTGTGTAGCCGTGATAAGCGAATTGTCTAGTTAGTTAGTTAGTTAGTTAGTTAGTTAGTTAGTTAGTTAGTTAGTTAGTTAGTTGGTTGGTTGTTGGTGGGTGGGTGGTTGGTTGGTTGGTTGGTTAGTTTAGTTAGTTAGTTAATTAGTTAGTTAGTTAGTTAGTTAGGTTAGTTAGTTAGTTAGTTAGTTAGTCGACAGATCATCCTCATTGCACATCGAACCATTCAGTCCATAAGTGCTCGAATCCCCTCCTCAACAAATCCTGCAGCGTGTAGCGGCTAACGACACCAGTTCTGTTTTGGTTTATCAATCTTCTTTGGCTTCCTGCGTAGTGTTCTTGTTTGGTCACCCCTCTTTTGATTTGCTGTTCTCGCAGTCTGACCATGGTTGTAGATTCGCAGTCATCACTTGGTTCTCGCAGAAGTCTTACTTCTCGTAGAGCATTCAGAATGTCAGCCTGGCCCATGGCGCGTCCGCCCTCCACCCTAGCCTTACCTGCGAGCTTGTCAGCACGCTCATTTCCCGTATGCCCTGGCACGAAGATGAAACTAATCTTTGTCAGCCTAAACCGCTCCAGAGACAGCAATTACTCTCTTCGGATCCACCCCATCTCTATCCTCTTGAGCATGCTCATTGAGTTGCTAAGGAAGCATGCCCTATTGAATGTCTGTGTCTCGAGCCATGTTATTGCTTTACTTACTGCCATAACTTCCATAGTCAGGCTACTTGTGGTCTCAACAAAAGCATCATAGTCCTTCACAATTCTCCCTCCGGCCCGCGCCGTGAAGGCCCATGAGCTTCTCACATGTCGGACGAACGACCCATCTGTGTAGATGACAGCATCACCGTCTAACGAATTCTCGAAAATCAACGCTTGTACTTCCGCCTCCACAGCAGCCGGATTTTCTAGTCTGCATTTTCTGTCTAGTTGGATGCAAACTGATAAGGGCATACAGAAATATGTTGGCACTTGTATCCACTCCTCGCCAGGTTCTAAGTCCTCCAGTGAACACACCTGTTGAAGAATGTCTTCGGCTTGATCAGTCCACGAACTTCCTCTTTTTAACCTGCTGCCCTTGGCCTTCCTAAGTTCACTATGCAGTGGATGGTGTGTGTTTGCGTTAACTCTGAGGTAGGCACGTGCTCTGCAAATTTGTAGTCTGTCTTTAATTATTGGATAATCAAGAAGGTAGCGCATCGCCCTGCATGCTGTATCTCTTGTACATCCAAGAATAATGCGCATAGCTTCGTTTTGTATCCTTTCCATCCTTTCTATCTGCTTACGGAGCTGATCCACGACTATGGTGATCGTGTGAGATAGCGACACATGACCGCCCACGCTTATCGGCATATCACATAATAAATGAATTCTCGAATTACGTCATATTGTCTATTATATATTCACGCTTAGTGTATGTGTGTGTCTGGCAGCGCGTGTTATCCCTTTTCTCGGTCATCTCATTTTCAAAATTGAATCCATCAGTGCACACATTTTTTACAGTGTTCGTTATCTTTTGATATGATATTTGCGCGGTTATATTGCCATGATTTCGGAGATAAATTCTGCAAGCCGAGGATGTATTTCAAGCGCTGTTTGCAGAATAATAATTGAAATAATGAACATGCTAGACTGCGTCCATTAGACTAATTCTCTCGATCCTCCAGGGCATGCGTTTTCTCGGCATTGGCTAATTTTGGAAGCAAATAAATTGCTATTTACATGATGTAATTTGTACAAGTTCGTTAATGAGTATGTATTGTATTACATTAATGTACTGTTTAAAAGTATTTTGTTAGTTGACGTCATGTGTTGGTGTTGTAAGAGATATTTTCATTAAAATGTTATTAAAATAATACTTTAGATGACCATACTTTTAAGAAAATGAAAATTTGTCTTATGCAACAAGTCACTATCTTTGAATGTAAAAAAGAGAGTGCTGAAGTGTTATGTAGAACCTGTTTTGCTGGAGAAGATAGTCGCTGTCAAGCTGCAAGAGTTTTTGGAAAGGAGGAAGCTTCTTCCAAGAGGTCTGGGGAGCTACAGGCCAGGAAAAGATACCTGGTCAAATGCAGCCACTTTTGCCTTTGACTTTATGAGGGGTTTCAGAGTAGACAGGAAACGATGGCGGTGGCGCTTGATCTCGAGGATGTGATGGTGTGTGTATGTTATGGTGTATGTGTTGGTGTGCGTATGTAATGGTTTGTGTGTGTGTGTGTGCTTGATGGTGTGTGTGATGGTGTATGTGTGATGGTGTATGTGATTGTGTGTGTATGTGATGGTGTGTGTGTGTGTGTTTGATAGTGTGTGTGTGTGTGTGATGGTGTGTGTGTGTGTGATGGTGTGTATGTGATGGTGTGTGTGTGTGTGTGTTTGATAGTGTGTGTGTGATGGTGTGTGTGTGTTTGATAGTGTGTGTGTGTGTGTGTTTGATGGTGTGTGTGTGTATGTGATGGTGTGTGTGTGTGTTTGATAGTGTGTGTGTGATGGTATGTGTGTGTGATGGTGTATGTGATTGTGTGTGTGATGGTTTGTATGTGATGGTGTGCTATATGATGGTGTGTGTGTGTGTGTGTGTGTGTATGTGTGTGTATGTGTGATGGTGTTGTGTGTGATGGTGTCCCAGGTTGCTGTAGTGACCAGACACTCGCCTGCCGTATCGTGGGTCTTGGGTTCGATCTACATCAGAGCACGTAAACACAAGAAATAAATGGGGAGAATCGTTGAGGCCACCAAGACGATTAAACAAACAAACACACATAGTATTATTTGGCGCTCACAGAAGAAGAAGAAGGAAATAGAGATTAGAAGACGCACTAGACAACATAAAATCTGAAAGCTATAATAGTTATCCACCGGGATCGAACCTGTCGCCTCCAAATGACGACGGCGCCTCGCTGCAGGAACAAGTGTACTTAGTGTACTTCGACGCATATATGCCCTATTTTAAAAGTGGAATATCGGGAGTATCGACAAACCAACAGCCCGCACAGGTGCACCGTGCATAATGCCGCCGTCAGAATGCCAACACAAAAGTTTTCCACGGAAAATATAGTTCATCGTTGATGGAAGCGGCAGTCACCAGAAAACCAGCAGCCACACATTACTGCATTAAAAGTCGAGAGGATCGACTTCATTTTCCCGGGATTTATCGCATAGGCTCGGTCCCTTTCGGCAAGGCGACCCGCTGAACATATCGCACACAGCACGAACACCATAGCTCCAGCGACGACCCCCAGGAGTCTCCGAGAAAAATGCACTCGTGAACCGAAAACACAATCCAGTAAATTCCAAGCGACAGGCCGATCGCCGTCGTTCCGAACATGCAGTTCACGCTACAACAACCGTGACAGATGTAAAAACATTCTAAACGAAATTCACAGCTCACAGTGTCGCGCCACGCACTCAACGCAGAAGCAGGGCGACGGAACCATTATGTGATACAAACCGATGGGAATAGCCAGCCAGCCAGGCAGGCAGATAGACCGACCGATAGGTAGACATATAAACAGGCAGGAAGTCAGGTAGACAGATAAACAGCCAGACAGACAGGAGGTAGGTAGGTAGGTAGGTAGGTAGGAGATATGTAGGTAGGTAGATATGCAGGCAGGCAGGTGGGTAGGTAGGCAGGTAAGTATATAAGAGTAGTTATGTTGGGAACTCATCCACACATTTCAGCATCCAAGATGTCGGCTGATAGTTTTATGAAGGTTTGTTGCCGACTGGGTAAAAAAAAAATTTTTGGCGGCGTGTGGGAACGGGTCTATTTTTTAGGCGGGTGTTGGCGGGTAAGTTTCTGTGAAAGTAATTAAGGTAAAAGTATTCGTGTCTATGTTGGTTGGTGGGATGTCTGTAAAAGTAATTAGAGTACGGATGAGGGGTGTGAAGGGCTGTAAGTTATATATTTTGGTTGGACGTGGTTACGTAGGGTATATGAGTTGTTATACAACTATGGGTGAGTATGGGTGGTGAGTGATGTATAAACTGCCAAGGGTGTGATGGGTCGTGGTTATACTCGACGACTCATAGGTAGAGGTGTAGATGGTTACTATCATCTGAAAAGTGTGATAGTAGTGTCTAAGTGAAAGTAAAGGGTGGTATGTTCATAGTAGCTTATTCACTACCATCATTACAAAGGAAATCTTATAAAGTTGTAATGGTGTCATTTGATGGTAAGGGGTGGGTATTAGTGGTCAAGTAGGAGTGGTCGATATAGGGGTGGTCATAAATGTAATAAGATAAGAGGTGTTATGTTCGCAGTTACACACTGGTCAACCATTGGTCAAGCAGTGGTCAAGTAATGGTCAAGTAGTCAAGTGAGGAAATTTTAGGGAAAAGTGATTGTAACGATATGGTGATGATTAAAGAGTGGTAAATTAGTGGTCAAGCAGTGGTCAAGCAGGGGTCAAGTGGTGGTCAAGTAAGGAAATTTTAGGGAAAAGTGATTGTAATGATATGGTAATGCTTAAAGGATGGTACATTAGTGGTAAATTTGTGGTCAAGCAGTGGTCAAGCAGTGGTCAAGTGAGGAAATTTTAGGGAAAAGTGATTGTAATGATATGGTGATGAATAAAGGGTGATAAATTAGTGGTCAAGCAGTGGTCAAGTGGTCAAGTAATGAAAATTTTAGGGAAAATTGGTCGTAGCGACATGGTGATGCTTAAAGGATGGTAAATTAGTGGTCAAGTAGTGGTCAAGTAGTGGTCAAGTGGTCGAGTGACCACTTAAATTGTAGAGGACGATGTCCCTAAGATTATGGTAGTGATTAAAGTGATCGATGGCGTGGTCAAGCAGTGGTCAAGCAGTGGTCAAGTGGTCGAGTGACCACTTAAATTGCAGGGGAAAGTACGTATAATGCAATGGTGGTGGGTAAAGTGAGGAAGAATCAATAGTAGTGATAATAGTACTACCAATATTAGCGACAAGAATATTAGCTGGTGCGTTGTTAGAGATACAAGTCTCTTTTTTGTGGGGTGTGTAAAAATCATACAAAGAGGGTCATACAAACACAAAGACAGCCAAGTACACAGATGTACACACTTGATACATTTGTACATACAGACATACACATAAAGACAGACAAGCACAAAGACACACCCATCGCATAGGATTACTACTGTCATCACAACTATACACAAGTACAGACACACTAATCCATACACAAGAACACTCAAAGACAAATACAAAGACAGCCAAGTACACACACAACCCATACCATTACTACTGTCACTATCAACAGATATACACATGTGCAGAGACAGCACAGACATACTCGTACCATTACTACTGTCATTACAACTATACACAAGTACATACACACTCACCAATACACAAGAACACTCAAAGACAAACACAAAGACAACCAAACAAACACACGTACAGATTCAGAAGTACAGTCAAACCATACCATTACTACTGTCACAACAACAGCTATACACAACTACACAACCATAATCAACTACACAACCATAATCAAATACACAAAGAGGGCCACACAAACCATTACTACTGGTACCACAACCAGTACAGATACACTTACCCATCGCAAATACATAAACAAAACGTGTCCCTACAAGAATATCACAAACCACAAATTTGTGGTAAAGAACGTGGATGTCCGAGACAGCCCCTACGTCATCAACGCCATATGCAAAAGTCATTAAGTGGTAGTATGAGTCATCGGTTTGTGGGGAAGCAGGCGGGTGGCGTGAGAAAAGCCTGTCTTCAAAAACTGCCACTTCAGCTATGTCGGGTGCAGACCCAGTGTATAAAATAGACGGCGTCTCTTGTGAGCTCAGTACCAGTTCACGTGCTGACTTGGTTAGCTACAGAGGTATTTGTGCTTCAGGCTGGTGTGAGCATTGTTCGTGTAGTGAGCAGATATTGTTCACGTGCTGACTTGGCTAGCTACAGCAGTGAAACTTGGTGTGAGCCTTATTCGTTTCGTCGGCATCTGATAAAACAGTGAAACATATATTTTATACATCAGAACTTTTTTGTGATTGTAAAAAGTGAAAGTGTGACTTATGACCAGTTTATCAATATGACCACCAGATCTACTTTCACGTGTTCAGTGTGCGACAAAGCCTATTGTGATAAGTATACCCTTAATCGTCACATTCGGACCATTCACACTGAGAAGCACCAGAAATACCCCTGTCAGTTATGTGATAAGGTGTATAATACGAAGATGGCCTACAAAAACACAAACGAATACATCATCACCGGCCTATGGATACATCAGAACCAGAGACAACACCACCAACAACCTCGACGACACCACCAACTGAAACCAATATAACTAACAGTCAGATACAACCAGACGAGAATATTCTTGAACAACTGGTAGAAGACGAAGTGACCATCTTACCACCCGGGGAACCTGAGACACTACACATCCTTCCATCGGATATTCAACAAACATATAGAGAAAATTGGGAAGCTATCAGGACACATCACAAGATTAACAAGTATTTATCGACATACACCTTCTTTATTAGCCCGAAGATACAAAAGCCTATCAACTGGACAGATACGTTGTATAAGATTTTCAACGCTCAAATTAGTCGCTTTAAGATCAACTTTAGCTTTCATCTAGTGTTACGACATAGAGGAACACAAGATCTTAGATTCTATCATGCCTCATTTAACAATTCTTCTGTTTTAGAATTTCCAGCGCTAATCAATAACAGACACGACTTTGACGCCTTCCTTACATCAGTACACGAACATGACATTCATTCCTACGCCATGCAACAACGTACAGACACCAAATATACACTAGAGACAGTAGCTGGCATATGTTTTTACCTCTTTCATATGCCCGAGTTCCCGATAGTTTGATGTCTAGGTGACATATCATCCCCCAACTACATTGTTTTATATTTTTGTCACTAACCATGTATGTCATTGATGTTTTCTTATATCACTAAACTATTTTGATGAATAACACACATATTTTGGTGATTAAATATTGAAACCAAGATTTTTGTTGATTTTCTTTAGTGGCTTTCTTCTTACTTCTTGTTCCGAGAGACATCAACACTGACAGACAATGAAATAAAGACACATACTGAGATGTATTATGTATTTATTCAACTGATGCTTGCAACCAAGTATAGAAATTACACCATCCACCTCGCAGTATCCAATGATGTAGTTTATCAGTCATATACGTACCGACAGATGTAGCGAAGCTTTCCTCCAGGTCCTGGACATTCACGTCTGTATTGTAAGAATTATTAACCAGATGCTTACCCAGACGCATACCAAGTGTAAAAACCATCATTATTCTCCCATAGTTGATGACGTTATCGGCAAAGACTTCGTCAGCAATTGAAACAAAGACCGGGAAAACCTGTTCGGGGTTGATACAGACTTCTAGTCTCGTGAATAACACATCATGTTGGTTGGCTATCTGACGTACTAAGCGACACAACCTCGAGTTATTGGTCTCTGCGGGCTTGTAGGAACTAATAATAGTCAACGCCATACTCACCACCTCGGTGTGAACTTGTGTCAAGTCGACTATTGGGTCCATCATTATTATACCAATAGCTACCAGAGACCCACTGGCGTGCAGTTGGTGGTCAAATGGTCTAATATTATCATCCGACGCGTTTATAAACACCAATGCGAGTAGGTAGCTGATTATTAATACTCATGGATCCTAGGTGGAAACATCCTTTTACGGCCTTGATTGCGGGCCCAACGGGGAGTGGTAAAACCGTCTTTGTCCAACGGTTCTTGACCCATCTACCAAGCATGGTAGACCCCCTTCCAGAGGAAATTATATGGTGCTATGGGGAATGGCAACCCATCTACGAAACTATGAAGGGTGTTCAATTTAATGAAGGTCTGCCGGATGTGGAAAATTGGACAGGGGATAGACGTCGGTTAGTAGTCATAGATGATCTAATGTCTGAGACAGATGACAGAGTGACTAAATTATTTACTAAAGGCAGTCATCATCGCAACCTCAGTGTTATGTATATAGTACAGAACCTATTTGGTAAGAATAAAGAACAAAGAACTATCAGTCTGAATTCGCACTACCTAGTGGTGTTTAAGAATCCTCGAGACGGGTCTCAGATTACCAATCTGGCCAAACAGATGTACCCAGGCCGTGTGTCATATGTCCAAGAGAGTTTTAAAGACGCGACATCGGCTCCACACGGGTATTTGTTATTTGACCTGCGACAGGAAACACCGGATCAGCTCCGCTTACGAAGTCATATATTTCCCGACCAGCACCAAGTTGTCTACGTCCCCAAATAACATGTCTAACCGACTTAAACGTAACGAGGGTATGTTACGCTTCTTGGGTCAGACCAACCCAGCCACTGTGAAGGCAGTAATGAAATCAGCTTCCCCGGATCTCGTCCAATCAATTTGCGAGTGCTGTCACAACGTTTTAAAAGGTAATGTTCCCCTGACACCAGCTCAGAAGAAGCGTCTGCAACGACACAAAGACAGTCTGAGAGCACTCACTCATAAGAAATTATCGCTCAAGAAAAGGAAAGAGATTCTACAACAAGGTGGTTTCATAGGCGCCTTACTAGGCCCCATACTAAATGTGTTGAAAAGCGTGGTGGGTTTGTAATGGCCAAGAAGATGATCTTGATCGATCCCCGGTTGCTAGAAAAACCCTATGTACCACCCGACACACTAAATGATAGTCTACAGGATTTGGATCGTCAGATGCAACAAGTCCTGGAAACAGAAGATCTACCATCTCGTGACAAGGCCAGAGCGTATCAGCAAACACTACAGCGGTATCTGAATCGACTCGAACAGTACAGACACAAGCCTCTGGGACTAGTAGATATCAAGGAACAAAAACCTGAAGTCACCAGTGTACCGACACCAGTAGCCGAGACACCTCTTCAACCAACACCTCTTCAACCAACACCTATTCAACCGGCTCAAGTAGTCGAGCCCAAACATGTCGAGACCACACCACATTACAAACTCAGGCGAAGCAAGAAGAAGACTAGGATACCTACCCCCAAGTGGCAAAAATGGCCGCCCAATTAAGAAAGTACTACTATGACCCTAAGAAACCCGGAGCCTATGGTGGAGCAGCCGCCTTAAAAAAAATACTAACCTGAAGAAAATAGATAAATGGTTACATCATCAGGATACCTATACTCTACATAAACCGATCCGTCGCCGCTTCCAGAGACGTCAGACCATAACAGGTGGTATAAATCACCAATTTCAAGCCGACTTGATAGATATGAGACTATTACAAAGATACAACGATGGGATGTCGTACCTAGTGACTTGTATCGATGTGTTTAGTAAATATGCTTGGGCTATCCCTATCCAGAAGAAAACGGGGAAAGCTCTGGTGGTGGCTATGAGTAAAATCTTTGGTGATAGCCAACCGATAAATTTTCAGAGCGATAAAGGTTCGGAATTCGTTAATCGGACCTTCTTAAAATTTCTGAAAGATCGAGGTGTGCACTTCTTTACCACCGAGAATGAAGATGTGAAGGCAGCGATAGTGGAAAGATTCAATCGAACCCTGAAAGAAAAAATGTGGCGTTATTTCACCAAGACCAATACACTGCGCTACGTCAACGTGATAGATAAATTGATCCAGAACTACAATGGTTCGTATCACAGAAGTATTCGCATGGCCCCTGTGCAAGTCAACTATAGTAATCAAGAAGAGGTGTGGGATAACTTGTATAAACCGACATACATATCGAAAAAAGTGTATTTTACACCTGGGGATCGAGTCAGACTGGCTCAACCCAAACAACCTTTTAAAAAAGGGTATATGCCCTCGTGGACAGAAGAATTGTTTACCGTCAGTCGCATAAACCAGACCAGTCCAGTGACCTATGTGGTAAAAGAAGATTCGGGACAGGAACTACAGGGCTCGTTCTACAGAGAAGAAATACAACTAGTTGGAGACAAGCAAGTGTATCGTATCGAAACAATCTTACAAGAAAGACCCAGGAGAGGTGGTGGGAAAGAGTATTTAGTGAAGTGGTTTGGTTATCCCCATTCATTCAATAGTTGGATAGCTGACACGCAACTAGCTAGTTATGGAGACTAGTGGTGTGACTGAAGACAGGGTGGAAACTATGGGGGTGCGCCCACAACCGACAGAGGGGGAAAAACATCGATCTGTTCATTCTTTGGACAACGTGTACCGAGGCCAGAGATTGTATTTCTGTGTCAAATGGTGGTTATATATGCCGTAATTGCCGTGTCTTTGTTCAATCTGACTCAAGGCAGCGCAGACGCACCAGACGGCAAGTTGTGGGTAGCTCTAATGAGTAGTTGTTTGGGCTATATGCTACCTAATCCTAAATTAGAAAAACGATGAGTTTCTACGTAACTTTACCGAGTAATGCTGGACCAAAGGTATTTCCCAACAACCAACCAGGTCACTTTTTTGTCAAGTTGCCGCAGACCATTGATGTAACGACCCAATACGAAGTGGGCCTGGTCGAGATTCAGTTCCCCAATTCGTATTTTAATGGTTTGCCTGGTGAAATTTGGTTCCAATACTTTCCACCTAAAGGTAGTGGTATGGAACCTATAACCCTTGTATGTCCACCGGGTCCGTTCAGCAGCCCTGAAACTTTCATCGAGGAATTGAATAAGTTGTGTGTAGAAACCCAACTAGACGAGAAAGTAATCATCAAATTCATGCCAGGTACACCTTGGAAAAAAGTCGGGATGAAAATATTTGAAAAAGGCGCCCAGGCAAAAATTAGTGACAGATTGAAGAATATATTGGGTTTTCCAAGCTCGACTCTATCAGACGATAATGTCTTATTATACGGTAATATAGAATTAGAGATGGATAACGAAGTTAAAAATATCTACGTCTATTCCGATCTCGTAGCCGCGAGACCAGTTGGAGACGTCATGGTTCCTTTACTAAGGACTGTTCCTATATTGGACCGACTGTCACCTTCAGTGTTTCGTCTTTATGATAAGCCACATTATGTACCATTAAGTCGATTCTCCTTCGACACGGTGGAAATACTTTTAACTGACGATACGGGTAAAACACTCTCATTCAACGATGGGACTTCAGTACTAACTTTACATTTTCGAATCAGGAAACACTCAGACCTCGAATAGACTAAGATGAGTTTTTACGTGACAGCTGACGAGTAATGCGTCATTACAAATATACCCCCAAAATAACCCCGGACATTTCTTTGTCAAACTGCCACAAACTATTGAGCTCACCTCCCAGTACGAAGTTGGTTTGGTTGATATTCAGTTTCCCAACACCTATTTTAATATTTTGAAAGATGAGGTGTGGATAAAGTACTTTCCACCTCCAGACCTAGACGAACCACCGATGACGATTACGCTGACGCCTGGTCTGTACAAATCAACAGAAAAATTCATTGGTGAATTGAATAGATTGCTTTTCGAAGCTGAGAGATTTATCAATGAACGGCAATGGCTGCGTCTCGATGATGCCTTGCAAGAACATAACCGAATGATGTTCTCTTATAACGATATTTCGAATAAGGCTCGTTTCCAATTATATGAACAGGGGGCTGAAGTTAGACTTAGTGACAAGTTGGCAGAAATATTACAATTTCCCTCGACACATGTCACCGAGACTGAACCCAGTCTGTCTGGTGTGGGTGAAGTGGATTTAGACCAGGGCACAAAAAATGTCTTCGTCTATTCCGATATTGTCACCTCGCGGGTGGTTGGTGATGTGATGGTACCATTACTGAGGACACTACCTGTTCTAGACAGATCTACCACCTCGGTATTTAGGATGTATGACAAGCCACATTACGTACCCCTCAGTCGATTTTCATTTGACACGATTGAACTTCTTATAACCGACGAGCAGGGGAAACCTATCCCATTTACAGGTGGAACTTCAGTAGTGACGTTACATTTTCGAACAACCAAACGGTTTGATCTGGGCTAACCATGGTTAGGCACGTGCCAATCCAACGCAACCCCAAACTATACGAGGACTATTTCTGCAATCAAGCTGGAAGTGGTCTCCCTGTTTTTGTAGGTGGTCGAAGTCAGCGAGGTCATGGAATTGGTAGTTTCTTTAGTGGTCTTGGTCGCACAATTCTTCCTTGGTTGAAGACTGGTGGCAAAGCCCTATTGAGAGAAGGACTGGGGACGGGTTTGCAAGTGGCTCAAGATGCCTTAGCTGGTAGAAATGTTGGTGAGTCCTTCAAAGAACACGCCAGAGATGCTGGTCAACGACTACTCCAAGGCGCAGCTCAACACATCAGCCAATCAGGTAGTGGTGTTAGGAAACGAAAACGAGCCGCCCCGCCAGGTCAGCCCAGTAAAAGAATAAAACCAACAGTCAGAAAGTCGTCGACTCATAAGACACATCACCACCAAGCGGAACATTCGGATATTTTCTCATAATGGCGTTAATTCATCCCAAGTCGTGTGAGTGTCTGCATTCTGGTCTGGATCTGTTTAGTGTGCCTCCCACCCAGACAGCCGTGGAAGAGGGACAGTTTGTGGAGATTCATCCATTGGCCACGTTAGCTTATGGGGCACCCATCGAATTCACCATTTCTGGTGTCGGTGAAGATTACATTGATTTGTTTAATACTTTTCTTCACGTGAGAGCCAAAGTTACACTGCCCAATGGCGACGACCTACCAAACACAGCCGAAGTCGGTCCTATAAATTATTATTTGCATAGTTTGTTTTCTCAAGTAGACTGTGTCCCTGAACGACACTCTTATTTCACCGAGTGAAAATTCGTATCCGTACCGGGCCTACTTGGAAGCTCTTCTGAATTATGGTGAAGAGGCCAAAAAGAGTCATCTGACGTCAGCTCTATACTATCAAGATACTCCTTTGCACATGGCAGACACAAAGGGTGATCACAATACAGGTCTAGCCAAAAGAAGATCTTTAGCCAGCTATAGTGTGCCTCTGGATATGATGGGGCGCCTACATTCCGACATTTTCAATCAGGACAGGTACATGTTGAATGGTGTCGATATTAAAATCAAACTAACCCCATCAAAATCCGTCTTTAATTTGATTGCCACGGATGTAAATGGTGGGTACAAAAGTGTCATTACTTACGCCGCCCTCTTGGTGAGGAAAGCTAAGTTAAATCCAGCTATCTCTCTGGCCCATGAAAAAGCCTTATTGAGATCCAATGCCAAGTATCCTTTTAAAAGGGTCGTGGTAAAGACCTTTTCTATCCCTAAAGGTATGTTTTCCCACACACAAGATAACCTTTTCCTCAGCCAGACACCGACCCGGGTGGTGATCGGATTAGTGAATGCTTCCTGCTTCAATGGCGAGCTGAATACGAACCCCTTCATATTCAATCATTATCAGTTAAACTATTTGAGTCTGATGGTAGATGGGCGTAGTGTTACAGGCAAACCCTTAACCATGAATTATACCACAAGTCAGTACATGCGAGCTTTCCATGGTACCAATTTGGCCCTTGGTCTGACCGGTAAGGATGTCGGGAATGGTATAAATTATGAAAGTTATAGTCAAGGGAATTGTCTCTATGGTTTTGATCTGACTCCCAGTATATTAGATGGAGAACAGTTTGAAATGGCGAAATCTGGCCCACTGTCAGTAGAACTAAAGTTTGACGTTATAACGACTGCACCTCTACAAGTCGTCGTATACGCCGAACTCGACTCGGTCCTAGAAGTTTCCAAGACGAGACAAGTGCTAACAGATTACATAGCATAATGGATACCCAACAACTAAGACAATTACTCATGTCTGATCTGTTTGTTCGACGCCTTCCACTAGTCAACGTATGCGCTAGAGATCATTTGCCTAGACACATTGATAGAACACAGCCAGCTGCTTTGATCGTCAATACTGACACCAGTGCTTACTCTGGTTCACATTGGATCGCCCTATATTTTAATGGTCTAGGTCAGTTTGAATATTTCGATTCGTTTGGCTTGCCACCATTACACGCCGACATTATCCGTTTTATACAACGAAACTCGGACAGATCACCCGTGTACAATACCCGTATGCTACAAGACATTAATAACAGTACTTGTGGTCTGTATGCGTTGTATTTCTTATTGATGAAATGTCGCGGTTCGAGCATGTCACGTATCCTGCAACCCTTTGGACACAGACAACACGTGAACGATCGTCTCGTGTTTCGATTGGTTACTCCGTGGTTAAAAAAGACAAGTCCAGAACTGTTTAAAACTAGATAAATTCGTCGTTATAAACTGAGACGACCACTCGTCTTTTTGTGTCTACAACGATCAAGATTTCTACACCCAAGTGGTTATTCATGGCAAAACCTGTTGATATGACCAGACAACTAGACAACAGTTTGAAAGCGGTGACAGTTTCGCAAGACACAGGAACAACGACACTACATCTATATCAATCTACCGACAGTCAAGACATATTTCTACAATAATCAAGTCCCCCTCTGCTCCCTTTGGAACATAAAACAAAACACAGTTTTAATTGTTGTATACCAATAAAAGCCATTTGAAAATGTTATTATTTGTTTCTCTATTTTATTATGTTTTTTGTTCGATTGTATGGTTCTTCTCATCTCTCTCTCTCTCTCTCTCTCTCTCGCTCTCTCTCTCTCTCTCTCTCTCTCTCTCTCTCTATATATATATATATATATATATATATATATATATATATATATATATATATGTATATGTGTGTGTGTGTGTGTGTGTGTGTGTGTGTGTGTGTGTGTGTTGTTTCTGTATATGTATGTATATGTTTCTGTATATGTACGTAGGTGTGTGTCTGTCTGTAGTGATTCTGTGTATGGGTGCACGCGTGTCTGCTTGTTTCTGTGTATATATATATATATATATATATATATATATATATATATATATATATATATATATATATATATATATATATATATATATATATATATATTTGTGTCTGTATGGTTCTGTTCATTGTCTACAAACAAGACTGCATATCTATTGACGTCCTTCAATGATCTTTTTGTATATTTCTGGTGTACAGGGGAAAATTTGTTAGTACTGGCCGTACACGTCTGCCTGTTATTCTCATTATCAAAGGCTCGTAGGTAGCGGCGTTCCAGCTATCTGTTGGTAGAATCTCGATTTCTCACGAGCTGAAGAAGACTGATTAGTTTTCCAACCTTATACTACCGCCGTCTACTCTGGAATCAGCGGGGTGTGTGTTAGTAATGCCAGTATACGATTGGGTGTTATTCTCATTAAAGGTTGGTATGGACCCTGCTTGGCTTGTTCTAATACACTTGGAATGCTTAGATACGATAAGCTGGTCTCATAGTACAGTTTTAACTCTCTTTCACGGTCCGGTATAATAGTTTGTGTGACCCTCTTTGTGTATGTGAGTGTGTGCGCGATTGTGTATCTGTCTATTTGATTCATTGTTTTTGTGTCGTGTGCGCGGTTGTATTTGAGTGTATGGTCCTGTTCATTGTCTACAATCAAGAATGCCTATCTATTGATGTCCTTCAATGATCTTTGCATATATTTTCTGGTGTACATCCGAAGTATCCCTGTCTTAATAGGCTGACTGTAGTCTATTTCATTATCAATCCTTATGATAGTTTTGATTTCTATGTTTTTTTACCCCCACCAATTTATAGATATTCAAGCACATCTAATTTGCCGTACACTATCAAAAGCATGTGATAACATTCACAACTGTTTTTTAACTTGTGTGTTAAAAGCCTTGTGTATTGTTCGTGTGTTTACACGGTGTGTAGATGACTTTTGTGTTATTTTACATTCCTTTGAAATAGAGTAACGAAATACCATCGATTAAAAGGGAAAATTAACCAAGTAAAAACAGACCTTGTCCCGCGACCTCTCTTTTTTTTCGCTCGCGTGGGCGCGCCCCGTGAGTTTATTATATGAGAAGCCATTGTACCGGTCTCCTGATAAATATTAACGCTCTTTCATGTTCCAGTATGTTAGTTTGTGTGACCTCGTTTTTGTATACTTGTGTGCGCGCTTGTATTTGACTATCGTTGTGTTTTTGTATGGATGTCTGTTTCGTTATACTTGTGTGCCTGAATCTAGAAGTATAGGTGGCCCTGATTGTATGGTTGATGTCTTTGTGGTGTATACTTGTATGGTTGTCTTTGTGGTTGTATGTGTTTATGTATTTGTTATAGACAAGGAGGCTCGTGTAGACGATTACGCTGATATATTGCCTAGAGGAACAGTCCAAGCACCTGGAACCGTATTGACACGGGGTGATAGTCCTCTTCAGTGATCTGCGGGCCCGATCGACATCAACCACTCAGAACTACGACCCCCCTCACTATATTACTAAGCCCAGACTCTTAGTTTTTTCAGATTATATCCTCTTATTATATTTATAACCATCGCTATATCGACCACTAATACCCCTTACCACCATATCCATTACTACTTTATAAGCTTTTCGGTGAAGAAGCCACCCTTTCACTTACTATCACACTTACCATCACACACTTGATACCGACACGAACACCCCACTCTTCCTTAATTACATTCTCACATCAACCATCAAGAATTACTACGACCGTATATGTGGTTGGATCCCTCGCTTTCATTACACCTCTACCCCACCAGCCCCACCTAATCACTACTGTCTTATTTCACCATATACACTCTGCTCGTTTATCTTTCACTCACCACATTCATATAATCCGTTCCTTTCTAACCAAAATATATAACTTTCCCCTTCACACCCTTCATCCGTGCTCACACCCTCTCTTTCTATTTCCAGTAATTACTTTTACAGACATCCCACCAACCAACATAGACAAAAATACCTTAATTACTTTCACAGAAAACAACCCACAGATTTTTCGTTCCCACCAGGCAACTACCGCCAAAAATTTTTTTACCCAGTCGGCAAAATACCTTCATAAAACTATCAGCCGACATATTGGATGCTGAAATGTGTGGATGAGTTCCCTACATAACTACTTATAAGCACTAATGTATTCATGCATACGTACGTACGTTTAGTGGGTACATAACAAGGTAGATAGGAAAGTTCGCGGCTAATGTGTCTTTTAAAGGGAAGCGGTCGAGGAGAAAAGAAGATCAATGAATACCGTGACGATCCTAACATTTGCAGTGCATGTTCTCAGTAATCCACAGATTCAACTGTCGGGGGAAAAGGAAAGAAAATAATTACATGAAAAAATCGCGTACAGTTCACAAAAGAGCGAGGCCTTTACGGTACACACAGAGAGCAGGTTGGGTCATGTGCTTTACATTCTGAGGCGTTGTTTATCTGTATATGAGAAACGTAATATGCTGGCTATTGTTATGTTCCTGGCTGGAACAGGTGGCCAGCAGTCTGGTGTCAAGACCAGGTCGCGAAACTGGGTGGAACCCACTTCAACATATGATGAGACATTCAGAAAACACGCACTTTTACAGAAGAAAGTACGGGGGCTTGTTGAGACTGTGACATTTCTTACGTAACACAGGGCAGAGAATAACGCATGTATGCAATAATACGTTCTACAGTAATAATTCTCATTATCAAGTGCCTGCCGAGTGCAGTGGACGAGTTTGCTTCTCCGCATTTTGCTATCTCTAACAGCATGTATCTATTCGAGGGCTGACACTGTGTCATGACAAAAGGCTTTCGGTGATCTTCTCTCGTTGTCATCTGCGATGACCCTTATGACGTCATGGCAGAGTTAAACCATAGCCCATAATGGTGTTCAGCAAGGGAACACCAGAACGTGGAAAGTGGGTACTTGTCACGCAACGTGAAAACATTGCGACACGCTTCCCATGTGGGCTCTGAACAGACAGTCTGTGTTCAGCCATCGTCCAGGACGGACATAGTGAGAGGTATTAGAGTTACGGCCAAAAAGTGTGCCACGCTTTTAAATAGTGATGTAATTGTATTGTGAACTGATTGGGGAATAAGTGATTGTATATCCGTCTGTGCAGAATATTATTTCGACTAACTAAGGAAGGAGCAATAGGAGAACATCCTGATGTGCCTGTTACATACAACCAACAGAAAATAATGATCAAATCAATCAGAAAATCAACAACACCAGCTCAAGACGATTACTACCTTATGGACAGACCAGAACAAGTCATTATTCTGCGCCTCAGAACAGGACACATTAGATTACGCAACCACATTTATACAACATTCAAGATTGGTGAATCAGCCATGTCCACGTGTGGATTGGCACCGCAGACAACATATTACATACTCCATCCATTCATCAATCCATCCATCCATCCACCCATCCATCATGTGCCATGTCGATAAGCGTGGGTGGTCATGTTCTGCCATCTCATTCGATCACCAGAGTCATGGTTCAGCTCAGTGTTCCTGTCTCGACCATGCTACGTGGCCAAGTCATCCAGGTATTTACTTCTCGGTCTTCCCCTTGGTCTCTTCCCTTCGATCTTGCCAGTTGAGCCAGTCGTCACCAAGTTCTCCAATTCATTTCTTCTCACAACATGCCCAAACAATTGTGACTGTCTACATCTAATGACTCTAATCAGTTTACGATCTTCATTTGTTTTTTGAAGGACTTGTACATACTCGAAGACTGCTCACAATACGACATATCTAGGCAAATCTTCTTGGATGGTAAACTCTATTGACCACTGAGTTAACTAAATGAGATATTTAAATTCATACAAGAGACAACATTGCAGTTGTAGACACATTGTTAGCGAACGACAGAAGAAGAATCTTTTTTCCATAAATCTTCCCAGTTGTCACAAAAATGTCTTTCCGCAAATCTTGCGTGCTGTCACAACATGCTCGAGTTTTTCTCTTCTCATAATGTGGCAAAATATGCTGAGACTGTCTCTTGCTGGTGTTTGCGATAAGTTGTCTTTGTGTCTTAGTCTCAATCAAAACAATTACATTACTTATTTTGGCTGTGAAAAGAAATGTTCAGCATTCTTCTGTACAACCACATCTCTGGGGCCTCAGAGGTCACTGTTCTTGTTTACTAATTGTCCAGGATATACAGTTATATGTTAAACCTGGTTTTATATAGCACGCCAACATTCTTGTTCTAACCTTCAATAACAAGGGTTATTCCGTAAGATGTTCTTCATTTTCTAAATGCAGTTTTGATTGCCCTATTGTTTTCTTTTCTTTATGTCTGTCATGCCTCTTCCGTCTAATGTTATCCATATGCCTAAACAGTTGAACTTCTGTACTTGCTACAAATAAGCACCATTACCTTTAACTGTACATTCAAGTGTGGTCTGTTTCTTTGATAAAGCTTGTTTTCGTAGTATTCAAGATGAGGCCCATTTTGTCACATATCTTCGGCATATTTTCTATACATCTATGTTCACTGTATGATAACATAAAGTAATAGATAAAAATAATAAATAATAAAAACGTTAACCCTCAATGGCGGCGAGAGGAAACAAGTAGAATAATTATAACTTGTAGCAGTAGAATGTTTTGCATTGCTTCATGTTTGTGGTTAATAATGTAGTAGCATGCCGTTTAATGAAGCTCTGAGTGGACGGGGGAACAATTGATGCGAAATAAAATATATCAGGACTAATGTTGTTGAGCAACCTAATAGTTTCAGAGTGTGTGTGTGTGTGTGTGTGTGTGTGTGTGTGTGTGTGTGTGTGTGTGTGTGTGTGTGTGTGTGTGTGTGTGTGTGTGTGTGTGTGTGTGTGTGTGTGTGTGTGTGTGTGTGTGTGTGTGTGTGTGTGTGTGTGTGTGTGTGTGTGTGTGTGTGTGTGTGTGTGTGTGTGTGTGTGTGTGTGTGTGTGTGTGTGTGTGTGTGTGTGTGTGTGTGTGTGTGTGTGTGTGTGTGTGTGTGTGTGTGTGTGTGTGTGTGTGTGTGTGTGTGTGTGTGTGTGTGTGTGTGTGTGTGTGTGTGTGTGTGTGTGTGTGTGTGTGTGTGTGTGTGTGTGTGTGTGTGTGTGTGTGTGTGTGTGTGTGTGTGTGTGTGTGTGTGTGTGTGTGTGTGTGTGTGTGTGTGTGTGTGTGTGTGTGTGTGTGTGTGTGTGTGTGTGTGTGTGTGTGTGTGTGTGTGTGTGTGTGTGTGTGTGTGTGTGTGTGTGTGTGTGGTGTGTGTGTGTGTGTGTGTGTGTGTGTGTGTGTGTGTGTGTGTGTGTGTGTGTGTGTGTGTGTGTGTGTGTGTGTGTGTGTGTGTGTGTGTGTGTGTGTGTGTGTGTGTGTGTGTGTGTGTGTGTGTGTGTGTGTGTGTGTGTGTGTGTGTGTGTGTGTGTGTGTGTGTGTGTGTGTGTGTGTGTGTGTGTGTGTGTGTGTGTGTGTGTGTGTGTGTGTGTGTGTGTGTGTGTGTGTGTGTGTGTGTGAGTGTGTGCGTGTGTGTGGTGCGTGCGTGCGTGCGTGCGTGCGTGCGTGCGTGCGTGCGTGCGTGCGTGCGTGCGTGCGTGCGTGCGTGCGTGCGTGCGTGCGTGCGTGCGTGCGTGCGTGCGTGCGTGCGTGCGTGCGTGCGTGCGTGCGTGCGTGCGCGCGCGCACGTCTCTGTCTACTTAATATTCCCACAGGAACTGACAGTAACATTAGTTAGTTGCTTGTCACAGTCCTGCGTTACTCGCATTCAGGCAACGTCATCCGTACCTCAAATATAACTTCAGCTCGTACAGATGTTTTACACGGATTTTATTTCAGGCAAGCCTGACACTCATACATTTGCGACAAGGCGTTATCTGCCTGTCAAATCAATACACTGATCGTCACTCGTCACACAATATATATATATATATACATATCATCAAACATGATCACTCTCTCTTTAAGATCGCATGCGTTCACAACAATAGATAATGGCTTCAGAAAAACACTACGTCCAGTCGGAACGCCGTCTCGTCGCTGTCTGAAGCAGCTCAGTCTGTCGCTTGCCTACGTGGTCAAAATCCCTCGTGCGGTCAGCAACTCTGCGTGCTGTTCTGTTTGCACGTAGTACTGTGGTCTTAGTACTGGTTACCCTCTAAAGTTCTATTATAGTTTACGTCGTCACGGTATCCCCCGTGACCTAATGTACCTATCCCCTGTTCTCGGGGTTGGTCCCTCTGTTGTCCTAATTATGACACGTTAGTGTCCCCACCCAAGTCTGGTCTTATAACTGTTCTTAAGTCCTAGCTTGGGTGCTGTCTCTATTCTGTCTATACCTTTATAGAGGCCCTGTCTAATTATGACACGTTAGTGTCCCCACCCGAGTCTGGTCTTATAACTGTTCTTAAGTCCTAGCTTGGGTGCTGTCTCTATTCTGTCTATACCTTTATAGAGGTCCTGTCTCTCTGTCCTCTTAGTCCTTGCCCCGCTTCTGTCACTAGTCTGTCCTACTAGAATCTAACACCTTGACAGTCGCATATCCTTTACAGTATATGTTGCAGTAAACACCCGCATTTTATTGTTGTTGTGATCTCTTGGCACGTTTATGTTCAGTAGTTTGCCATTGCTTTCTGCGCGACCGGTGCCCATACCATTTTGTAAAAGCGCAAGGCAACGCGGTCTGCTGCCAAATAGCGCGCAGCTACGTTTCGAACGCGGGTATGCGGCATCATGAACTGCGTCCTTTAGCACATCGCCACGAAGCAGGCCAGTAACATTCATTCATTCAGTAACATGTCTGCCATGGTCTAGTTTGTACAGGTTGCATCATGGCATGAGTTAGTAACAAGCGCGGTCTGCATGAAGAGACCGTGCCAAGTGACCTACCATGGCATGACCACAAAAGCATGAAAAGTGTGTAGGAAGTTTTGCGCAAGGGCAAAACGTCACCTTAACATCAGTTGGACTCGAGCTACGGTCAGCGTTGGACCTAGTTCTGAGTTATAGAGCATGGCTAATATTATGCCGCTCTTTTAGAACAGTTTATTGTTTAGGCACTGTTTTGTATATTTGTGCATCTTGTGTGAAGCAAATTGTACTATCGACAATGTCCAGTGTATAGTATAGCCTTAGTAAAGTAGAATGTGAAAACTCCACCAATGTTGTGTTATACCAGCTACGTCGAGTTCAGTCTAAGTAGTTAACAAGTATAGACGGTCCAACATAGAAAAGCTTAATGGCCATCTGAAGCAGAAGGAAAGATATCAACAAGATCAAGATTAAGCATCTCTAAAGATATCAACGAAGCGCCACTGAAATAATGCAGGGGTGGCGCGTCAAGATGATAGTGTTGTCCAAGGCGTGTGAAGTTCTATGGCACAGAAACACTGTAAAGAAATATTACCCAGTTCGCCACTGACCAGCAGAGTAAATAAGGCAAGAACTGATTTAAAAATAATGCCAGAGATTGCTGTGTACACCAAGCAACAATCGGCGTCTTCTTGGCAAATGGCAGTTTCCCGAGCCTACACAGCAGCTTATTGGCAATGTCCTTTGCAGAACCTCGCTCCCATAACAATCTTCCGGAAAACCCCTCGATCATAAGCAAGATGTCCCGCGTCCGATACACTCATCTGGTGATCATCCGCCACATCCTGCACCCATCTTCTCTTTGGCCTTCCTCTTCCTCTCTTCCAAGGCATAGGCCTATACATCTCCATTATTGTTCTCTCCAAACTTTGGTGACGTTTCAATTGACCAAAATATTTCAATTTTCATTGCTTTATCGTCTTTAATAGCCAACCTTCTTCAACATTCATCTCTTGAAGTATGGATGCATTTATTCTTTTCTTTACCCAAGATATTCTTAGAACTCGTCTATAACATCTATATTCAAAGTATTATATATTCCAGTAACATTACACCGCTATAATGTTCACACTCCTGGAGGTTTCCCTTCCTTTGGCAGCTTCATCGGATATCCTTCTCACCAGTCTGCTGCTATTTCTATAAGTGTACAGTTTCCCAGATTCTGCTCAATAATCTATGCAGTAATTACATTACTGTAACTGAAAAATTAAAGCGTCGATGGACATGATAAAATCATCTCCACTGTATTTTGTAAAATGTGTGGTTTGAGTTTGTTAGATTTCACACATTCTGCAATGGTTAGTGCTTCCGTTTATCAAGCCACTCTCACAAGACTAAATATTTAACACAACAGGCATCATATGTCAATCAAGAAGGGAGGCGTGGAGTGGGGCGAGCGATGTTACATTGTTACTGCCCAACAACATACAGCCCGTGATACAATAAATCTTTTCGAATTTTCTAGTAAATTCTTAAACAGTCGGGTTGTAGTTCTGATCCGGCAGCTACAGATATCCATCTCATGGATGTATAAACAGGAACCTGCCTTCTACCGACAGGATTGTTCAGTGGATTTCCCACCTCCATCCATCCATCGTGTGCCATGCCGGAAAGCGTGGGCGGTCATGACTCGCCCTTTCACTCGATCACCAGAGTCGTGGATCAGCTCACTGTTCCTGTCTCGACCATGCCATGTGGCCAAGCCATCCAGGTATTTACTTCTCGGTTTTCCCCTTGGTCTTTTCCCTTCGATCTTGCCAGTTTCACCAAGTTCTCCAATTCATTTCTTCTCATAACATGCCCAAAAATGTTTACTGTCTACGTCTAATTGCTGTAATCAATTTACGATTTTCATTTGTTTCTTGTAGTACTTGGTCACTGGTTTTTTTCTGTCTGTCCATGATATTCTTTGCATTCTCCTCAGAAACCACATTTCCATAGCAACTAGATGCTTTTCAGCTTAACTGCTCGTTGTCCAAGCTTCACATCCATACAAAAGTACAGGCTCTATATAGCACCTCAACACTCTTGTTATCATTTCAATTGACATCTTTTTTTGGTCAGTATGTTTTGCATCTTGCTAAAGGCTATTTTCGCACTGGCGATTCTTGTTCTATTCTGTTCAAGGCATCTCCCATCAGATGTTATGACTGTTCCGAGATAATTGTACCGATTCACTTGTTGAAGACTATTCCCATTTACTTGTATATTACATTATGGTATTTCTTTCTTCCTAGTGACGACCATAATCCCACCTAGACAAGGGTAATTTGGAAGGGGGGGGGGGGGGGAAGCATTTTATGTAGTATGGAAGGAGGTGGAAAAATATGTGCAGGTTTGTTCATAACTAATGGCCTGAAGACAATGTATAATGGGCGTTCATTTGAAATCTATTCGTGCCGCACAGCGCGTAATTGCGTACGTTGAACATGATCATGTCATAGTCATGTGATAAGTACTGACCAATGAATAAAAGAGCACGTGCTTATCGTTCCATGATGTATAGGTTCTATTTCTGACCGTTGAGAAAATGGCCAGGGTTGATCCAAAATCCATCCAAAGAAGCTCAAAGAGCGGTGATTCAGTTTCTTTCATTTGAAGGATGTCGACCAGTGGACATTCATCGAAGAATGCAGGCAGCGTGCGGTAACAAATGTATGTCGAAGACAACAGTGACAGACTGGGCACGAATGTTTCAGAAAGGACGTCAGTTCACGACACATTTTCGACGGCCGGGTCAAGTGCATATTGTTGCAACAGAAAGAAAAAAAACATCGCCAAAATTGATGCAGCAGTACAGATGAACCGTGGACGAAGCATACGTTCGCTAGCGAAAGAATTTGATGTGTCAACTGGGACAATTCAAAAAGTCGTTCGTAAGAAATTGACATATTGGAAGGTGTGTTCCAGTGGATACCGTGAATGTTGACCGACCACCAAAAAGAGGAACGCATGGGATGGTGTTTGTACTACTTGCTGCGTTAAAGAGTGGAGGGTGATGCATTTATCTTCCTCAAAGTGGCAGGCAATGAATCATGGTGTCACCACTTTAAGCCAAGCAGCAAAAGAGAGAGCATGCAATGGAAGCATGCTGGATCACCAAAAGCCAAAAAAATTCAAGTTACAGGTTTCCGCTGGTAAAATTATGCTGAGCGAATTTTTTGACCATGAAGGGTTATTGTTGGTCGACTTTAAAGAACCTGGTGTCACCATCAACTCTACCCACTACTTCCAAACACTAGACAAACTGCAAAAAGCCATCAAGAATAAACGACCCGGCATGCTTTCTCGCGGTGTTATTTGTTGCACGATAATGCTCGTCTGTATGTCGCAAAGATTGTGCAGGAAGCATTAGCAAGGAAGAAGTGGGAAATTCTGCAAAATCCAGCCTATAGTCCTGATTTGTCGCCATGTGATTTTCATTTGTTCGGACCCCCAAAAAAAAGCTCTCAAGGGGCAACGATTTCACACAGATGCAGACGTAATGAACGCGGTAAGCACTTGGTTCTGTGAGCAACCACAATCCTTTTTTGCGGACAGCATTTGCCGCCTACCTAAGCAATGGGATGCTTGCCTGAATGCCTAAGGCGACTTCTTCTGACCAACCCATGGTGCATAATTCATTCAAAATGAATGCTGTATTTAATTCTACCACACCTGTTAATGTTTCTTTCATGCTTTTGTAATAAAGCCATTGGAAAGGGTTTTTAATGAACGTCCATAATACATTGATGATGCGGAAATATTGTATCTAAAACTAGTGGGTGACAGAAAAGGTAACAGAGTCCAACAACAGGCAGAAACATAGAAGGTTGACAGACCAACCAATGTATCATTGGTTGAAAGGTCTTATTAGAAGAAGATAAAAATCAAAACGTTCTTAAAAACCAGCAATGGATATCATATTCTTAATATATCAACATAGAAATCATGCTTGATGTTGAGGTACAGCAGTCTCTAATGGAATCATAGACATCACACCTGATGTTGAGGTACAGCAGTCTCTAATGGAATCATAGAAACCACACCTGATGTTGAGGAACAGCGGTCTCTCGTGGAATCATAGAAACCACACCTGATGTTGGAGAACAGCGGTTTCTCGTGGAATCATAGAAATCACACCTGATGTTGAGTTCCAAATGTTGCTATTATGTAGCCGAGGACGGGGTTGGGGTGAGCGCCCAACCTTGTATAAATACCCAAATGGCTCGTGCATTCCTCACCACTGTAGCAAAAGTCCAACTCCTGGCCTTCTCGTGACTGACCTGTTTTAACTAACAGGAGAAAGGGCGGTGGCGAGTCACTGGCGCCGAGAAAAAACCAGAACGCTTTAGATGTGCATGCACGTACATGCATGCACAGACACGTGTGTGCGTGCCTACACACCTAAACTCAAGCGAACGAAAGAAGAAGAAGAACACCTGATGTTAGGGAACAGCAGTCTCTCATGGAATCATAGACATCACACCTGATGTTGAGGAACAGCGATCTCTCATGGAATCATAGACATCACACCTGATGTTGGGGAACAGCGGTCTCTCATAGAATCATAGACATCGCACCTAATGTTGGGGAACAGCGGACTATCATGGAATCATAGACATCACACCTGATGTTAGGGAACAGCGATCTCTCGTGGAATCATAGACATCACACCTGATGTTAGGGAACAGCGGTTTCTCATGGAATCATAGACATCACACCTGGTGTTGGGAAACAGCGGTCTCTCATGGAATCATAGAAACCACACCTGATGTTGAGGAACAGCGGTCTCTCATAGAATCATAGACATCACACCTGATGATGAGGAACAGCGATCTCTCATAGAATCATAGTCATCACACCTGATGTTGAGGAACAGCGATCTCTCATAGAATCATAGTCATCACACCTGATGTTGGGGAACAGCGGTCTCTCGTGGAATCATAGAAACCACACCTGATGTTAGGGAACAGCGGTCTCTCATGGAATCATAGACATCACACCTGATTTTGGGGAACAGCGGTCTCTCATAGAATCATAGACATCACACCTGATGTTGAGGAATAGCGATCTCTCATAGAATCATAGACATCATACCTGATGTTGAGGAACAAAACGCACAGAATAAAATGGACAGCAGACCAATAAACTTAACCTGTGTAGAGAAACACATTCCCCCCCCCCCCCCCCCCCCACCCACCCACCCACCCATAAATATATATATATATATATATATATATATATATATATATATATATATATATATATATATATATATATATATATATATATATTTACGAGCAGAGAATAAGGTGAGTTAACAACAACAAAATAAAGATAGTTGCATATTCTATACAAGACATAGCAGTCAGTCAACTCTTACATATTTTGGTTGTTTGTGATCCCTGGGCAAGTTTAAGTTCAGTAGTTTGCCATTGCTTTCTGAATGACAGTCATATCATTATATGGAAACCAACGCAAGGCAGTCTGCTTCCAAATCGCCAGTAGCTGTGTTTCGAACGCGGTGTGCGGGATTACAAATTGCATTCATAACCCCTTCGCCACAGATCTGGCTCTATGAGAGTAAACACACACTCAGTTTAACCATGTTAATTTGGCAAATAAACATTAAATGGATAACCCTTTGCACAGACAAACCGATGCATCAGTCCTGCACCTGGGAATCACATGATACGTTTCCTAGAAAAGAGCAAACAATATAAAATGACACAAAGTAGTGCAGCTTTACATAACAGAGTTAAGACACATACAGAACGTTGCGGCGATTAGCCTTCATCAGCAAACAAACACATTCACAAACACAACATACCGTCAAGGAGAACTCCTGTGACTACATCAGAAGGTGATGACAGGACGAGAAGAACAAAAGCATGGAATAATGGAAGCAATGAAGAGAAAATGAGAATTGAAAAAAATGTTAATTGAAAAGAATGTTAGTTGAAATAAATGTTTAATTGAAAAAATTTTACTAGAGAAAAAATGTTACTAGAGAAAAACGTGCATACTCACCTCACCGTTCAGATCTGGAAGTAACTAAGAAAATCTCGGATGTGTTGTTATACCCGGTGCTGGGTGTTACGGTTCAGTGACCACCTAGAAGGAAGGGGGCGGGGTAGGAGGCGCGTAAGATTGAAGGTGGTACTAACCAAAACCCCATTGTGTTATTATAGGGGAGAGTCTTAAGGTCTGGGTGGACTGATATGCATGAACACGCGTACATACATAGAAACACCTCAACAGACAAAATGCTAGTGTATGTGGACATGTGCAAAGTATATCCAAGAGAGAGAGAGAGAGAGAGAGAGAGAGAGAGAGAGAGAGAGAGAGAGAGGGGGAGAGAGAGCGAGAGAGAGAGAGAGCGAGCGAGTGAGAGAGAGAGGGAGCGAGAGAGAGGGAGAGGGAGAGCGAGAAAGAGAGAGGGAGAGAGCAAGCGAGAGAGAGAGCGAGCGAGAGATAGAGAGAGAGCGAGAGAGAGCGAGAGAGAGAGCGAGCGAGAGAGAGAGCGAGAGAGAGAGAGAGAAAGCGAGAGATAGAGAGAGAGCGAGAGAGAGAGAGAGAGATAGCGAGCGAGAGAGATAGAGAGAGCAAGAGAGAGAGCGAGCAAGAGAGAGAGTGAGACAGAGAGAGCGAGCGAGAGAGAGAGCGAGAGAAAGCAAGAGAGAGAGAGAGAGAGCGAGTGAGAGAGAGAGCGAGAGATAGGGGAGAGAGATAGGGAGAGAGAGCGAGAGAGAGGGCGAGCGAGAGAGAGTGAGTGAGAGAGAGAGCGCAAGCGAGAGAGCCTGAGAGAGCGAGAGAGAGAGAGAGTGAGAGAGAGAGAGAGAGAGGAAATGTGCCTGTGATATACCACATGAGGTATGCGGAGTACGTCGGTCTACACGAACGACGTTCCACTCATACTGTACCCTATGAAATAGTCAGCATGGTTGATTGTTATACAACACACTTCAGGAGCTACTCGCCCAGTGCTCGAGTTGTTGGGGCTGTGTAAGATCCAACCACTGGTAATACACGTGAGATAGGTAGGCACAGAGAAGCAAGATGTAAGGGGAGAGGGAGAGAGAGAAAGAGAGAGAGCGAGAGAGAGAGAGAGAGGTTGGAAAACTGCATGTGACATACTGCATGGGGAATGCGGATGGATCGGTCTACAAATACGAGGCTTCACTCATACTGTTCCCAATGAAATAGAGATAGTAAGGTTGATTGTTATACAACGTATTTGATGATCAAATCACCCAGTGGTTGTGTTAAAATCAGACCACCGGCAATATAGTTGGAATATGTAGGCACAGAGAAGCAAGATGGAAGAGAGAGAGAGAGAGAGAGAGAGAGAGAGAGAGAGAGGGGGGGGGGGGGGAGTGAGAGAGAGAGATTGGAAAAGTGCATACGACACGCCCCTGATGTATGTGGGGTCCGTCGGTCTACAAATACGAGGCTTCACTCATACTGTTCCCTATGAAATAGAGGCAGTAAGGTTGATTGTTATACAACGTATTTGAGGATCAAATCACCCAGTGGTTGTGTTAAAATCAGACCACCGGCAATATAGTTGGAATATGTAGGCACAGAGAAGCAAGATGGAAGAGAGAGAGAGAGAGAGAGAGAGAGAGAGAGAGAGAGAGAGAGAGAGAGAGAGAGAGAGAGAGAGAGAGAGAGAGAGATTGGGAAAGTGCCTACGACACGCATATACTTCTTGCATATACTTTGCACATGTCCACATACACTAGCATTTTGTCTGTTGAGGTGTGTCTATGTATGTACGCGTGTTTATGCATATCAGTCAACCCAGACCTTAAGACTCTCCCCTATAATAACACAATGGGGTTTTGGTTAGTACCACCTTCAATCTTATGCGCCTCCTACCCCGCCCCCTTCCTTCTAGGTGGTCACTGAACCGTAACACCCAGCACTGGGTATAACAACACATCCGAGATTTTCTTAGTTACTTCCAGATCCGAACGGTGAGGTGAGTATGCACGTTTTTCTCTAGTAACATTTTTTCTCTAGTAAAATTTTTTCAATTAAACATTTATTTCAACTAACATTCTTTTCAATTAACATTTTTTTCAATTCTCATTTTCTCTTCATTGCTTCCATTATTCCATGCTTTTGTTCTACTCGTCCTGTCATCACCTTCTGATGTAGTCACAGGAGTTCTCCTTGACGGTATGTTGTGTTTGTGAATGTGTTTGTTTGCTGATGAAGGCTAATCGCCGCAACGTTCTGTATGTGTCTTAACTCTGTTCTGTAAAGCTGCACTACTTTGTGTCATTTTATATTGTTTACACTTTCACAGCTTTACCACAGTTCCACAAATTTTATTCATATTTTTCTAGAAAAGAGCAGCACTCCAAGCATGCAAGGATGCATCTCAGTCAACATCAGACTGGCACAGTCACTGTGCACTGATGGATGTACTGTGGAGGAAATCAGTGCACTTATAGATGGGTCTGGGATGACACAATGATAATCTGAACTGAACTGAATTGAAATTCTATGCAGATGTCAACAACCTCAAATTGACGGATATGTTCTTTTAATATATTCAGGCAGCAGTCTGAAGGTGTATGAAGAAGACAAAAAAGAAGAACATGAGGATAAAAAGGAGGAATTCACAATTAAAGAACTTCAGACACAACAGCTTCTTGTTGAAGGATATGTACGATAAGGAATAATGGAGGCCGAGTGTGCCTGAGGAAGGCTTGTTACAAGTGAGCAGAAAACACCAAGAGACTGGAAGATGCCTTTTGGAGTGCATCATCAAAATGCAGAACAGAAACTTGTGGGTACTCGTTATAGCAGATCTTCAATGTGCAGATGGCACTGAATGGTAATGATGAAGGTGTATTCTACTACAGAGACTAATTTTGTAAAGTACACAAACACAGCCGTTGCCATGGTGAAGGAGTTATGGACGCAGTTCGTAATGATGCATACTGCATTCGAAACACAGCTGATGGTGATTTAGCAGCAGATTGTCTTGTGTTTTTTACGAAATGGTATGGGTGCCGGTCATTCAGAAAGCAATGGCAAACTACTTAACGTAAACTTGCCAAGAGATCACAAATAGCAAATGCTGAGGTTGACTGTGACATGCTGTAAAGGATATGTAACTAACGTTGTGTTTTTTTCAACACAAACACATAAGTATATAAAAATATTAGTATAATATATATATGAGTGAACATGTATAATGTACTATAATGTCATTCTAAAACAATAACTTTTAAAAAGAAAGTACATACAAGCCACAAGAGGCAGTAACAGTATTGTTTTATTTGTATTTTATTTAAAATTGCAAGATTGATGTAACATGATCACCCATGCCAATTGGCAAGGCATTTGATGATGGTGATTATGATTATGTTTACATAAATCCAGTAACATTATAAAAACATCACTCAATTTGTGTTTATAATACAAAAAAATGTATTGCAAAAGGAAACAATAAAACCAAGAATTATAGGGATATTTATCAAAATCACAGAATAAAATTAATGAGAAAAATAACCAGAAAAATAGCTTGAGAAACAGTTAGTTTACTGATTATACCCATAATTGAAACTAACCGGTTTGAGTTACTATCTTCTATATTAAAGCCAAAAAGGTACTATAGGCGGTAAAGACATGAACTACAAGGAAACAATTAATAACTGCATGGTTTCTGCAAATCTGGAAAATTTTAAATGAACTGCATGAAGACCGTCTAGACCAGTGGTTCTCAAACCACGGCCCGCGGGGCACTTGTGGCCCGTCAGCTGTCAGAAAGTGGCACGCGAGGCCTCGTTATTTAATATAATATATCTTAATAATTTCAAAAAATGTAATCGGAGCATCCCGTCAGCGTGAGATAATTTACTCTGCTCGTGGTTGTTATACCCAGATATTATCGAATAGGCCTGTTCAGTTCGCAACAAAACATTTTGAAGACACTGACTGCCTTTAAAGTTTTAGAACTTTGTTGAAGAAAGTTAAGAAAGGTATGAATGATATTCCATGACTTTCATAATTTTATAACGTTGTGGCTTGCTTAACTACCGAAAATAGTAGATATGGCCCTCTACTTGAAAAGCTTGGGAACTACTGGTCCAGACAGTATTTACAATGGGCTACAAAGTAGTCTAGCAAAATACAAATCTGACATTGGGTAGAAGAAGAATCATCTACTTCATTTTGGAGTAATATTTGTCTTGCAGCAAACTGAAGAAACAGTAAGGAATAACTTTGGTTGAAGACTATAGCTGTGAAAAGGCTTGCTGCTGGTACAACATGAGGTTCAACGTGGTGGCTGAACCCAGTCAGATAACTCTAACTGTAGACCGACCAGCCACACATCTCAATGCTAGGATAATCCAGCAGTGAATGTCTGGTCGTTCTAACATACTGACAGACCAGCAAAGGAGGGATCTAGACCAGAACTACTGTGCACAGAAACAAGACTCAAAACAGCCAAGTAGCTAGTAAGATATGTAAATAAAGAAACTTGGTTAAAAAGGTGGACCACTAAAGACACCAGAAAGCTTACAAATATATGCCTGGAACTGAGCCTAAAGACAGTATAAATCATCTGACAAGGAAGGAACAGAAAATGATGTTCAGACACATCAAAATATCACTTAACATGCACCTGGACAGACTCCTACCATAGCTCAGTGCAGAATTTTTGCTTTGTATATACCTCATGGCCGGTCTCTCTGGCTGAGGGGTTACACCACTTTCTCCATAATCCCGTTTATCTACGCAGGGTCTCATAGCGAGGTTCGACCCGCGCTCGTGACTTGCGGGATAATGAGCCGGCCGCTCAGAAAGTAATGGCAAACTACTGAGCGTAATCTTGCCAAGAAATCAACATACAGCTGAAAGATGCTGATGTTGACAGCGATGTCCTGTAAAGGATATGCAAAACATTTTTTTTAATATACCTCATGAGACAGTCGAATACCTCCTCTTTGAATGTCCATCTCTTACAGACATCAGAAAACTGTTACTTCTACCAAAGTTAGATAAATGGAACAATTTATATGGGAAAACACAACAGCTGGTGAATACCTGCATGTATCACAACATGGCACTGGGCCGAAGGGAGAAAACCCAGGAGCTTGTGAGCAGCAACATTGCTCTCTTGCTCACTGAGGTAACTGAAAAAGTTCAGAAAGTCTCAAAGCTGTGATATGTTATTTGGCTGAGCAACAGTTAACATCTGAAATGTTTGGTACTTAAGTAACTTAAAACTGTTAAATCCTTATGGTTTAGTCAATTATTTCCTTGATGTATTGAAATATAAATAAATAATACTTCAAAGGTATCTTATTGCTACATTTTATTATGTACAAACAGAAGTATCCTATATAAGCACACACAAAAGTAGAACAATTATAATTGTAAGCTCTATATATATATATATATATATATATATACACACACTGTAGTTAAAGTATATACAATAAAATGTATACATTTAACTAACTCATTCTATACCAAATGTCCCTTGGTTTTTCCATACATCACAAGCGGCTGGCCGAGTGGCTAGAATGCCAGGCTCTCCTTCGGGAGACCCGGATTTGAATCCTCGGTAAGGTGTGGAATTTTTTCTGTCTGGGGCAAAAAGAAACTCTAACCTGCCCAGTTTGCGGCGACTGCACTAGCCATGCGGCCTTAATTCCTCAGGCTCAAGACCCCCTGTCCTACACTGCAAGGTACTATAGGCAGTAAATGAAAGTTTTGACACACTTTTCTTAAATGCTTCTGATAAAGATTCTGATTAATACTGGGGATAACACACCAGGCAGAGGTCTGTTTAAGAGCATTCACTCTGAAACATTATGTGTGCTGATACCAAGGTAGTGGCTTCAACCTCAACAAGGGTCAGTTAGACTAAATTGTTGAATACTTGTACTTGACTATGGGACATGAATTACAAGCACCTCAGAAGTCATGGTGGGTTTGCCAGATCGTAAGGAAAACGAGTAAAAGGGAAAGCTAATCCACATGCAAAAATCCGTCCGGTGCTCTAGAAAAGCAGATGTATGGACTAAGCTTGAATTTAAAGTGAACAAACAAAACAATACACACCAGGCCACACTGCTAATAAATCAGTGCACTTGCCACTAGACCAACATGACAAACTTTTGCACTTACGAACTTGAAATCACTTTTTTGTCAGTTGAACAATAAATTGATGTCACCGTACTTAGAACAAGCTACAAGAAGCTTCAATCTCCATTATCATACTAGAGGCTGATATCTGATTTATTTAGTACTGCTCAGTAATGTCTCTGATCTCACAAAAGCCTGGAGATTCCATCTTCAATTTGAGCACTGATTCATCAGTGTACAATAGAACATTCACTATTGTATCATCAAACCCAGCAAGAGAAGCTATCAAATATTTAGTTTCCATGTCTGCCTTCCCATCAATGGGAACATTCATTATAACACAGAACTGGCTCATGAGTCTGACCACTGTATTTGACATATCATCATCATCATCCAGTGCCTTGCCGGCTGGCATGGGCAATCATGTCTCTCCACAAATTGTAATCTCCGAAGGCATAGATCAATTCATGTGTTGACTCTCTTCCATGCAATGACACAAGACTGTCAAGAATCTTCTCACGATGTCTTCCTTTATCTTTTTTTTTTTTGGCCATATTTTTCTTTAAATTAGGAAGACATCAATGTTTATCAAAACTGCACCTACCATGAACAGAAAAACTTGCTTGAAAACACTTTATAAAAATAACTAAAGTAAATGTTCATTAGTTTTCAATAACTGCTCATCAACTATTTTCAGCTTGAGGATATACTTTATAATACCAGGACACAACTATCAGAAATGTCCAATATTTAATATGTAAATGAAGGAACTAATATCTTCACTGTATATATCACTAAGGTCAATAATAAGAAGATGGAATAGAAATATTTTTTACAGATGGAAAAATTAACAATACAATGATTTGCTCATGAAGGGGAAGTGACTAGAGTGTATATATATATATATATATATATATATATATATATATACACACACACACACATAAGTAAAGTGACGGGCCCTGTTTTACACTTAGTAGTAGGTGTATTGTGTATACCCCCGGTGCAGATAACATCACAACAGAAATGATTAAAGCTTTAGAAGAACTTGGACTAGATCAAGCCACCAGACTGCTGAACACATTATATGATACTGGAGATACACCTTCTGAATTATGTAATTCTGTATTTATTGCAATCCCAAAGAAATCAGGAGCCTTGGAATGTGATCAACATAGAACAATTAGTATAATGAGTCACATCACAAAGATTTTGCTACGAATTATCATGCAAAGAGTGAGGAAGAAAATAAAGCCTGAAATAGGGGAAGAACAATATGGGTTTGTAGAAGGAAAGGGTACAGTAAATGCTGTGAATATGCTGCGAACAGTTATTGAACGTGCTATAGAAGTAAACCAGGATATACACCTTTGCTTTATTGACTACACAAAGGCTTTTGATAGAGTTAGACATGTCAACATGGTAGATATGCTTGCAGATCTACAAATTGATGGGAAAGATATTAGACTTATAAAAAACATATATTGGAAACAACAAGCTGCCATAAGGATTGATAATGAAGTGGGACAATATCAACCTATTAAGAGAGGTGTTAGGCAGGGATGTGTAATGTCTCCAGATCTTTTTTCCCTATACAGTGAAAATATTTTTAGAAATGTAGAAGATATAAATGGAATCAGCATTGGAGGACGAAACATCAATAACATTAGATATGCAGATGATACAGTATTGATTGCAGACAATGCACAAGATCTACAACAATTATTAGACGCGGTTGTTGTACACAGTGAGTGCCAGATAACAGTCACTGTTACACGGCAGACAAAGAAAGATTGAAGGGATTTTTCCTAAAGTATGCACCGATCTATACAGTGCATAAGGAACTAGAGAGACAAGTGACGTCAGAGGACAACAAACAAACATACTGTTTCGACGTGTGTTTATTCTGTGGAGTCAAAGTCATGGAGTGAATTGGATATTCTTATGCAAGTACTATTCAGGTGGACGACAGGAGGAGTCATTTGCTGAGATCGAATAACCGTGGACCTAAAAGCAAGATGAATCTACCTGGAATTTAACGTCACGGATCGAAAGAACAGAGGAATGGAAAACAGGATGGGCGCTGAGGTGAAGGTTAGAGACATTTGGTATAGCAATTCTAGATGCTCCGCGTAGGTGTCACTCCTGCGAGAAGGATGCCCTATAGAGACGATGAATTTGTATGAATTATGTGGATACACCCAATAAAACAGGTGTTGTATTAACTTATCACCGGAGCCGCGTCTGTATTTTTGTTGACAAGTTCTTTTGACTTTGAGCGTTCATGTTATTGGGACGAGCCAAACTTCAAGAACATCTCGTGTAGATTTTAATAGTTGAGAGAGATCTGCTACGAAGCATATGGGGGTTCGTCCGGGATTTGAACCCGGGACCTGTTTTATTGGGTGTATCCACATAATTCATACAAATTCATCGTCTCTATAGGGCATCCTTCTCGCAGGAGTGACACCTACTCGGAGCATCTAGAATTGCTATGCTAAATGTCTCTAACCTTCACCTCAGTGCCCATCCTGTTTTCCATTCCTCTGTTCTTTCGATCCGTGACGTTAAATTCCAGGTAGATTCATCTTGCTTTTAGGTCCACGGTTATTCAATCTCAGCAAATGACTCCTCCTGTCGTCCACCTGAATAGTACTTGCATAATTCCACGACTTTGACTCCACAATATAAACACACGTCCGCTTCGAAACACGGTATCACAGCGTATGTTTGTTTGTTGTCCTCTGACATCACTTGTCTCCCTAGTTCCTTATGCACTGTATAGTTCGGTGTATACTTTAGGAAAAATCCCTTCAATCTTTCTTTGTCTGCCATGTGACAGTGACTGCTATCTGGCATTATGCAGCTAGGATTAGAATTAAATTGTAAGAAGACACAGGTTATGGTCATCACTAGGAAGAATGAAGTACCACAATGTAATATACAAGTAAATGGGAATATTCTTCAACAAGTGAATCGGTACAATTATCTCGGAACAGTCATAACATCTGATGGGAGATGCCTTGAAGAGATTAGAACAAGAATCGCCATGGCGAAAGCAGCCTTTAGCAAGATGAAAAACATTCTGACCAATAAAAAGATGTCAACTGAAAAAAGAAAAAGAGTATTGAGGGGATACATAGAGCCTGTTCTTTTGTATGGATGTGAAACTTGGACAATGTGCAGTTAAGCTGAAAAACATCTGATGGCTGCAGAAATGTGGTTTCTGAGGAAAATGCAAAGAATATCATGGACAGACAGAAAAACCAATGACCAAGTACTACAGGAGACAAATGAAACTCGTAAATTGATTAGAGAAATTAGACGCAGACAGTCAAGATTTTTTGGACATGTTATGAGAAGAAATGGATTGAATAACTTAGTGACAACTAGCAAGATTGAAGGGAACAGACCAAGAGGAAAACCGAGAGGAAAATACCTGGATGATTTGGCCACATGGCATGGACGAGACAGGAACACTGAGCTGATCCACGATGCTGGTGATTGAGTGAAATGGCGAGTCATGACCGCCCAGGCTTTCCGGCATGGCACATGATGGATTGAGTAGGTGTATGATCTTCTACTTCTGCCCTGTACTCCCTGTGTGGACATAGGCCTGCATCAACTCGTGCCACATCTGCTGCCATCTCCTGCAACTCCTTCCATGTCTTTCCCATATTATTCATCTCTATCTCCGCTTCTCTTCTCCGTGCATTTTTAGGTCTTCTTCTATTTCGTAGACTGAATGTAAATTTACCAAGAAATCACAAACAGCCAAATAATGCTGGGGGTTGACAGTGATGTCCTGTAAAGGATATGCAACTAACTTTCTTCTATTCATTTGCCCTGTAGGGATTCAAACACATGACCACCAAGGCAAACATGCTGGCCACTGTGCTACTGCAGGGTCCCTAGAGTATATATAATATGAAACAATAATATAAAATACAGGGATTTGTACAAGATAATAAGGAAGCACTATAACCATAGAAACAATATAACCATAGAAGACATTAAAAGAAGACCAGGTAAAGATACTGGTGTAGCAAAATGAAACTTTATAAAAAACAAAACATGAAGAACACTATACATTTAACCTTTGGTTAATCACTTCAATTATAGCCATGCTTGTTCATGCAGGTTGCAGGGGGGACTGATCCAAACAAACATTTAGAATGCATATTCATAGACAAATATGTTTTTTAGGTTGTGTTTATCATTACACATAGCAAATCTAATTATCACATAATTTTACATTACTAAAATTAAACATAATTTAAACAAAACAAGCAAAATACTCATATAAAACTATTTGCTTGAATAATGTGCACATCTGAATAATTTATACAGTAGCAGAAAATATTCAGCAGATATAATTGTTTCAGAGACTGAAATTGAAGAATTATTTGTTGCATATCTACAGTGTTGTGTCATTGTCCAGCACTGTGCTCAAGCGACATTTGGAAGGCAGTGAAGGCAACTTCTCTCAAAGAAATGTGGAGACATTTATTGAGTATATTGCTACATTTGAATATCTGTTGCTGAAAGTGACTTTAAATTTGGGTCTGATGAAGCAGAGCCAAAGAATTTCACTCTCATAATTGCTTGGCTCTCATGACAACGAGGCCCCACCTGATGAAGATCTTTTAGTGAAAGTGCAACACCACAGACTGTTTCATGAAGAGCAGCACAGCTTGACAGTATTTCCTTTAGAGAGATCACTCAGGGAATTGGGATATGCACTGGGTTTACAGAAAATGGCAGTCATGTTTAAGAGGACTGATTCTAATTTTGGACAATAAAAACAATCAACATGATAATGGAGGCATACTGCAACACTCTCTGCTACGAGTAGCATTTGGTTGCCAAGAGTAGACAACTCAGTAGCACTGAGACAAGCAACACTAAACACTCTCAGCTGGGACAGAGAGTAGCAACTGGATTACCAGCTTCTTCTTCTTTAACTGCCTTTTATTTTCCGATGGAGCATAGGCCCTCAACAATCTCACACCAATCTCTCCTCAAACTCAACAATCTCACACCAATCTCTCCTCAAACTCAACAATCTCACACCAATCTCTCCTCTTAAAACTCAACAATCTCACACCAATCTCTCCTCTTAAACTCAACAATCTCACACCAATCTCTCCTCTCAAGACTTTTGAGTTTGTGACTAGTTGGATTTTGCAGCTGAAGTTTTCTACAGGATGCGGTAGCCAGCCCCAACACTTAGCCCCTCCTTTATTGCCTCTGAGAACAAGCGTGGCAGACGGTAATTCCATCCATGTCCTACTAGCGTGGCAGATGGTAATTCCATCCATGTCCTACTAGCGTGGCAGATGGTAATTCCATCCATGTCCTACTAGCGTGGCAGATGGTAATTCCATCCATGTCCTACTAGCGTGGCAGATGGTAATTCCATCCATGTCCTACTAGCGTGGCAGATGGTAATTCCATCCATGTCCTACTAGCGTGGCAGATGGTAATTCCATCCATGTCCTACTAGCGTGGCAGATGGTAATTCCATCCATGTCCTACTAGCACTTGGGGAAAGCAAAGACTAGCAACACAGTGTTTGTTTGCTTCCCCTAGGGCAGGAGTGTCAAACTCAATCGCTCAGCGGGCCAAAACTCAAATCACACGTAAGGTTGCGGGCCGGACAGGATAAACATTCAATAAACCAAATATTAAACCTTTTTAAAACATTAGTATGATATCTGATAAAGTTGACGGTTTGTGTTACAATGCTCATTACATCTTCCATGTTGAGGACTTTACCACACAGCAATCCTTGGTGTATGATGCAGTGATATGCTATCAATTCACCAGTACAGTTCTCCTGCATCTTTAACCGCATCCTTTCAACTAGTCCACTTTTTTCGCCACACATCGCCGGTGATCCATCTGTTGTCAGTCCAACAAGTTTGTCCCAAGGCAGGTTCATGTTGGTTAAACTTTGACATACGTTGTCAAAAATGTCTTTTCCTGTCATTGTCCCATGCATGGATTTCATGTCCAATATTTCTTCTGCAACATTCAAAATGGAGTCCACTCCACAGATGAAGATGGCGAGCTGTGCAGTGTCAGTCATGTCATTACTTTCATCGACAGCAAGGGAGAATGCAACAAAGTCTTTGCCTTTTTCGATCAGCTGTGTTTTCACATCAGTGGCCATCTCACAAACCCGATCAACAACCATATTTCTGCTAAGGCTTACCTTTGCAAACATCTGCTTTTTGTCTGAACACAAGACGTCACACACTTTCATCATGCAGCGCTTCAGAAACTCTCCTTTTGTAAATGGTCGGCCTGATTTTGCAATCTCCTCTGACACAATAAAACTTGCTTTGACTGCAGCATCAGTTTGTGATTTGCTTTGGTGAAAAACATCTGCTGTGATGTTAGATTCCTCTTCAATTCTTCTACATTCTGTAGCTTCTGCTCAGAATTCAGGCTGTTTAACTTGTCTTGATGTTTACTTTCGTATTGCCGTCTCAGATTATATTCTTTGATCACAGCCACATTATCTCCACAAAATAGACACACAGGTTTACCGCCAATATCAGTAAACATATATTCAGCCTCCCAGCGGCTTTGAAAGGCTCTGTTTTCAGAATCAACTTTTCTCTTGGCCATTTTAAAGGCTAGCTTTGATTTTAAAAGATTGTGCATCTACTGACAGACGCTTGATTGATATCATGTTAGCCATAGCGGGAAAAGGTGATGTAATATCCGGGCATTACACTACTTTCATTTTTTTATGCGCCAATCCAAAACGAGCACCAGAACGTTGTTAGGTAACAATAACAATGAACACTAACTCACTACACAACTGTTATTTTCGCTTATTCTGATCGAAGCGAGAACGCTCTCGGGTAGCCTATCATTCGGAAGGCTGCTAATTAGTGAATTTGATTTGCACTTTATATCGTGACCATAAAAAAAATATTATTGCCTAAAATTCTCTCTTGGGCCGAATATATTTGTACATCGGTTGAGACCTCTCGGGCCTGATACGATTGTACGGCGGGCCGAATGAGGGCCTTGAGTTTGACACGTGCCCTAGGGCCTCTGGTAATCCATGGGTGAAATTATCATTTGAACGCATTAAATAGAAGAGAGATTTCACATAGTAAAAACAGAATTCAGTGCATAATTTCAAAGTCCATATCATCCTGCCATGCAATTAAATAAAACCAGAAATTTACTATCCACAAGCAGTTGCTCTAAATAAGGAGTTCATCCCACAAGTAATGAAAGATGAAGTCAATGGTCACATTAAACAAACATCAAACAGCAGTATCATTATTTCACCAGATGATTCCAAAGATGGAGATAAGTTATAAATACACATTCCACAATGGAAAATAAATAAACATTTCAGTATAACAAATAATGCACCTGTTTCCACTCTAGAAATGGCTGCTGTACTAACAGCGATAGAAATGGTATATGATCACCATCCCCAGAAGCTGATGATTGCCAACAGTTCTGGCTCTAAAAAGACCAAGTTGTGCAGCAGATATGCTACAGCAGGGGAGATTTCAGCTATTACTTATCTAAACACCAGAGAAAATTCAGTGCTGACTGTATGATTACTGGCACATGTAGGAATAGATGGGAATGAAATTGTGGAAAAACAAGCGAAAAAGACAGCGTAAATAATAACATAATACATGTAGCTCTGAGTAAAGACAACAAATCAACAATTTAAATGACAGCAGAAAAGTGGTTTACTAATGTGAAATATAATCTGAAAGAAAAACATGCACACAAATTGTTAAATGCCCCAACTAGAACATGTCATGTACCAAATGAACTTATAAATTCCTTAGAATAAAATCAATACTGAGACTAAAACTTAGAATGGCTTATTTTACTATAAAAGAAGATAAATGTACTAAATGAAATAATAATAATAATAATAATAATAATAATATAGGCCATTATTTCTTGGAGTGCAGGAAATATTAACTCTAAAGGATACCACTAACTTAATACATGACCAAGTACAATAAACCTATGACGATGTAAGCATGTTACGACAAGATAGTCCTAAAAAAGACTGCATGGAAATATGAAGTAATCTATTACAACAACAACAATTTCTTCATAGGGGATCAATATTGTAAAGTAAAATAATAATTCTTTAAGACAATTATTGAAAAGCTGTGAATATACTGACATGAATGAATACAGACAGCACAATATGAATATCACACTGAAAGACATGGTACTATCATGTACACAAGATGAAATAACAAAAGTATAAGTTAGAAAAACATCCATTATATGAAATAAAAACAGACATTATACATCCCAGTTATAACCCTGAAAGGTTGAACAGGATTATTGTTTTAAATACAATATACAATAAATGTCAATATTAGAAATGTCTATTCTTTCTTCTTCTTCTTGAGTTATTTCACAAACATCAATTCATGTTTTAGATAATATTTAAAGGCTGTTTTCAGGGTTTTGAGATCCCCATAGGAGTTTCCATTACTGAGCTCAAGCTCTCACATATCTAATCATTCATAGACTTTCCAGAAACAAGAATGCACAATTGTGAATCTACACTAAAACTAATGACATCAATAAACCAATAAACACTAGCCAATGTACAACAAATGCATTGTAATTACACTTTTAAGAGTATTAACTATATGACATACTATTTTAGAATTTCAAGAGCTTACACAAAGATACTTTAATATACTGTTTTACAAAAATGGAAAAATATGTACAATAATATATATACATAACTGCACCAAATTAAACAACCATGTTTAGGAAAAAGTCAACAGCTTCACATACCTAGGAAGCAAAATGACATCTACAGGGGACTCAACGCCAGAAATATTATCTAGAATCGTACTGGCATCTGGTGCCTTCAATAAACTGTTAAACATCTGGAAGTCAAAGACACTCAGCAAACATACGAAACTTAAAATCAACTCTTGTGTGATTCCAGTGCTAACGTAGGGATGTGAGAGTTGGAAATCAACGGTAGCTTTAGATAAAAAAATTAGAAAATTTGAGAACAAATGTCTTAGAAGAATTCTAAACCTCCACTGGACAGATTTCAGAACCAATACGCAAATAAGAGACTAAACAAGATATTGTATCGAATTTTATAAGAAAACGCCGTTGGAACAACATCGGCCATGTACTCAGAATGGACAAGATAAGACTCCCCAACCAAGCCCTCTTATGGTCACCAGTAGGGAAAAGAAAACGGGGAAGACCAAGAGAGACCCTGCGTAGAACCATCAGAGAAGGCTCATTCAACAGCCAGGTGAACATCCAGCATCTACAGCGGATAGCAGCGAACCGCCGGACATGGAGAGCCATGACTTCTGTCCTATGCGCCACCTTAGGCTCAAGAGGAAAGACAGACAGACTGACTGACTAACTGACTGACTAACTAACTGCAGTGTATGAGTTCAAGAATCGACATCACTCAGGACATTCTCACATGTGTTCCATCCCCTTCATCTGTAACCAAAGAAGAGTTCCCATGCTGAAGGATTCCAGTAGCATCCTGATTAAATATGTTTCAGTGTGTAACAAACTGCAGAGCCCAAACACTGCCCATACTGGTGGCTCCTGGGTCAAGGAGGTCATCTTTGTTTTTTATGCCTAAACTAAAAGTGTTCTTGGTAAAAGTATCTACCAGACAACAAATCTGAACTATTTTCTAGTTACTGCAATACATAAATAATTATAGTATGATACAAGTAGGAGAGTACAAAAGGTCTCCTTTTAATTTTTTGTTTGTTTACAGCTGAAAGATATTATCTGGAGAAGCCTGCTTTTTACTGGACATAGTTTTATGAATGCGATCCGTGTCATTGGGGTCAAGGTCTCGGCTACGGGAGTCATATGTGACATTGTAGCCAGTTTTTCTGTCAGTACTGCTGTGAACAGCTCCTGGCCATTGTAGTTTCAACAAAGATGGAGTAATTACTAGTCCACCGGAACTTCCTGGGCATGTTGCAGCATCATAGTATTTGATGATTCGAATATTCTCTGCTACTTCTCTTATGATTCGCCCAAAACTGACTGCTTTTGACATGCCATGAGGATGAGAAATAATGGCCACCCAGTCATGCTTGTTCTTGTGATCAATTGGATGTTGAATATTGCTTATGCTCTGCACCATTTGATTGTAGCTTAAACGTGCATTGTGCAGACACAGACCAATGGTATTGAATACGGCTCTCTCATGGGACATCACATGCAGGATCACATGATCCTGATTATTATTCACCCCTGTTATGGCTGCAACATGTCCGTGGATCACTTCTCTACCTTCTGGAGTATTATAGAAAAACTTGACATAAGCACTATCTGCCTCAGATTTGTCAAAAATGACATGTTTGTTGGTGTGAACAGTGACGCCGCTATAGTAGACGTGCTTCAACCCGGGACTTCCAGAACTAGAATTACTTGAATAGCTGGCCGTGCTCATGTTACTAACACTTCTATTATAAGTGGCGCTGGCACAGCTTTCACTTCTGTTGAGATTTGGTGGTGCCATACTTGTGCTGTCATCTAAAGAAGAATTAAAATCCTCAAAAAAAGTTGCATGAGGACAGCCTTCTCGCTTGCACTTGTATCTCCTGATATCCTCATCCACGGATGCTACAAATCCAGACCCATATCTCTTTTTTGTGGTACCAATGTAGCTGCTGTAGATGTCATGAGACTTTCGAGCTGCACTAGTTGAGTGGACAGTAATCTGGACCACAAGCTGGGACAAACAGCTCAGAAATGTCACTGTGTCTTCATGCCAGTATTTCATCTGGGAGGTCCTTGACCTGTGTTGCAATATATAAACAGACATTAATAGCCTGGAAAATTGAGACACCACTTGTATTGTATACTATCTATAACTATCATTCAAGCAATATTTTTCACATCATGGAAATATTGTTTTGCAAAACAAAATCCCTGTTTTATCAGCATATCTATAGCTATTTATAATACCAGCTAAATGGAGAGAAGGATATCTGGTGAAGACGCCGTAGAATGGGGATCTCCAGAAGTGTGAAAAAGTGGAATTATGTCAGCGCCTGGAAAGATATTAAGCAGGATCACTCTGGAAATATTAAGAGATACCACTGACAAACAACTATGGGATGAACAAGTAGGCTTCTGAGCAAACATATCCTGCACTGACAAGATAGCCACATTATGCATAATAATTATAGCAAAATAATTCACTGAATTCGGCACTTTAAATTAGATTTGTGGAAGACTCAGTTTAAGTTGGTTGGGGGGGGGGGGGTGTTTATGCCCCTAGGAGTATAGAGTGCAGAAGAAGAATGCTAATTAGTCGCTTTAAGTGCCTGTATGGAGCTGTCCAATTCAAAGCATCAGTAATTATCTGGTAAATTGAAAATGTGATGACTTGACTGAATGGTACATTTCTTGTCTACTTCGTCATCCTTAGTCAATTTTATTGAAACAGTCTTACTTTGTAACTTCTTTCATTAAATAAATGTTGCATGCATTTACTATACAATATTCTAGGATTTCTACTAATTTAAGTTTCAATAGCAGCACATAATAGGCTGCAGTGCCAGGGATCTGGCTGTGTTGTGGTCTGAGACCAACCGTTGCATGCACCTGTGAAAATCCCGACACAATTCAAATCATCATATTATAGAATGAAATGATTAACTGTGAATGCCTCACCTAGAAGATGTACATATTCTTCCTGAATCATCTGGTAGTTACAAGTTAAGGAGAAATGCTGGGGTATTTGTAAATGTCAGGTACAATAGAATCAAGTCATGATTGCCTGTAGCAGGTAGTGTAGAGCAGTGTAACAGAATGTGGATGTTGAAATAAAATAACAATTAGATGAGAATGTGGTAAGAATGAAGCTAAAGTGTAGACACCTGTCAATGTGTGCAGTGGGATTAAAAAGACAGCTGGGAATCCTTGTAAAAGCCACAGGCATAAAGTCACCAGAAGAGCAAAGTGCAGTATGCTGTCAGTATGTGATTGTAGAGATAACTCTGAGGTGACAGAGCTAGTTAGGGCAGTCTATCTCAGCCTATATTATGGAAGGTTCCCAAATGTATGACTCTACGTGACACAAGGTAAAATAAAGATTCTCCAAATATTCACAGATTTACTGTTCTGGTAATAAAAGATGTAGCTTCACAATGAAATATCCAATGTTCTGAAAGCACCTGCAGTGGCAACATACAACATAAATTATGTGGAATCCAAGGCTTACTGTTGGTAGTGCAATGAAGTCAGTTCTATTACCAAAAGACAAACATACTGAGACAAAATATAAGCTAATAGAATCTTTACATGTAGCTGGGAGAGGGGTTAAAGCAATACAGATTCATTGTACCAGATTTTATCCCATATAACTGGGTCTTCTGCCAAGGAAGCAGTCTGCCAAAAGTGTCATGCATAGCATGAACCTAGGTAGCTCCCAAGTCTCCAAAAAAAATAGCACTAGTGAACCACATGACGGGTGTGAAAATGAACCCACAACCATGTAGCTGGGAGACTAATAGCTTTCATTCTTCCTCTTCAGTTCTGCAGCAGACAACAGGAATCATGACTCTCCAAACTTCACTGTCATCTGATGTTTTGATGATTTTGTTGTCTTCATCTGCCTCTCTTGCCTAGTATCTTCCTTACATAAGGCTAATTTGATTATCTGGCAGAAAAACACATATATATTATCCTAGCCAGGTCAAACCTGGTGATTTTTAGAGTCAGCTTATGTTATCTAAGCTAATGCTATGAATGTGGACAATCATATATGTAACAGTTCAACGACATTGTAACAACCAATTATCAGAATGTGATATCAAGCCAACTTACCTGTAAATCAGGGATTGAGTAAAACTTGGCATGATTTTTACGCTTTCTACACTTCTTGTAATGTTCCAAATCAGACTCCAAGAGCTCATTTGTTGCATGTTGGCCTTCTTCCGTCGTTTCATCTCCACTGATATAATCATCATCATCCATCATCATCATGACTATTATTTTGAGTCCTGTTACTCTCTTTATTACTAACGTCTGACCTCCTGTTGCCATCTTTAGCTATGGACTTGAAGTGAGTGAGTCTCCTTTTCTGTGATGCTCCTCTGACACCATGGTCTCTTTCACCATGTGACAAATTTGCAGGTGCCGGGGAGTCTGCAGGCGACATTGCGAGATAAAATATTCGCTGGAAGTTCTACTGCAGCATCTACTGACAGTGACAGATCCTTAACAATGCCTGTATCCTCTGTCTGTTTCAGATCTGGTGGATCTAAAGAACACGTTGGAGAAATGGCAGAGTCTAGTACCTCAATTCCTTTTAAAGAATCTAGAGTTGTATAATTATACTTTTGGATTATATCTCCCAGACTGCCAAGGTTTTCCCCAAAGAAATTATTTGTAGAGGATCTGGGGCTTTGCCGTGACAAGGAATAAAGTCCAACTTCTGAGTTCTGAGAGTCACTGAGAGCTGGTGACTCTAGCAAAGTCTTAAATGTATCTGAGTCCAATGATTGCAGTACTGGTGGAGGTTCTCTGTACTCAAGTCTTCTGGATTTTTTAACTGGAGATAATTCAGAATTTAAAGAAATTGCACTTCTTGAGTTCTGAGATCCAGATAAACTGTCTTCATCTGATATCTCCTCATCTTCATTCTTCATAAGTCGCTTTTTAGAACCAGAAACAAGCATGGTGGTGTTTGACAAGCTTGTTCTGGATGATGTTATATTCAAAGCTTGGCGAGATGGTACTGTCAGTGGTGGAAAATCTAAACTATTCAAGAACATTCTTGACGAACTGTCTTCTGGTGACTCTGTAGCTTCTGTACTTCTATCCATGGTTTATTGTGCCACTTTCAAACACACCTGGCAAACAGAAGTAAAATAAGAAAACAATGATTACCTTATTACAGCAATATGCAGATATTGAGTCTTCACTGATTCATTATCATGGAGAAGATTTTGTGTGTTAACTATATTAATCCAACATCTGTTGGTAGAAGTAAAGAATATTTCTTTGTAAACATATAATTTTGAAAAAAATAAAACATACTTTCAGAAAATGATTCACAGCTTAGTTATGAAGTTATTGTAGAAATAAACAAGAAGCAAACCAAATAGTTTGTCCCTGTTAAAAGACATGACTTTCATTCTTTCTTTTTTTAAAACCATACCAGACAGAAAAGTAGAAAGCAGATGGACAGCAACACAATAAGAAAGATAATATCAAGAGAAAAGATAAGTAGCAATATTGTGTACCATCAGAGGGAGAGACCAGTGTTGGAGATCCATTATTGCCAACCTTCACTGTGGAGACAGCATCTGATTGATCATCATCAGCATGTGCCCTATCAACTGATGTTCCAGTCCTTGATTTTCTGGGGTTAATTGATAGAAGTTACAAAACTAAATGGCCTTTCCACACATCTTCAAGCGTTTTGGCATATGATGCTAATCCAATATTTGATAGACCAATCTGCACTCAATGGCTGATGTGGTCAATATCGTACCAGCTGCCTTTACTTCCCAGGACATTTCCAGTACCCATGTTTGGGCTGGGTTTATTTCCTGTACCCATGTTTGGGCTGGGTTTATTTGGGAGTGCAGGTTAATTTTTGTAATCCACTTTAATGGAGATCTAAACACACATGAGTTCTGAGCTGGCAAACAGGAGTGCTATCACCTGGCACCAGTGGCTCCCAATGCACTGATAGGGAGTCTAATAAAACACAATGACAGGAAATAATTAATGATATATTAACCCTACCAGACCGCTCTACAGATTTTCGGAAATTTCCGAATCTGCCGCTATACCGCTGTCCCTAATTTTCGGCATTTTGCCTATTTCGTGATAAATATGCTTCACAAACTAAAAATAACCAACCAATTGTGGTCAAAACTCATGTTTAGCCATTGCAAATGTCTGCCCCCATAGGTTTGAATTGACTTTGTGTGGATTAACGCGAAAAATTTATGAAAATTCACAATGAAACGAGCGATTGATGAACCAAGCACTTCAACAATAAAGCGAAGTAGGTCTAGGCTTTTCACAGTCCAACAGGTGATCGATATTTTGGTTTATTCAGACTGGATTGGCACACAAAGGTGGAATATCGGCGCTAGATGAAAGGTAGACCTATTTTCTACAATGTCTCCAAGTTACATCTTATTCTAACCACTTGTTTGCATGTAACTAACATTTTTCTACATCATGTTGGTTTTTTCTCTTTAATGCTCAGGAGCCCAGGTATAGGGGACAGTTAGGGTTAGGGCCTCAGGTCTGGTAGGGTTAACAAAACGACATCAAACACAGGTCGGAGCATAATATAAAAAGTAAACCCAGTTGTGCAAGGAAAACAAAACAGTCATTCGAACAAAGAAATACTAATGTAAACATTGTTATCATATGTTCTTTACTTTTATGAATTATGTGTTTGTTTTGAAGAACAATCTAATTGTCATTATGAGTTATGAATAACACAATCCTTCAGCAGATTCACATAATTTAATCAAGTGCGCCTGTGTGTAAACAGATCTTAAATCATGAATGGCCCAAATTAAAAACTGCAGAGTACTAGCACATTGGTGTCCATTTATCCCTGATTTTATTTCATGTTTCCTTTGTTCTTATGCATCATTTGTATATTTTCACAGCACTTGGAATTGTGAATATTCCCCACATGAATCACATCACGAATCAATTGTTGCATCCACACATTTCATCTGATTCCTTGCTAATGTGAGATCACTTTCACTTAACTAAACATGCCTACACAATAAAACTGGTCCTTCAGTCAAGTCAGACTTCAAACAGCAACTTGAGGTGCTTTAGGTCAGCTCCTGTTGACTCCACACACACTGAGTCAGCTACACACTGCAGTGTTACACTGCATGTCAGTCATATTTCTAAGCTTAAACAGCTTTCAAGGTCAAGAAATAACAGCACAGACATATACTGCTAACCTTAAGGACAAAGATATTAGATATCTCTAGAGTGCACTTGACTGACCTAAGTCATGTATTGTTTTGTGTTTTTCTTTAAGTCTGAACATGTGAATAATGGTTGTGAAATGTTAACACAATAGATGATAATGGTAGATCACAGACTGGGGCAATGTAGGTGTCTTCACAATCTGTGGAGTTTAGTAGTAGTAGGGGCGGGGACAATTAGCATACCCAAAAATGCTACAATACTTACATCTGCTAGGCTAGGGTAGACAGAGCATGTATATAAGTGGGCCCGGAGTGCTATGACAATGATTCAAGTTAATCAATCATTAGTCAGTTATAAAGTGCATTGTGAAGGCAGCAATATGCACTCAAAAAGAGAGGCAGGAATGGCAAACCAGAACATTTTTATTTTTATATTGTGTATTTTCTCCAGGATAAAACCAAATCTGAGTGAATTTTATTTAACATTCAGCTGCACACATTACTGTGTACTATTTATTACTATTTCAAACTATTTTTGTATTTACTATTACTGTCTTTTACACACAGCAAGGTCCCAACAAATGTTAATAACATTTATTTGAATTTGTCTTGTCACATTTGATCATTTCATTCCCATGGCCATGAGGAAAATGTGAAACAAACTTTTTTTAAATGGTAAAAAATGTTACTAAAATATAAACCGTAGTGTAGTATAAAGTTACAGCTCTACACATTTTGCTAATTAAATTAGTAATTTGTTAAACATGTCAATCAAACGCAAATATTATTAAGAATTAAACTTACTATATTTTAATAATAATTGTAATTCATATTATACAATATATAAAAAAATTAATAATTAATAATTATCAGATTGTTTGTATCTCCGAGTGCCTCACCTCTTTATTTTTATTAAATTAAAATATTTAATTGACAGTTTTTTGAGAGTTTTTAAATATTTAATTTATTGGTATCAACAAAAGTCAATACATAATCATAATATAAATAATTATAATACTTATTATTAAGATATAATAATTCAATTACGTCGGATATCATATTAGTATTATTACAGTCGTTGATTGACAATAATATTAATATTAATAAAATCCTACCTATTTTAATAATTTTATTAAGTATTTTACTATTTAATTGACTTTTTTTTTTAAAACTGTACTGTAAATTAAACCCCTCTCTTCACCTTAACTATTCGAAGACGTGTCTAGTAAAGTAAACTAGTACTTAATACTTACTTTATGACTCGAAATAGCCCTTCCAGTTAACAGATTAGATTTCATTGAAATGTTTACTGAATTGGTAAAGTTTGAAGAAATAATATTATTAATAACGGCGCTGGGGAATTTTCTTAGCGTACGTTTGCGTGCCAGGACATCCTGTTTGCTATATTTAGATCCAGGAATGGAATGGGAAATTACGCTCACAATGATTTGGAAAGTACAATACAAGTCATAAGGGAAAATAAGTGTCCATCCTAAAATATTGTTAAGTAATGCTTCAGAACAGGCTACTATACATCTATACATCTATAAATAAGTGCGTTACTTCTGATGCCTAGTAATAACAGCCATGCACCCCACACTTGGGATTTAACTTTAACTAAGCACGTCTTTTGATAAATTGACCTGTGAGATGGTGAAGACCATGCTTATCGGCTTCTTTCGACACTAGAAATACATGAGAGAGAGAGAGAGAGAGAGAGAGAGAGAGAGAGAGAGAGAGAGAGAGAGAGAGAGAGAGAGAGAGAGAGAGAGAGAGAGAGTGTGTGTTTAACGTTTCTTTCTTGTCCTTCCATGTACTTTTTGAGAAAATGGCTTCTGACGATACACTGGGTGATGCCAGGGACAATTCAGGGCGAACCCAGGCATTCATTCACGCTGTAAGAGTCCCCCTTTTCAACCTTCGAATTTTAGATTTAGCTATATAGGCTATGGGTGATTATGGTGTAGCTTGAAGTTTGGCTTTCGTACTTTGGGCTGCTTGTTGTCAGCTTCCCTGCTTCTGGTGGGTTGATTGCATTCGTTACTTTCTTGATGAGGTTTTTCATGTCTGGACAGAGTCGCGCACTTGTTGAGGACCAGGCGTAATTGTGGTCCCACCCCGTCTTATGATGCTGTTTTCTTCAAGGAGCTTTACCCGTTGTCGTCTCTTCTGGTGTTCCTCCTATTTCCCCGTTGTGGGTTGCCTTCGAATCTTCTCGGTGTTCGCCATCGAATCTTGGTGGTGAACGGTAGCGTCCGTCCTCTGTTGCTTCTTCTTCTGTTTGTGTTCTTGCGTCTTCTGGTTCAGGGTGTGGCTGTCTGGGTCTTGAGCAGGTCAAAAATCTCATGAAAATTGTCTTCTGTCTTTCGTTTCACATCTTGTATAGTTATTAGCTGTTCTTCATTCTCATCCCTTAAAGCAGTCATTCGATAGAGATCCTGTTCTATTCTCTGCTGAACTCGCTTCATTTCGTCCAGGATGCGCTGAACGGCCGTTATCTTTGTTTCCTGCTTCTTGTCTTTTCCCTCCTCCATGCTGTTGAACTTTGATCGCAGGTCCTTCAGTTAGCCTTCCAGTTGTGCTGTGTCACGTTTGGTGAGTCGATGGTGGCCTGGTACTGCCTCCTGTCTTCTTTATAGGGCAGGTTATTCTTGATGGCGATCTTCATGGCTTCCTTGCTGTCTTGGTGGCAGGGGCAGCCATGGTACCTGGCGCCGTGGTTGCCGAGGTAGTTGGCGCATTTTCTGTTAGTGTTAGGCCTCCTTAAGTCCTTGTCGATCTTTGCATGCTGGCACTGACTGTATGGATGAGGTCCAGAGCAATATCTGCAAACTTCAATCTCAGTCTTGCAGGTGGCACGGGTGTGTCAAAACTTCTGGCACTTAGAGCACTCTCGGTATGTAGTGCTCTGGAACTTGGTCTCTCTTGTCCCATTTGATGTATTGAGGGGTCACTCAGTCCTCCGATGTTACTATGACGACTGTGGAGGGGATGCTGTTCTTTCCGATGATCCTCTCAGAGCTGGTGATCTTGAGTTTCTTGTTCTCTCTTGTCAACATCCCCCTGATCTGGTCGTTGGTGAGATGGGTCTTGACTCGTTTAACGACCCGTCGTTTCATCATGCGTTGTCGAGTGGCTTCTATTGTGATGCCTTGCTTATATGGGTGCTTATATGGCAAACATATTTTATAGACAGGAGAAGTACTGAATGTTAACACTGTAGACCTCCTGCGCATGTCGTAAAAGATGATGAAAGAAGGTTTGTCTGAGATTGGTTATTGCGCACTGTAGAAAACAATCATTAGCAACATCAAACCAACCATGAACTGACCTACAAAGCGCTTGGGCTTGACATGTATGGTTGTGGACCTATACTCGGCTAGGAGTCTTAATGGTGGTAAGAAGAAGAAGAAGAAGAAGAAGAAGAAGAAGAAGAAGAAGAGAAGAAGAAGAAGAAGGGAGGAGGAGGAGGAGGAGGAAGAAGAAATAGTGAATATTTATAGATGAACAGTGAACAGACTAGAAACAGCGGCTCTAACAAAAAGTAAATATTGTATGTTATTGCGTTTAGTATATGTATTCTCTCTCTCTCTCTCTCTCTCTCTCTCTCTCCTCTCTCCTCTCTCTCTCTCTCTCTCTCTCTCTCTCTCTCTCTCTCTCTCTCTCTCTCTCAGATGTCTTTTATATTGTCACACTCTAATCTGATTGATCTTACAGGCAGTAAGCATACACCTATTTAGGTAAAAGCCAAGGGGGACATGTATAGCACTAGGAAGTGTATATGAAAGTCAAAACTTAGCACCAAACTTAGAATATTTAACTCTAACGTTAAAGAGGAGAGAAAGGAATGTTTCGTGTGGAATGGCTCACCTCGCTTCAGAGGTCACAGATTGTGAGAAATGTATGGATTTTTTTTTTTTGCCATGGCCACGCGGAAGTACTGGGGGATGAACAGGCTGATAGGCTGGCAAGGAATGCACCTCTGGGTGGCAGATTACCTATGGACAAGTGGGAGGTGGTCGTGCGCCTGTGGGACCAGGTGAAGAAGGAACCCGTGTGTGGATAAGATGAGATAGCGGGGGATTGGCGTGGGTTCTGGTAGAATCTTAAAACTGAGAAGGAAGACCAGGAGAATTTTCAATAAGATAACGGTGGGGACGATTAGTAGTGTGACTCTTCGCTGGCTGTTGAACGAGGGGGCGGAGCGCATATAGGAATGTCCTGAGCGCAGCGATGTCAGTTCTTTGCTGAACTCAAATCAGCTCAGATGCATGGACTAACTATGATTACACATTCATTAATTGATGCCTGCTCAAAATAATACTAAAGTGGTACCACAAAACCACCAATTTGAAGCTCATTGCGAGATCTTTGTGACAAAGATTCTGCCGCGCAGGAAGCACGATAAGAGGCTTCCGGACATCAGAAAAGCCTCCTTCGCCAAACTGTTCGGCATCTTACCTTCTTAACACTCTCAAGGGGTGGACCCAACTGTTCATACTCCCGGTGTCTCTCATGTTGTGCATTCGCGCCCTTCCTTCCAATTTCAAGATGTATTTATTGTTTTTCGTACTCAGCCCACGAACAGGCTGTGTCTGCCCACAAGCGATCTCGTCTTCGGAAGTCAAACATCGTATACAGGGTACGTTGTGGCCCTAGAAAGACGCGCCATACCATCATTTGCGACTTTTGTTGTTGTTTGGCTATAGAGACTTGACTTCGGGCGACATTTCTTGGCCTCGATGATCACTACATCGTGGTGTTTCGATCAGTCTGCAGCATCACGGTTCAAAGGACTGTTTTTATTTGGTGAGGTGGCAACGGAATCGGCACAAGTCACTGGCTGTTTTCACATCTTGGTTGAGAAATTGGTTCGCTTTCGCTTCGGTGAGAGGCATGTTAGACTGTTTTGCAGGCCGAAATGTGAACCTTCTTACTCTATCGACGTGTCCCACTCACTGTTTCCACTGTCCAATAGCTTCTTCTTCTTTCGTTCGTTTGAAATGTGTCTATAACTGCAATGTTGTCTCTTGTATGAATTTAACTGTCTTTTTTAGTTCACTCAGCGGTCCATAGTGTTTATCTTCCACTGTTGTCTCTCTAGACCAGAAGGTTTGCCTAGACATGTAATTTGCGCAGCCTTGGAGTATGTGCTCTGCTGTCTGCGACGCCAATCGACATGTGCACATGGCTGATTCACCAATCTTTACTTCTGTATACACGTGGTTGCGTAATCTATTGTGTCCAGTTCTGAGGCGCAGAATAATGACTTGTTCTGGTCTGTCCATAATGTGGTAGTCATCTTGAGCAGGTTTTGGTGGCTATCTGACTGATTTGAGCATTCTTTTCTTTTGGTGGTATGTAAGGGGCACATCAGGCTGTTCTTCATTTCCTCCTTTCTTAGCCATTCGATCAGCTCTGTCGTTTCCAGGTATTCCACAGTGGGATGGTATCCACTGTCTGTATGGTGACCTTATGCTCATTCCTAAGTTCAGAAAGTAGTGTCGTTAGTACTGGCAATTTCCCAGACAGGAGCGCCTCGAGTACTGATTTTGCATCTGTCAATAGCACCAGAGGTTGTGTACCATGGCTGATATTTAGTAATTTCTCTGTTGCTATCTTGATTGCCCCAATTTCAGCATCACAGTTATGGCAGTACTTTCCTGCTGGTACTCTGGACGTGTCCCTAGTATTATTTGGGTATTCTAAATACACTCCCGCCCCTCCATTTCGAACAGATGGAGGTTGACATGTCTGCTGCTGATTTAGAACCCTGGACTCCCCCTCTGCCGTGCGTCCACCTTGACGAGGTAGAGGGGCTTGCGCGTTCCAATGACCCCAAGAGCTATGCCGACGGTAGCACAGCTACTGGTAGGGTCACCCATGTCGGACAGGTCAAGGGAGAGGGACCAGACGAAGTGACGCACAAACCTGCTGCCTTGTAGGTAGACTGGGGACAGTCAAAGGCTAGGGAAAGCATCCCGAAAAATGCTTGTCGAAATCGGATGTACTAAGCCACAGGCTTGACAAAGAAGTGCAACGTAACTTTATCATTTCATGATGCCACAGATGAAAATTAATCGTTATGGTGCTAATCCCGTGAAGTCCCATCAGGCGGTGATAGTGCCGGGCCCCCTGCCTCGAGGGGGTCCACCCATGACTACTGGTGGTCACCTTCCCCTGTGCTGTGGAGTCAAGGCACAGAGGAGTAGGTTAAGAGCTATTGACCAAATACCAAGGACACTCAACATACTACAGTGGAATGCCGAAGGAGTTTATAACAAGAAAGAATCCCTGACACAGCGTCTTCATAAAGATAGAATAGATGTGGCATGCATTCAAGAGACACACCTCAACGCCAAGCGCAAATTTTCAGTCAGGGGATATCAGGCCACACGTTTCGACCGCGAAGGACATAAAGGAGGAGTTCTAATACTTACACGAAATACAATACCTTGCAGCGAAGTATCTGTGATCTCTGACAACCAAACAGAAATTATAGGTGTTGATATAATGATAAAGGACGTGAAAATAAGAATTTACAATCTTTATAGCCCAGCAGATAAGGATCTTACACTCTCAAACATGAAAATAACTGACACAAATTGCATTATTGTCGGAGACTTTAATAGCCGTTCAGAAAGATGGGGATACCCAGATACTGACAAAAGAGGAGATGAAGTGGAGGACTGGGAAATAGACTCAAATCTCCATCTACTCAACAAAGCGGATGACACACCGAGCTTCTACTCCAGAAGATGGATTACCACTTCTACTCCAGACTTAGCTTTCTGCACAGGAGACATCCTCCACAAAATCGACCGCCATGTGCTGGACCAATTAGCAGGTAGTGACCACAGACCAATCAAGCTTGTAATGAATATGGAGTATGTTCCACAGGAGCAAAAGCCCTTGCCCCGCTGGAATTACAAACGAGCAGATTGGGACAGATTTGCCACACTAACAGACAAATATTGTGAAAACATAAATACACGATATGGCAACATGAAGCAAATGGTGGAAAGTCTAAACAGAGCAATAATACAGGCAGCCACTGAGTCCATTCCAAGAGGAGCGAGGAAAAATTACAAACCATACTGGACTGAAGAACTACAAAGTTTGGAGGACAAAGTTGAAGATGCCAGGAAGACAGCAGAGAGAGAACAAACAATTGAAGCGAACATCTCTCTCAAAGCCATCTCAGCAAAATATAAAAGAACAGTAAATCAAACAACAAGAGATTGTTGGAGGGAAAAAACAGAAAACCTGAATTTTGACAGGGATGGAAACAAACTATGGAAACTAGTGAAAGCCATGAACAATGAAGGACCTAGAAACAAACAAATAACAATTAAACAAGGAAATGCCTTGCTTACAGGAAAAAAGGCTGCAATTGCACTAATGGAACACTATACCAGTGCAAACCACATTGATATTACAACCGAACAGAAGAAAGCAATCAAAGATAAACAGATACATCATAGTAATACAGAGACAGCAGCAGAATATATGATGGCAAATCTAACAATGGAAGAAATGGAACAGGCAATGAATACCCTAAAAAAGAAGAAATCACCAGGAAAGGATGGAATCACAAATGAAATGCTAATAGGACTAGGGACAAAGGCAAAAAAGAAACTACTAGCAGTCCTAAATTACAGCTGGAAGAGGGGAATAGTCCCACAGGCATGGAAGGAAGCTATACTAATACCAGTCCCAAAGAAAGGAAAAGACCTGGAAGAACCAAATGGCTATCGACCTAGCAGTCTACTTAGCTGTGTAGGAAAATTAATGGAACGCATTATCAATGGCAGGCTAACATGGCATCTGGAAGAAAACAAACTCTTAACACCACACCAAGCAGGATTCAGAAAGTACAGATCCACTGAAGATCAAATAACCTATATAGCTCAGGAAATAGAGGATGCCTTCCAAGAGAAAACGCACACACTAGCGGTCTGGATAGATTTAGAAAAAGCATTTGATAAAGTATGGAAGGAAGGACTGAAAGTAAAACTGCAAAAAATGCATGTTTGTGGGAAAATGTACAAATGGATCAGCCACTACCTTGAGAACAGAACTGCCAGGACAAAAGTACAAGGACAAACCAGCAAAATGATGCTGTTGGAGCAAGGTGTCCCCCAAGGAGGAGTTCTTTCACCAACATTATTCCTAGCATATATAAACGACATCACGGAAAATTTTCCAGCCAGAGTACACACATCATCCTTTGCAGATGACCTAGCCATATGGACATCTGAAGAATATATTAGTACAGCTAACAGCAGAATACAGCAAGCCCTATTAGCACTAGAGGACTGGTCAAAATCATGGCTAGTGAAGATAAGTGAGGAGAAAACAACATGCACAGTGTTCTCCCTCTCAAATAAAACTCAGCAACCTAAGCTGGTATTGAATGGAAAAATATTGCGCCATGAAGAAAATCCAAACTATCTCGGAGTCACCTTTGATCGTCGCCTGACATGGAAAACACAGGTTGAGAAAAATCGAACAAGAGCAAGGCAAAGAATGGCAATCATGAAAAAGCTTGCTGGTACAACGTGGGGAGCAGATGAGAAAGTTCTCAAGAAGCTATATACTGGACGGGTGAGGCCAGTACTGGAATATGGCATTGCAGCTTGGGCAACAGCAGCTAAGTCAAACTTTAACAAAATAAGTAGAGTCCAAAACCAAGGAATGCGAATCATAACTGGAAGCCTGAAGACAACGCCTATTAATGAACTAGAAAAGATCACTTGTTTACAACCAATGCAGGACAGAAGAGATAGCAGAGCCCAGCAACAAGCAGAAAAATTTAGAAGATTGATAGACCACCCTATGTATAACAGGTTTAATGGTTTTGGAAAAGGAAGACTGAAGCGTAGCAACTTTGTAGAAACTGCAAAATGAAAGATTAGGGCAGATCCCATACTTAACATATCAACAGTCAAGCCCATTTACTATGCACACAACTTCCCAGCTTGGAGACAGCAGCAACTGCCTGAGATGATAGAAAACATTCCTGGTATTGAGAAAAAGAACACTCAGCATGAAACCGAAAGAAGAGAAATAACCCTAAACTACATAAAAGAACATTACCCAAGCAGCAATTGGACCCATGCATATACAGATGGATCAGCCAAAAATTCAATAGAGAATGGAGGAGGAGGAATTCTCCTAAATTTAAAAAATGGAGTGAAAAAAACACATTCAGTGGCAACTGGAAAGTTTTCAAGTAACTTCAAAGCAGAGGTAGAGGCTCTGAAAACTGCAGCAGAAATGCTCTTGATGGAGGAAAATAAAGAGAAGCAAATAGCTATCTTCACAGATGCAAAGTCAGCTGTCTCAATACTGAAGAGCAATAACAGCACAGAAATAGCTGACCTAAGAGCAGCACTCCATGGTCTAAGCCAGAAATCCAAAAAAGTTGTAATACAGTGGATCCCATCACATTGCAGTATACCTGGAAATGAAGAGGCTGACAGACTGGCAAAAGAGGGCGGACGACTACCACAGCCTGACATAGACATAACTTACAATGAGGCAAAGAGGTTGATAAAAAGCACCTATAAAACCAAATGGGAATCAGAGCATCCAGGCCACCAGAAGGATGATGCATATTACAAACTCGACCGAAGAGAACAAGTAGCAATCTTCAGACTCCGCACAGGACATAACAGGCTGAAATACCACTTGTTCAATAAACTAAAAATAGGAGATACCGATGAATGTAATTGTCGAACTGGAAAAATGACAGCAAAACATTTGCTGCAGGATTGCCCAATATATGCAGAACAGAGAAAGATATTTTGGCCCACACCTGCTTCATTTGAGGACAAGCTCTATGGAGATATCAACAAGCTCAAGTTGACCGCAGCTTACTTTAACTACATACAGGTTGACATTTAAAGGTGTATGAAGAAGTATTCAGACTGCCACACTTCATACCACAGGTATGTCGGTTACAAAAGCCTCCCAGAGGCATGAAATGGAATATTGCTCGGATAGCAAATCCATTACGTGGAAAGTCCGAATCAAAAGCTCACTGTGTGAGCTTCATAAAAGGTGGAAAAAGTGTCCTAGTGGCACGAAATGGAATATTGCTTGGATAGCAAATCCATTACGTGGAAAGTCCGAATCAAAAGCTCACTGTGTGGGCTTCAAATAAGGTGGAAAAAGTGTCCTAGTGGCACGAAATGGAATATTGCTCGGATAGCAAATCCATTGCGCGGAAAGTCCGAGTCGAAAGCTCACTGTGTGGATGTCATCTGCACACTGCATTCTTCTGGTTTCCGGAAGAACAGCCTATGGTGAACGGAAGGCCCAATATACGGAAGTGAGGCTAAGCAGCCATGTGCAGGACGTGACGATTCCTTGGGTGAGCCCAGTACCAGAGCGCTGTGCATTGGCTCTGCAATTATGGAAGCCTCCTTGGATGGCGGGGAATGCCCATGGTCTGCCCCTGCCTTCCCTTGAGGGCTGACCAGGATGTCTTTGGCTGTTCTATATGGGCCAGCTAGGATGGGAGATAACACCACACCAGTGAGAGTCAAACGTCCTAAGAAACCCCCGGGAAGGTTAACCCGGTCAACAAATGCCCGCAGAAGTCGGATGTGTCGGCCTAACGGCGCAAGAACGCAGCTCTGCTGTAAACAGGCACAACGCAATCACATCCGGAAAAAAAACTCCGGATGAATGAAGAAGAAGAAGAAGATTTCAACCACATAAAGAGATTAGTCAACAATGGAGAGACAATGGATATTAAACATCTACCACTCAAATAATTTTTAGATGATGTCTGTCATAATCTTCCTTTCATTTCTATAATTCTCAAGCGATATTTAAGAATAAAAATCAGTAACCAGTACACAATTATAACAGGAGAAATTGAATAACTCAGATATGTGCACTATACAATACTTTACATGTAATAGGTGTTACCCTATCACAGCTGAAATGACACATGAAACTGAGTTCAACATTTGATGGAGGGGGGTGTGGTGTCTGTGTCTTGCTCTCTCTCTCTCTCTCTTCCTTTCTTGTTCCTGTTTGTATTTATTTACGAGCAACTAAGAAGTATTTATTTAAAACTTACAAATATCACTAGGATAATCCACTTTTCACTGAGCATGTTTATGCTTGTGACCTACACTACTGAGGTCAAGGTCTCAGCTATGAGAGTCAAAGATCACATTGTAGCCTGCATAACTGTGAACTATGATTACACAAATTGTGAACTGCTCCTGGCCACTGGTGTCTCAGCAAAGATGGAGTTATGATCAGTCCACCAGAACATCCAGGGCATATTAGGCTACCACAAAATTCAATGATTCCAGCATACTCTGCAATTTCTCCTATTATGTGTCCAAAACTAACTACCTTCACTACTCCATGGGGATTTACACAAGCTATTGTCATAAGATGGCTTTTCCTTCTGCAGTGTTCTAGAAAAACTTGACATCTGCTTCAGATTCATCAAAAATGGCATGTTTGTTGGTGTGAACAGTGACAACACTATAGAAGACATGCTTCAACCCTGGATTTGTAGAACTAGAAATAATTGAAGAGCTGGTTGGGCTTATGTTACACTGCTATTAAAACTTATGCTGGCAAAGCTGTCATTGTAACTGAGACTTGGTGGAGCCATACTTGTACTGTCATCAAGAGAGAAATACATTTTAACTGAGACTTGGTGCAGCCATACTTGTACTGTCATCAAGAGAGAAAAACATTTTAACTGAGACTTGGTGCAGCCATACTTGCACTGTCATCAAGAGAGAAATACATTTTAACTGAGACTTGGTGGAGCCATACTTGTACTGTCATCAAGAGAGAAATACATTTTAACTGAGACTTGGTGCAGCCATACTTGTACTGTCATCAAGAGAGAAATACATTTTAACTGAGACTTGGTGGAGCCATACTTGTACTGTCATCAAGAGAGAAAAACATTTTAACTGAGACTTGGTGGAGCCATACTTGTACTGTCATCAAGAGAAAAATACATTTTAACTGAGACTTGGTGGAGCCATACTTGTACTGTCATCTAGAGAAAAATACAAATCCTCAAAACAGTTGCAAAAGGACAGCCATCTCATATCGTCTGCATTAGTATCTTTTGATGTCCCGCTTCATGAATGCTACAAATCCAGATCTATATGTTTTTTTATTTTAAATGTCATTGTGCTTTGAGGCAGCACTAGTTGAGTGGACAGTAATCTGGAGCACAAGCTGGGACAAACAATTAACAAATGTCACTGTGCCTTCATGCTGTAATTCATCAGGGAGGTCCTTGACCTGTGTTGAAATGCAATATATAAACAAGCATTAATAGTTGGGAAAGTGAACATACATTTGGTTGTAACATTTGTAGCCAGAATTCAAATATGTTTCTTCGCTTCATTTGAACAATTTTCAGAGTTCACATTACAAAAAATAATTCATATATATCATGCAACTAAATTATTATATTATCAGTAAAATAAGCTTAGATGTTCTATTGGTAGAAGCTATTGGCCAGAAAAATTATGTGGGGTAAAAGGCAACAATAATGGTAAACTAAAAGGAAACTATGAGGGAAAGTCAGCAAATAGCTTACAAACTAAAACAGGGAAGCTGAAAATAGCTGGTTGTTTCTAAAAGTTTCATTTGGTGGCAGCATCATCTTGCTTTATGATAAGCATAGTTGCTTAGCAGACTAATTGGTGTTGTATGCACAGGGGAGATAACATGGCATCTGCACTCATCTATATGCAAAGGAACAGCAATGAGCTGTTATGCAATTTTTTGTTGTCGTCGGTTAAAAGACTTCCTGTAGAGGATATTCACAAGGTGATGCTGTCTGTAGTAAGAAATGTTTAACTAAGTTGTTAAATTATTGTGGTAAGAAATGTTTCAGCAAGTTCATAAATTATATAAAATATGCTCCAAAATTGTTGGTCATTGTGTTGAGATTGCATGAAGAAATCTTTGTGGTGGGTGGAAGTGACAATTTGAACTAACAGATGAGTAACGATAAACAATGTAGCAACAGCAACAGGATGTTCTCGCGGCTTAGCTTACACCATAATGTATGATCATTTGAATAACTGACAAGTGTGTTCATGGTGGGTGCCCAGACATTTGACTGGGAAACCCATAATGAACTGAGTGGGTCTGTCCTGGGAACACCTCTCCCAGTATGCACATCGAGGAGCAGAACATCCAACAGGATTATTCCTCGGGAAGATATAGTGCTTCACTACAATCCTGAAACAAAATGTACTTCAATGCAATGGAAATATTCTTCACCTTCAGCCAAAAATTTGAGGATGTGTCATCTACATGAAGGTTGCGATTAGTGTTATAGGATTCTTAAGGAGTGCCACCTACATGAAGGTTGTGATTACAGTGTTATAGGATTCTTAAGGAGTGCCACCTACATGAAGGTTGTGATTACAGTGTTATAGGATTCTTAAGGCATGCCAACTACATGAAGGTTGTGATTACAGTGTTATAGGATTCTTAAGGAGTGCCACCTACATGAAGGTTGTGATTACAGTGTTATAGGATTCTTAAGGAGTGCCACCTACATGAAGGTTGTGATTACAGTGTTATAGGATTCTTAAGGCATGCCAACTACATGAAGGTTGTGATTACAATGAAGGTTGTGATTACAGTGTTATAGGATTCTTGAGGAGTGCCACCTACATGAAGATTGTGATTACAGGGTTATAGGATTCTTGAGGAGTGCCAGCTACATGAAGGTTGTGATTACAGTGTTATAGGATTCTTAAGGAGTGCCACCTACATTAAGGTTGTGATTACAGTGTTATAGGATTCTTAAGGAGTGCCACCTACATTAAGGTTGTGATTACAGTGTTATAGGATTCTTAAGGAGTGCCAACTACATGAAGGTTGTGATTACAGTGTTATAGGATTCTTAAGGAGTGCCACCTACATTAAGGTTGTGATTACAGTGTTATAGGATTCTTAAGGAGTGCCAACTACATTAAGGTTGTGATTACAGTGTTATAGGATTCTTGAGGAGTGCCAGCTAGCTACATGAAGGTTGTTATTACAGTGTTATAGGATTATTAAGGCGTGCCAACTACATGAAGATTGTGATTACAGTGTTATGGGATTCTTAAGGAGTGCCACCTACATTAAGGTTGTGATTACAGTGTTATGGGATTCTTAAGGAGTGCCAACTACATGAAGGTTGTGATTACAGTGGTATAGGATTCTTAAGGAGTGCCAACTACATGAAGGTTGTGATTACAGTGTTATAGGATTCTTAAGGAGTGCCAACTACATGAAGGTTGTGATTACAGTGTTATAGGATTCTTAAGGAGTGCCAACTACATGAAGGTTGTGATTACAGTGTTATAGGATTCTTAAGGAGTGCTGACTACATGAAGGTTGTGATTACAGTGTTATAGTATTCTTAAGGAGTGCCGACTACATGAAGGTTGTGATTACAGTGTTATAGGATTCTTAAGGAGTGCCAACTACATGAAGGTTGTGATTACAGTGTTATAGGATTCTTAAGGTGTGCCAACTACATGAAGGTTGTGATTACAGTGTTATAGGATTCTTAAGGAGTGCCAACTACATGAAGGTTGTGATTACAGTGTTATAGGATTCTTAAGGTGTGCCAACTACATGAAGGTTGTGATTACAGTGTTATAGGATTCTTAAGGAGTGCCAACTACATGAAGGTTGTGATTACAGTGTTATAGGATTCTTAAGGAGTGCCAACTACATGAAGGTTGTGATTACAGCATTATAGGATTCTTAAGGAGTGCCACCTACATTAAGGTTGTGATTACAGTGTTATAGGATTCTTAAGGAGTGCCAACTACATGAAGGTTGTGATTACAGCGTTATAGGATTCTTAAGGAGTGCCAACTACATTAAGGTTGTGATTACAGTGTTATGGGATTCTTAAGGAGTGCCAGCTACATGAAGGTTGTGATTACAGTGTTATAGGATTCTTAAGGAGTGCCACCTACATTAAGGTTGTGATTACAGTGTTATGGGATTCTTAAGGAGTGCCAACTACATGAAGATTGTGATTACAGTGTTATAGGATTCTTAAGGAGTGCCAACTACATGAAGGTTGTGATTACAGTGTTATGGGATTCTTAAGGAGTGCCAACTACATGAAGATTGTGATTAGTGTTATAGGATTCTTAAGGAGTGCCAACTACATGAAGGTTGTGATTACAGTGTTATAGGATTCTTAAGGAGTGCCAACTACATGAAGGTTGTGATTACAGTGTTAAGGGATTCTTAAGGAGTGCTGCTGACCCGATTCTAATAGACAGGTGAGAATGAGCGCTACATCGTACTGTGAAGTTCTGTTGCTGCTTTAGGAAGCAATGTGAAGAAAATACCCAAGCCTACATACTACAGAAGTACTGATCCATCACAACAGTGCCATACAGCATAGAGTTTAATTAACCCAGGAGAAAACTGAACAACTAGGGTGACAAATTCTTTCACATCATCCTTACCCTGAGCAAGTTTCACCTGTTTAGTCCACTAAAAGCTCATTTTAGTGGTGAACATTTCCCTGGTGATATAGATATTAAGCATTTCACTGGTGATGTGCATGTTGCACATTTCACTGGTGATGTGCATGTTAAACGTGAGGTGTGAATATGGCAGAGACAGCTGAGAACATACTTCTATGCTTTTATTAAATATCAAATCATCCTTTTCTACCTTTAAAAGTGACACAAGCGGGATGGTAAGTTACAATGTTGTTTTTTTTTTTTAATAATTGTAAACCTATCTTTTGCTTCAGTTGTTTGATTTTGCTTTTACTGTGTCATTTAAAATACTTGCATTTCTTGTTTTATTTCTTATTTACTGTTTTCTTAACCTAATTCTATTCCTACTCCTGATTTTGATCTATTCTTTCATAAATCCTTTATTTCATCTCTGTACCTAATTTACTTGTTTAGTTACTTGCTCTACTTGTTTAGTTATTCTATTAGGGCGTTCATTTGAAATCCACCGCGTAATTGCGTACGTTGAACATTATCATGTCATAGTCATGTGATAAGTACTGATCAATGAATAAAAGAGCACGTGCTTATCATCCAATGATGCATACGTTCTGTTTCTGACTGTTGAGAAAATGGCCGGGTTGATCTCAAATCCGTCCAAAGAAGCTCAAAGAGCAGTGATTCAGTTTCTTTCATTTGAAGGATGTCAACCAGTGGGCATTCATCGAAGACTGCAGACAGCGTACGGTAACAAATGTGTGTCAAAGACAGCAGTAACAGACTGGGCACGAATGTTTCGGAAAGGACGTCAGTTCACAACAGATCTTCGACGGCCGGGTCAAGCACATATTGTTGCAACAGAACAAATCATCGCCAAAACTGATGCTGCAGTACAGATGAACCGTTGTCGACGCATAAGTTAGCTAGAGAAAGAATTTGATGTGTCAATTGGGACAATTCAAAAGGTCGTTCGTAAGAAACTGCAATATCAGAAGTTGTGTTCACAGTGGGTACCATGGATGTTGACCGACCACCAAAAAGAGGAACGCATGGGATGGTGTTTGAACCACATGCTGCGTTACAGAGTGGAGGTTGATGCATTTCTCTTCCGCATAGTGGCAGGCGATGAATCATGGTTTCACCACTTTGAGCTGAGCAGCAAAAGAGAGAGTATGCAATGGAAGCATACTGGATCACCAAAAAAAAAGCCAAAAAATTCAAGTTACATGTTTCCGCTGGTAAGGTTATGCTGAGCGCATTTTTTCTTTACCATGAAGGGCTATTGTTGGCCCACATTAAAGAACCTGGTGTCAACATTAACTCTACCCACTACTTGCAAACACTAGACAAGCTGCAAAAAGCCATCAAGAATAAATGACCTGGCATGCTTTCTCATGGTGTGATTTTGTTGCAATATAATGCTAGTCCGCATGTCGCAAAGATTGTGCAGGAATCATTAGCAAGGAAGAAGTGGGAAATTCTGCAACATCCAGCCTATAGTCCTGATTTATCACCATGTGATTTTCATTTGTTTGGACCTCTAAGAAAATATCTCAAGGGGCAACAATTTCACACAGATACAGACGTAATGAACGTGGTAAACATTTGATTCAGTGAGCAACCACAATCCTTTTTTGCGGACGGCATTTGCCGCCTACCTAAGCAATGGGATGCTTGCCTGAATGCCTACAGCGACTTCTGACCAACCCTTGGTGCATAATTCATTCAAAATGAATGCTCTGTTTAATTCTACCACACCTGTTAATGTTTCTTTCATGTTTTTGTAATAAAGCCATTGGAACTGGTTTCAAATGAACAACCCTTATAATACGTTAGATTATTATTTGAGCTCTATGTATTGTTTGGCTGGACATTGTACCTCTTTTTTCACTGTTTACATGTAGTATATTTCTGTGATTGTAAATTCTGTTAGTTTAGAATAGTTACAAAATGATGGGTCTGTGGTAAAATAGCATACAGGGGATTCTCAGTTACAGAAAAGGTAACAGCAGAGAAGGTTCTGTACAGGCACCCCTCGGATGATCTTTTAGCAAAAGAAGTTACTGTATCTGACAAATTCCCCACCCCTTACCTTTTGCCACTTCTGCTTCTGCTCTCTCTATGTCCTCCCCATATTATTCAACTCAGCCTCTAATTCTCTTCTCTGCATGTTTGTTAGGTCACTCTATATTTCTTCTGTCGTGTGGGTTAAAAGGACCTTCTGGTTATACTATTCACAGGTTTTCTCCAGCACAAAGGTTTTTTTTCCTCATCTCCGGAAAACCCATTCTGGCCTATTATTTTTCTCGGTGTCTAATTCTCTTCTTCATGTGCTTTGCTTTTTAGGTCTCTTTATATTACATTTCTTCTGTCTTGTGGGTTCCAGAAACAGGACTTCTAATTATACTATTAACAAGTGTCCTTAATGTGTGCTCTATCCAGAGCCCAGATCCTCCCTAACCTCTGGAAAACCCATTTTCTGTTCCTAGTTTGTGTGATTGCTATTTGGATGTCTAGCTAAGTATACTTGTCTTTTTGTCTGTTTTGTTGTTGTTCTGTTTTTCTTGTTCATTCTTTAAACACTGCTTGAAACATTTTCCTGTATCTGTGTATTTTTACTTTTGTCGAGCTTCATAGCCATGTTTTGTATTTTTAATTGGTCAGTTCAGCAGCAGCCAACCCCCTTTTTCCACACCATTCTGGAAATGAAGAGGCTGACAAATTGGCACAAGAAGCTGGAAAAGTAACTCAGCCTGATATACACATAACCTATGCTGATGCTAAGAGATTTATAAGAAGCACTCACAGAACCAAGTGGCAAAATGATGCCTAAACATGTGCTACAAGAATGTGCAACGTATGAAGAAGAGAGATAATTACTTAATTACTTTGGCCACACCCGCTCCATTTGAGGACAATCTCTACGAAGATGTCAACAACCTGAAGTTGACTGCTGCTTTCATTAAATATATCAAGCTGATGACAAGCAGAAAGGTTCCTATGAAGATAAGATTTCAAAACCTAGCATTGGGGCAGTAGAAAAGCAGTTTTATTCATCAAGCCAAATGACTCTGTAGACAAACCACTGATATATCTGCAGCTGATAGCCTCCTGAAAACTATTCCAGAACACACCCCTTGCAGGGAGGAACATAGACTACCAGTTCTTTTTGGCTATCCAAGTATTTTCAGCACTCTTCCATAAAACCATAAAGGCATCATAACAACAAAATATCCTTCTAAAATTTCAAGAAAATTACATGTAAATCAAAAACAGGGTAAAATGTTGCACAAGATGCATGCCTTTTGCATAGCTTGTATTGCTTCATCAGTTAGCTCATTTATTCCTCTTCTTCATCACCATAACCATGATGATCACATGGGACAACGGATACTCATGCAAACCTCAGGTCCTGTATGACATCACACTGATGTTGGACAACGGGATGCCTTCATCCGACATACAGGGCTTTGCGTTGGAGCTCAAGCCAACGAACACAAGCAAGCAAGCAAGCATTTCTTTTATTGGCATTTCCTTTTTTTTTAAACTGAAATTTAGCTTCTACTTGTCCTCAATAACTGGATTATTGGGTCCTATCTAATACCATGTTTGTTTCTGAAAATCAGAGTGTACCATGAAAGTCAATTGTGGCATCATATGATAAAATGTTTTCATGTAGCTCTATTAAGGATTATGACTTGCAGCATCTAATGACTATAGCACATCCTTACACATACTAGCAACCTATGTCTTCTAGAGTTCTAATCAATCTAAAGAACAGGTTGAGAAAGTAGTGCAGCCTGGTATCTGAATTTAGAGTTGTCAATTCTTAGACACCATCATCATTTTCATGAGCCTTGTAATTGGCATAGGTGTTGATGTGTTTCCACAGATGTCGGACCTCTGTGTTCTGGATCCATTCCAATGGTGATATTCCTCATGTTTTCTGAGGTCATCCAGCATCATTTCTGTCTGTCTGCCTCTGCTACCACTGATTTATCCAGTCATCACAATGTTCTTCAGTGCCTGTCTTCTCATTACACGATCACAGTTCATTATTTCTCTGTTTCTTATAGCTACTTTCCTTAGCTTTCCAAGCACTTGTTAATTACTCTGGCATTCCACAGTATTCGCAACATTCATCTCAGAAACTACATCTCTGTTGCTTCCAAGCTTTTCCTAACTTTTTCATTCACATTCCAAGATTCAGTGTCATACAGCAGAAAAGGTTCCATATAACATTTCAGTACTCTCTGACATTTAATTAGAGTGGCTTATTACATAAGATACTTTTTATTTTCTTAAATGCCGCTTATGCTTCTCCTATTCTGCCCCTAATCTGTCACATATCTTCGATCTGATGTCATGATTGCCCACAGATATCTATATTTATTGACTTGGTAAAGCATTTTCCCTTCTATTGTAATATATAGTTTGATGATACCCTTTTCTTTGATATGACCATTATTTTCGTTTTTTTTTTAAATATTCAAAAAAGTTCTTTTTTGGCACTCTCTATTACTACCATATCTAACTGATGTTGCAGATCTTTTGCATGTTCAGCTATCAATATAGTGTTATTTGCATAACATAGATTATATTATAACCTCCAATTTGTATTCCTGGTCTATCTTTGATTTCTCTCATTTTTGTTTCACTGTAGAGAGGGAGGGAAAGGGGGGGGGGGGTGGGGGGGGGGAAGAGAGAGAGAGAGAGAGAGAGAGACAAGAGAGAGACAGAGACAGAGACAGAGAGAGAGACAGAGAGAGAGAGAGAAGAGATTTGGTGACAAAACACATTCTTGTCTTACTTCTTATTTTATCTGTTCATATGTGCCATTGTAATTGCTGCTACTTGTTTCCAGTAAATATGTATTATTGTTCTGAGATCTTTCACATCAATTTTAATATCCTCCAACTTATTTATCATTTCAACAGGTTTCACTACAAAGGTTTTTCACAAAGAAAGTGCTTATTTCTGCTCAGGGAATGCTTTAACACGGAACAACATTCAGGCTCTGAGAGTCACTAGAGTTGGTGACTAACCAAGTCTGAAATATATCAGAGTTTAATAACTGAAGTATTAATGAAGGATCTCAGGCAAAAATGTGTGTTCTTAACCTTTTACTGGAGACATTGCAGGATGTAAGCAATAATGAAGGATTTAAGCAATCTATACTTTCTAGTTTTGAAATCCAAAATATCTTCATCTCATACCTTTCTATGCTTGAACCAGATGAAGTTGTGTTCACATCTAGATGAGGTGGCACTTTCAATGATGGTACTTTCAAGTCTAAACTATTCAAAAGTTATGTTGATGGGCTGTGTTCTCATGACATGGCAGATTCCGTACTTCTATCCATGGTTTTTGTGTCCGACTTTCATACAAACCTAGCAAACAGAAGTAAAATAATAAAACAAAGATAAACCTACAAAAGTAGGATAGAGGTATTGACATTTCACTGATTAATGATCATGGACAAGATTTCATGTGCTAACATAATATAATATCTCCATCATCATCTGGTAAATTGTGTTGTACTGTTTTATTTATCAAGCCTGTGGCTCAGTACAATCGACTTCAACTAGCATTTTTTCGAGTTTTCTCTCCCTAGCCTTTGACTGTCTTCTTGTATTATCACCACAGACGAGCTACAAGCAACATCATTCCAGGCCATAATGAACATGGCGCATAAAAACATCTCTCTATCTATGGAACATGAACACAACGAAACGTTGCCGTTCCTGGATATTCTAATGAGACGTAGAGCAGACGGCACAATTCAAAGATCGGTGTACTGCAAAGAAACACGGACTGGCCAATACTTAAATTTTCATAGCTTCGCACCTGTCCAGTACAAACAGGGCTTAGTGTGGACCCTGTTTGACCATGCTAGGAAGATATGCACCCAGGATACACTGACGGAAAAAATTGAAACTTTGAAGAATGTCTTAACCTGAATGGGTACTCCACAGGATTTATAAAGCGCCACTGCCAACAGCCGAAACCAAAATCAGACGTACCTACGGTCCCTAAGCTCAAGGTGTTTGTAGAGCTTACCTTTCGAGGGGATGACGTAATGCAACGCCTACAGGACCGACTTGTTACAGCAGTTGGCCGAACATTCTGTGCTGCAACTCCAGTTATTAGGTACAAAACCACACCTATTCCCACACCAGCAATAAAAGAATCTACCTCTCTGTACGCCACATCTAATTGTATTTACCAATTCACATGCAGGTGCGAGTCTACCTACATTGGCCGAACAGAGAGGCAGTTACACACCAGGATTTTTGAACACGTACCAAACTGGGTTGACAAGAAACTACACACAAGCGATGGGATCATGGGAAGTGTGACACACCACAATTATAAACTTCCGGCGTCGTCCATTGCACGTCATGTCTTGGAAACCGGTCATGTCATTGAAAGGGACAGCGCTTTTCGCGTGTTGTTTCATACACAAAATAGTCGTTTGTTAAAGTTTGCAGAAGCCATAATGATCCACCTACACAAGCCAATTTTGTGCAAATAGAAAGACATGATAGTCAGTTTAAAATTATCATGGTAAACAACTGATATTACTGTGTGAATGTTTGTATATTTCAGCTTGAACGATGATTCTAATTATTTTACTCTATGTTGTGTGACATCTGCAGTAAGTACCTGACAAGATGCAGCGAAATGTGCCAGGCAATAATAAATCGTACTATATATGGTTTGTGTCTTCGTTATTCAAATTCACTACAGGAAAACATTGTTTTGATTGTCTTCAGTCTATCTATAAGGTAGCAAGTTTGTGTCTCACTTCATTTGGTTCCTATCCCTTGACCTGTCTGACATGGGAGACCCTGCCAGTAGCTGAGCTACCGCTGGCATAATGCTTGTGGTCATTAGAACATGTAAGTTCCTCTACCTCGTAACGGTGGAGACACAACAGAGGAGCAATATAATATCTTTTGAGACAGAAGTGAAATAGACAAGATTTTTATGAAGTTGATAGTGGGGGAAAAGTCACATTAAATATTTTTACTCCATTAAGAGACATGACTTATAAAAACCATCTGAGGAGTAAAGTTATAGGCAGATAATTAAGTAGCAAGTAGTGATACAAGTAAGAAGATATAAAGAATTTGGATGAAAAGAAGTCTGCTATAGTACTCCACAAGAGTGACACAAAGTGTTAAGAGATCCACTGCAGTCCACTTTCAGTATGAAGAGGTTCATCATGGACTGCTTGATATAAGGTCTAATAAAATGGTGACAGGAATTTAAATTAGTAAAACAGCCTCACGTATTTTGTGGAGATAGCAATCCCCAGACTGCTTCACAATGTGGAGATGGCACTCCACTGACTGCTTGATATAAGGTTTCATAAAATAGTGACAGTAATCTTAATTGGTAAAACGTCACACAAACACAGGTCAGACTATATGTAAATGTACACCCAGGTATGCAAAAAAAAACTAAATAATCAAATATAAGTAAATATTCATATAACTTTAGATGTGATGTGTTTTATTAGCATTTATGAATTATGTCAAACATGTTTATTGCTATCATAACATAATTAACAGCAGATTCACTCATTAAAAAAAAATATACGGAAGTGTACATGTGTGTGCATGCATGTGTGTGCATGTTTGTGCTTGAAGAAGAGGACAGGGATGTCCTCAATGTTCTCAAAATAAACTAAACATTGAGTTTACTTCATTATCCTTGAATAAGCCAGTGGAATAGTTACAGTGCTTACATAATCAACTATTACTCCCACCAAACAGTACTTCATGTATGACCAACCACCAATTACAAAAAGTATAAATATAAATATATTTTGAGCAGAATACCAGATGAATGGACTAGGACAGGCAGAAAAATCTCTATCATGGCTTTTTTAAATGGACCTGGGTCCTCAGGTTGACCTAGTTTAAAATGGGAGCCGGGCAATGCCCTGGCAAGTAAAGGCAGCTGGTGTGATACTGACCACATCATAAATCATGTGCTAAGGAGGAAGTGTGGAAGGAAGTGAGAAGTGCCACGCCTTTCAACACAATCAATTAAAAAACTATGGGGCTCGCACCAAATACCTGTTATGCCTCAGGCATATTATAGGGTGCTGGCTCCATGGCGAAGGAGTTTCGGATGCAGTTTGTGATCCTGCATGCCATGTTCGAAATGCAGCTGCAGGCTATTTGGCAGCAGACTGCCTTGCGAAGGATTTTTTATAAAATGGTATGGGTGCCGGCTGTTCAGAAAGCAATGGCAAACTACTGAAAGTAAACTTGCCAAGAGATCACAAACTACCAAAACATGCTGGGGTTGACTGCAAAGTCCTGTAAAGGATAATGCAACTAACTTTTAACTATGTTATAGGGTCCTTTACTTTTTTTTATACTATAACATGCAGCCATGTTTTAATTGAACTTGTAAATAAAAGCCAAATAACATGTTTACACAATCACAGAGTTGTAAAAAGTTGATATGAAGCAAAACTGAACTGAGAGTAACACAATGGTTACCTTAAAATACTTTTGTCCAGAACTTCTAGTGGCTGGGGAGTGAAGATTTCAACAATGAATGTATTCATTGCAGGAAGGAGGTTGGCATAATTTTATCACCTGACTCACAAATAGATTTCATTTGTTTTGATGGTGGAGACTTGGACAAATCACTTGCTGTTGTTTGTTTAGCAGCTGACACTGAAGATTTGTCAAGATTAATTGTTGCTGAATGCACTGGTTCTTTTTCAGAGTTGGAAACTGATGAGCAATGCATAATTTTTCTTTTTTCCCTTAAAATCTCTGTATAGCATGAAATACCATTAAGAATGCTTGCATTAACTTCAGAACTTCTTTCAAAATTTGGATCAAGTCTCTCGAAAGCTGCCACCCCTGTTTCTATATAGTTGATGGCTTTTTCCAATTCTTTGGTTGCCATTTCTCTATTGACAGGATAATCATCAGGATGGGACTCTTCATCAGGAAGCATCCTTCTTGGCTTTTCAATTAGGTCATCTGCAGGAGTCTCATCATTTGAGACAAACATTTCTGTTTCATCCTCAGGCTCAACTTTAACTTCAAATTCTTCTGCCATTGCAGCAATGTTTGCAGTGTCTTCCTCTTCTGGATTCTCAAATTCTTCATAGTTGTCCACATGTTTCAGCGCGTGCCTGTTCTGTGTAGCTTTCATGTCAGTTATTGAATTCTCTTTGATAATGTAAGTCCTAGATGGTTTCTTATTCCCATATGTGGCTGTTTCATTCATACTGAAAATCTGATGATTAGTATATCCACAGTCTTCGATGATCTTATAAAACTCACGTGGATAACCTTCTGCAGCCTAGTGTATGGCCGTCATCAGCACTAACTGATCCATCCTGCACTTTGGTATTGTGCAGATTGCTCCTTTTCTTAAACCTGCTAAACCATCCCCTACTAGCGCTGAACTTATCCTCAGCAGCGGCCCTGCCTCTCTCAGCCTTCATTGAATTGAAGAGACTCAGAGCCTTGTCCTGGATGATGGCTTGGCTTACAGGTATGTTGTGACTGGTCTGATCTTCAATCCACACCAAGTAACCGTTTTTCCATGTCCGCAATAAGGCCATCACGTTTTCTTATAACGGTTGTGTTTAATGGCGTGGCACTTCTCACTTCTTTCCACACTTTCTCCTTGGCGTTCACAACAGTACTAACGGTTGGGCGGGGTACCCCCAACTTACGACCTATCTCAGCCATAGACAATCCTTGCTCACTTAGCTTAATCATTTCTAACTTGGCATTTAATGTCAATGGCTTATGACTCCTCTTTTTCTTACCACTACCGTTAGTATTAGCAGTGCCAGTAGTACTTGTTCTAAACGTCGACGCCATTTGTAAATTGTTACATACAATAACACTAAAAGTTTAGTAAATTGTCCAGAACAAAAAGAGAAAAGTGTAAATAAATCTGGTAAGTGATAATAAAATGGCGCCCAGTGCTCTCGCTGAATCGACTGTTGGGCGCGTCTTACCGAAAAACGCCGTAAAGCGGAACAAGCGCCCGAAAATAATGAAAGTAGACTCACGGGAACACCGCCGTATTAATGGGGCGTGGATAAACAAAACAATACTACAATTACAATAGCTCTGCTGTTAACTGCTGTAAAAGTTTCTAATCTTAGGTACAGTACAAACACAGATGAACAGAGATATGTGCAGGAGAATTCTGGCTAATTCAGTCACATTACACATCATCATGAACAAATGCCTTGTCGACTGACGTGGGCGATCATGTTTCACATCTTGCCATCTCCAAAAACAGCATGCATCATCAGTTCGTGTGTGACACTCACATCTTTCCACGCATTAAGAAGAAGAAGAAGAAGAAGATATCCAGCATTTTCTCTCGCAGTCTTTCTCTGCCTGTATTTTCACAAATCTGTCCTGGTGTCTCATGTTCGAGCTTTTCATTTATACTTATAGATGGCCCAAAAAATTACGACTGTCTGTTTCTGCTATTAATGAGAAGTTGTTCAGCCACCTTTCCAGTCCTTTCCATGTAATGACAAAAAGGCTGTGAAGAATTTTCTCTAGACGTCTTCCTCTACCACTCTTTTCACAAAACTCAATCACGCCATCAATATTACAATCATATCACAACACTCACAACCACTGCCCTATGTCTGTCCGTCTCGATGTCCTGAACACCCGTCTGCCCAACACAGGTACGTTTGGCCAGTTCACGGCTACTCACAGTTCGTGAGACCCGTGCGGGGTGGTGTGGTGCGGTGACCACGGGCTTTAGCCAGCCTGGTTGTAAGTTGACTCGCACTCAGTGACCGTGCTGTAGGACGCCAGGCTATCTGCCCTGTTCTCCTGCCGTGACCTGTCTCCTGTCATACAGGGTATTGGGTCCCTGACAAATAGGAACATGCACACTATTATAAATGCCATTTATAAATTGTATTATTATTTCGATTCCAAGAATCCCTCATGGCCTTAGTTTCCTACAATGTAATGTTATCTGGTCCTGGCGCCTTTCCTTCTTCATGTAGTGCATCCTAAATTTCTGCATGAAGTATTGGTGGACTGTCACCATTATTTTTAAAATCTGCATCGGTTTTCCGATCGTCATATAAGATTTCTTTGTATTGTATTCATATGTTAATTATTTCCCCTATTAATATAGAGCAACTGAACACTGACGGCAAAGATCTGCGAATAATAAAGAACATATATTGGCAGCAAACAGCAGCCATAAGAATCAACAACCTTGTAGGAACATTTCAGTGTATAAAGAAGGGCGCCAAACAAGGTTGTGTACTGTCTCCTAATTTGCTATCACCGTACAATGAATATATAATGAGATCTACAGAAAATATGTCAGGGATCCTGGTTGGTGGACATAATATAAATAACTTACGTTATACTGACGACACCGTCTTCATAGCAACAAGGAAGAATGATCTACAGACAATAATAGATACAGTGGCTGTGGAGAGTGAAAGAATGGGCCTTAGTTTGAATAATAGAAAGACAGAAGTTATGGTGATATCAAAGAAACATATTGTGCCTAAATATACAATTACAGTATATGGCGTTATTTTGGGGCAAGTGCAGAAATTCAGATATCAAGGCACATTGATAACATCAGATGGAAGATGCACCACTGAGATAAAGATCAGAATAGGAGAAGCAAAAACTGCATTCTATCAACTGAAGAACGTTTTGTGCAATAAGTCACTGTCCTTGAAAGTTAGAAAAAGAGTTTTTGCATGTTACATAGAACCAGTTTTAACATACGGCTGGGAATCCTGGACAATTAGTAAACAGGCGAAAAAATTCCCTGGAAGCCTTGGATATGTGGTTTTATAGTAGAATGCTGAAAATTAATCGGGCAGCGGTTCCAAATGTTGCTGTTATGTAGCCGGGGGCGCAGAGTTGGGTTGAGAGCCCAACCTTGCATAAATACCCCATGGCCCGCGCTTTCATCACCTCTGCAGCAAAAGTCCAACTCCTGGCCTTCACGTGGCGAACTGTTTTAACTAACAAGATAAGGGACGGCGGCGAGTTACTGGCGCCGAAAAATAACCAGAACGCTCTAGATATGTATTCACTTACATACGTACATGCATGCGCAGACACGTGTGTGCGCTTACATATCTAAACTCGAGTAAGACCACAGTCTGCTTTAGCAAAGGAAAGGTGGTGAAGACGAAGGTAACCAGCCAGGAGGTGCACCCGTCTGCCCTACACAGGCACGTTTGGCCAGTTCACGGCTGCTCACAGTTCGTGAGACCCGTGCAGGATGCCACGCAATTACGTCATTAAATATGTCGACTACTGCTAAATGTTATGGTGCTCGCCCTGCTTTGGACCCCCAAGCAGGTGCAATGCCGGACCCTATGCCACGAAAGGGCCCAACAAAACAACTGGAGGTCCTCAGATGTCCTGTGGAACCAGATGATCTGAGAATAGAGCGTCTGGCCATACCAAACAGAGACTAAAAATAATGCACAGGAATGCGGAAGGAGTCAACAAAAATAAAACATAGAATTAGAAAACATCTTGGACCAAGACTTGGTGAGCGTATGTTGCTTGCAAGAAACTCACCTCAACAAAAATATAGCTTTCAAAATCAAAGGCTACCAGTGTTACCAATCTGACCGAAAGGAGAGGCGAAAGGGTGAGATACTGACCCTTGTAAAAATAACATCTTTACCTTCCAAATTAAAGTTTACATGGAAGAGGGCTGAGTATCAGACACTTAAACTTAAGACAGGCAATACAAACTTAAGACAGGCAATACAGACCTACTATCCGATCAATTACTACTGTGCAAGTGACCGCCCACAGGCACTGGACACACAACCATTAAAAGGACAAAAAATGATTGTGTGGCGATTTCAACATTCAAACACAATCGCATGCGTTCCTCTTTTTGATGGTCGGTCAACACCCATGGTACCCACTGTGAACCCACCTTCGGATATTGCAGTTTCTTACGAACGACCTTTTGAATTGTCCCAATTGACACATCAAATTCTTTTTCTAGCTAATGTATGCTTCAACAATGGTTCATCTGTACTGCTGCATCTTCTTCTTCTTCTTCTTCGTTCATCTGGAGTTTTTTTTTCTTTTTCGGATGTGATTGCGTTGTGCCTGTTTACAGCAGAGCTGCGTTCTTGCGCCGTTAGGCCGACACATCCGACTTCTGCGGGCATTTGTTGACCGGGTTAACCTTCCCGGGGGTTTCTTAGGACGTTTGACTCTCACTGTTGTGGTGTTATCCCCCATCCCAGCTGGTCCATATAGAACAGCCAAAGATCCTGGTCAGCCCTCAAGGGAAGGCAGGGGCAGACCGTGGGCATTCCCCGCCATCCAAGGAGGCTTCCATACTTGCAGAGCCGATACATAGCGCTCTGGTACTGGGCTCACCCAAGGAATCGTCACGTCCTGCACATGGCTGCTTAGCCTCACTTCCGTATATTGGGCCTTCCGTTCACCATAGGCTGTTCTTCCGGAAACCAGAAGTATGCAGTCTGCAGATGACATCCACACAGTGAGCTTTCGATTCGGACTTTCCATGTAATGGATTTGCTATCCAAGCAATATTCCATTTCGTGCCACTAGGACACTTTTCCACCTTTTATGAAGCCCACACAGTGGGCTTTTGATTCGGACTTTCCACGTAATGGATTTGCTATCCAAGCAATATTCCATTTCATGCCACTAGGACACTTTTCCACCTTTTATGAAGCCCACACAATGGGCTTTTGATTCAGACTTTCCACGTAATGGATTTGCTATCCAAGCAATATTCCATTTCGTGCCACTAGGACACTTTTCCACCTTTTATGAAGCCCACACAGCGAGCTTTCGATTTGGACTTTCCACATAATGGATTTGCTATCCAAGTAATATTCCATTTCATGCCTCTGGGTCTTCATGCACCTTTAAATGTCAACCTGTATGTAGTTAAAGTAAGCTGCGGTCAACTTTAGCTTGTTGATATCTCCATAGAGCTTGTCCTCAAATGAAGCAGGTGTGGGCCAACATATCTTTCTCTGTTCTGCATACGTTGGGCAATCCTGCAGCAAATGTTTTGCTGTCATTTTACCAGTTCTACAATTACATTCATCGGTATCTCCTATCTTTAGTTTATTGAACAAGTGGTATTTCAGCCTGTTATGTCCTGTGCGGAGTCTGAAGATTGCTACTTGTTCTCTTCGGTCGAGTTTGTAATATGCATCATCCTTCTGATGGCCTGGATGCTCTGATTCCCATTTGGTTCTATAAGTGCTTTTTATCAACCTCTTTGCCTCATTATAGGTTATGTCTATGTCAGGCTGTGGTAGTCGTCCGCCCTCTTTTGCCAGTCTGTCAGCCTCTTCGTTTCCAGGTATACTGCAATGTGATGGGATCCACTGTATTACAACTTTTTTGGATTTCTGGCATAGACCATGGAGTGCTGCTCTTAGGTCAGTTAGTTCTGTGCTGTTATTGCTCTTCAGTATTGAGACAGCTGACTTTGCATCTGTGAAGATAGCTATTTGCTTCTCTTTATTTTCCTCCATCAGGAGCATTTCTGCTGCAGTTTTCAGAGCCTCTACCTCCGCTTTGAAGTTACTTGAAAATTTTCCAGTTGCCATTGAATGTGTTTTTTTCGCTCCATTTTTTAAATTTAGGAGAATTCCTCCTCCTCCATTCTCTATTGAATTTTTGGCTGATCCATCTGTATATGCATGGGTCCAATTCCTGCTTGGATAATGTTCTTTTATGTAGTTTAGGGTTATTTCTCTTCTTTCGGTTTCATGCTGAGTGTTCTTTTTCTCAATACCAGGAATGTTTTCTATCATCTCAGGCAGTTGCTGCTGTCTCCAAGCTGGGAACTTGTGTGCATTGTATATGGGCTTGACTGTTGATATGTTAAGTATAGGATCTGCCCTAATCCTTCGTTTTGCAGTTTCTACAAAGTTGCTACGCTTCAGTCTTCCCTTTCCAAAACCATTAAATCTGTTATACATAGGGTGGTCTGTCAATCTTCTAAATTTTTCTGCTTGTTGCTGGGCTCTGCTATCTCTTCTATCCTGCATTGGTTGTAAACAAGTGATCTTTTCTAGTTCATTAATAGGCGTTGTCTTCAGGCTTCCAGTTATGATTCGCATTCCTTGGTTTTGGACTCTACTTATTTTGTTAAAGTTTGACTTAGCTGCTGTTGCCCAAGCTGCAATGCCATATTCCAGTACTGGCCTCACCCGTCCAGTATATAACTTCTTGAGAACTTTCTCATCTGCTCCCCACGTTGTACCAGCAAGCTTTTTCATGATTGCCATTCTCTGCCTTGCTCTTGTTCGATTTTTCTCAACCTGTGTCTTCCATGTCAGGCGACGATCAAAGGTGACTCCTAGATAGTTTGGATTTTCTTCATGGCGCAATATTTTTCCATTCAATACCAGCTTAGGTTGCTGAGTTTTATTTGAGAGGGAGAACACTGTGCATGTTGTTTTCTCCTCACTTATCTTCACTAGCCATGATTTTGACCAGTCCTCTAGCGCTAATAAGGCTTGCTGTATTCTGCTGTTAGCTGTACTAATATATTCTTCAGATGTCCATATGGCTAGGTCATCTGCAAAGGAGGATGTGTGTACTCTGGCTGGAAAATTTTCTGTGATGTCATTTATATATGCTAGGAATAATGTTGGTGAAAGAACTCCTCCTTGGGGGACACCTTGCTCCAGCAGCATCATTTTGCTTGTTTGTCCTTGTACTTTTGTCCTGGCAGTTCTGTTCTCAAGGTAGTGGCTGATCCATTTATACATTTTTCCACAAACATGCATGTTTTGCAGTTTTACTTTCAGTCCTTCCTTCCATACTTTATCAAATGCTTTTTCTAAATCTATCCAGACTGCTAGTGTGTGCTTTTTCTCTTGGAAGGCATCCTCTATTTCCTGAGCTATATAGGTTATTTGATCTTCAGTGGATCTGTACTTTCTGAATCCTGCTTGGTGTGGTGTTAAGAGTTTGTTTTCTTCCAGATGCCATGTTAGCCTGCCATTGATAATGCGTTCCATTAATTTTCCTACACAGCTAAGTAGACTGATAGGTCGATAGCCATTTGGTTCTTCCAGGTCTTTTCCTTTCTTTGGGACTGGTATTAGTATAGCTTCCTTCCATGCCTGTGGGACTATTCCTCTCTTCCAGCTGTTATTTAGGACTGCTAGTAGTTTCTTCTTTGCCTTGGTGCCTAGTCCTATTAGCATTTCATTTGTGATTCCATCCTTTCCTGGTGATTTCTTCTTTTTTAGGGTATTCATTGCCTGTTCCATTTCTTCCATTGTTAGATTTGCCATCATATATTCTGCTGCTGTCTCTGTATTTCTATGATGTATCTGTTTGTCTTTGATTGCTTTCTTCTGTTCGGTTGTAATATCAATGTGGTTTGCATTTGCATAGTGTTCCATTAGTGCATTTGCAGCCTTTTTTCCTGTAAGCAAGGCATTTCCTTGTTTAATTGTTATTTGTTTGTTTCTAGGTCCTTCATTGTTCATGGCTTTCACTAGTTTCCATAGTTTGTTTCCATCCCTGTCAAAATTCAGGTTTTCTGTTTTTTCCCTCCAACAATCTCTTGTTGTTTGATTTACTGTTCTTTTATATTTTGCTGAGATGGCTTTGAGAGAGATATTCGCTTCAATTGTTTGTTCTCTCTCTGCTGTCTTCCTGGCATCTTCAACTTTGTCCTCCAAACTTTGTAGTTCTTCAGTCCAGTATGGTTTGTAATTTTTCCTCGCTCCTCTAGGAATGGACTCAGTGGCTGCCTGTATTATCGCTCTGTTTAGACTTTCCACCATTTGCTTTATGTTGCCATATCGTGTATTTATGTTTTCACAATATTTGTCTGTTAGTATGGCAAATCTGTCCCAATCTGCTCGTTTGTAATTCCAGCGGGGCAAGGGCTTTTGCTCCTGTGGAACATACTCCATGTTCATTACAAGCTTGATTGGTCTGTGGTCACTACCTGCTAATTGGTCCAGCACATGGCGATCGATTTTGTGGAGGATGTCTCCTGTGCAGAAAGCTAAGTCTGGAGTAGAAGTGGTAAGCCATCTTCTGGAGTAGAAGCTCGGTGTGTCATCCGCTTTGTTGAGTAGATGGAGATTTGAGTCTATTTCCCAGTCCTCCAATTCATCTCCTCTTTTGTCAGTATCTGGGTATCCCCATCTTTCTGAACGGCTATTAAAGTCTCCGACAATAATGCAGTTTGTGTCAGTTATTTTCATGTTTGAGAGTGTAAGGTCCTTATCTGCTGGGCTATACAGATTGTAGATTCTTATTTTCACGTCCTTTATCATTATATCAACACCTATAATTTCCGTTTGGTTGTCAGAGATCACAGATACTTCGCTGCAAGGTATTGTATTTCGTGTAAGTATTAGAACTCCTCCTTTGTGTCCTTCGCGGTCGAACCGTGTGGCCTGATATCCTCTGACTGAGAATTTGTGATTGGCGTTGAGGTGTGTCTCTTGAATGCATGCCACATCTATTCTATCTTTATGAAGACGCTGTGTTAGGGAGTCTTTCTTCTTGTAAACTCCTTCGGCATTCCACTGTAGTATGTTGAGTGTCCGGGGTATTTGGTCAATAGCTCTTAACCTACTCCTCTGTGCCTTGACTCCACAGCACAGGGGAAGGTGACCACCAGTAGTCATGGGTGGACCCCCTCGAGGCAGGGGGCCCGGCACTATCGCCGCCTGATGGGACTTCACGGGATTAGCACCATAACGATTAATTTTGATTTGTGACATCATGAATTAAGTTACGTTGCACTGCTTTGTCAAGCCTGTGGCTCAGTACATCCGATTTCGACAAGCATTTATTCGGGATGCTTTCCCTAGCCTTTGACTGTCCCCAGTCTACCTACAAGGCAGCAGGTTTGTGTGTCTCTTCGTCTGGTCCCTCTCCCTTGACCTGTCCGACATGGGTGGCCCTACCAGTAGCTGTGCTACCGTCGGCATAGCTCTTGGGGTCATTGGGACGCACAAGCCCCTCTACCTCGTCACGGTGGGCACACAGCAGAGGGGGTACTGCTGCATCAATTTTGGCGATAGTTTTTTTTTTTTTTTCTGTTGCAACAATATGCGTTTGACCCGGCCGTCGAAGATCTGTCGTGAGCTGATGTCCTTTCCTAAGCATTCGTGCCCAGTCTGTCACTGTTGTCTTCGACACACATTTGTTACCGTTCGCTGCCTGCATTCTTCGATGAATGTCCACTGGTCGACAACCTTCAAATGAAATTAACTGAATCACTGCTCTTTGAGCTTCTGTGGGCGGATTTTGGATCAACCCGGTCATTTTCTCATCGGTCAGAAACAGAACCTATGCATCATGGGACGATAAGCACATGCTCTTTTATTCATTGATCAGGTACTTATCACATAACTATGACATGATCATGTTCAACGTACGCAATTACGCGCAGTGCGGCACGAACGGATTTCAAATGAACGCTCCTAATAGCTCATTAAAAGTATATATTATTAAAATTATATCTGTTCCTAAAATCTTTGTCAGGTTGACCTTTAAGTAATGGCATAACTAGCTTGATTTTCTGTAAGATCTTCTTTATAGTCTTTCGGTTATAATGTTATCTTTCCTATAGCTGATACATGATCACTATGTCAATGTGCCTCTGGTCTGGATGTTGCTCCTACTAAACTGCTTCTAAATCTAATTGTTATCAATATGTAGTCAGTTAACATATTTTCTGAGGCTCTTTCAAGTCTATGATCGTCGAGGATGGTGTTTGGATGGTGTTATCCACTAGCATATCATTGGTATTCAGCATACGCTATTAATCTGTCACCTCGCTCATTCCTTTCACATAAAACATTGGTACCAGTCACGTGACTAATATTGTGTATTGCCTACTTTTACATTGAAGTCCCCGAGTCATCACCCAGTAGTGGAGTTAAGCATTGCCAAATATTTAAGAGCGCTCGTTCTTAAACATCCGGTGTGCTGGTGAAGAGGTAGCAGATTCAAGCCCTACACTAATCAGGTCGAACTAAAATGCTTGACTTCTCGTTCTTGATTTGGGGACATAATATTACAAATACCTCAGTAGTCGGAGTGGGTTCGCCTAATGGCGAGGGACACTGGTAATAGGGAAAGCTAACCCACATACAGAAATCAGTCCTGTGCACTAGAATTAGTAGCACGTGTACGGAATACATGTGGTTCAAGGCAATCGAAGACATACCGAAACACAAAGTACTTATTTATTTCCATGCCATGTAGCAAGAGTGGTCAGAACAACATTCCATGCCATATAGCAAGAATGGTCAGAACAACATTCCATGCCATGTAGCAAGAACGGTCAGAACAACATTCCATGTCATGTAGCAAAAATGGTCAGAACAACATTCCATGTCATGTAGCAAAAATGGTCAGAACAACATTCCATGTCATGTACCAAGAGTGGTCAGAACAACATTCCATGCCATGTAGCAAGAGTGGTCAGAACAACATTCCATGCCATGTAGCAAGAATGGTCAGAACAACATTCCATGTCATGTAGCAAGAATGGTCAGAACAACATTCCATGCCATGTAGCAAGAATGGTCAGAACAACATTCCTTGTCATGTAGCAAGAATGGTCAGAACAACATGCCATATAGCAAGAATGGTCAGAACAACATGCCATGCCATGTAGCAAGAATGGTCAGAACAACATTCCATGCCATATAGCAAGAATGGTCAGAACAACATTCCATGCCATATAGCAAGAATGGTCAGAACAACATTCCATGCCATGTAGCAAGAATTTTCAGAACAACATTCCATGCCATATAGCAAGAATGGTCAGAACAACATGCCATGTAGCAAGAATGGTCAGAACAACATGCCATGTAGCAAGAATGGTCAGAACAACATTCCATGCCATATAGCAAGAATGGTCAGAACAACATTCCATGCCATGTAGCAAGAATGGTCAGAACAACATTCCATGCCATGTAGCAAGAATGGTCAGAACAACATTCCATGCCATGTAGCAAGAATGGTCAGAACAACATTCCATGCCATGTAGCAAGAATGGTCAGAACAACATTCCATGCCATGTAGCAAGAATGGACAGAACAACATTCCATGCCATGTAGCAAGAATGTTCAGAACAACATTCCATGCCATGTAGCAAGAATGTTCAGAACAACATTCCATGCCATGTAGCAAGAATGGTCAGAACAACACTCCATGCCATGTAGCAAGAATGGTCAGAACAACATTCCATGCCATGTAGCAAGAATGGTCATAACAACACTCCATGCCATGTAGCAAGAATGGTCAGAACAACATTCCATGCCATGTAGCAAGAATGGTCAGAACAACATTCCATGCCATATAGCAAGAATGGTCAGAACAACATTCCATGCCATATAGCAAGAATGGTCAGAACAACATTCCATGCCATGTAGCAAGGATGGTCAGAACAACATTCCATGCCATATAGCAAGAATGGTCAGAACAACATTCCATGCCATGTAGCAAGGATGGTCAGAACAACATTCCATGCCATGTAGCAAGAATGGTCAGAACAACATTCCATGCCATGTAGCAAGAATGGTCAGAACAAAATTCCATGCCATATAGCAAGAATGGTCAGAACAACATTCCATGCCATGTAGCAAGAATGGCCAGAACAACATTCCGTGCCTTATAGCAAGAATGGTCAGAACAACATTCCATGCCATGTAGCAAGAATGGTCAGAACAACATTCCATGCCATATAGCAAGAATGGTCAGAACAACATTCCATGCCATGTAGCAAGAATGGTCAGAACAACATTCCATGCCATATAGCAAGAATGGTCAGAACAACATTCCATGCCATGTAGCAAGAATGGCCAGAACAACATTCCGTGCCTTATAGCAAGAATGGTCAGAACAACATTCCATGCCATGTAGCAAGAATGGTCAGAACAACATTCCATGCCATATAGCAAGAATGGTCAGAACAACATTCCATGCCATGTAGCAAGAATGGCCAGAACAACATTCCATGCCATATAGCAAGAATGGTCAGAACAACATTCCATGCCATGTAGCAAGAATGGTCAGAACAAAATTCCATGCCATATAGCAAGAATGGTCAGAACAACATTCCATGCCATGTAGCAAGAATGGTCAGAACAACATTCCATGCCATATAGCAAGAATGGTCAGAACAACATTCATTTCCAGCACCCTATCTTTTGTTACTATAAGCTCAAGTTTCTACGTTTTAAACATGTTATTTTCTCACCCACCTGATCCTTAAACACAGCCAGAATATAATGAGTTCAATAGAAAATGTTCTACGCCGAACATATTCTATGGTTGAATGTGTTCTATAATGATATTATAAAGACCATGGGAAGTGTTGGGAGAGGGGAGAGGAGGTGTTAGAAATTGGTAGTACCTCTGGTTTGTTTGACCGTCGTGCCCTTTTTAAAGTAGCTCACCAACCATTGGTCCAATTCCAATCCCAATTCCAATTTTCGAAACAAAAAAAAATTCCAAATTCAGTCTCGTGTAACCTGCTTCTTCAGCTGTGGTTATTGTTGAGAGCCTTGGTTTTTGTGGGTTTTTTAGCCCTGTTTCTTGTCTCGTACGCTCTTACGAGTGAGTCCTCCCTGGGACCCGTTACATAAGCGTTTGTATTTGTGACGTCAGCTGGGGGGGGGGGTTGATCGGTGGCTGTCTTTTGTGCCCGTCTCCTCTGGTGGTGTCTTTTGTTAGTGAAGGCTGCCGGTTCGTCTGGCTTGACTGGTTACAGTCCTTATAAGGACTTTTTGTTTGGTATTTTTGCCTCCTTTTTTGTGTATTGTCTGTAGCAGCTTTTCGATGTTTTTATTTTCCTTCTTGATTTTGAGTTTGTGTTGCCTTTCGATTTCTTCCTCTGCGGTCAGCCATGGGATCATCTCTTCGTCTTCTATATAGTACGTGTAGCCGGGTCCATCCTCAAAGTCAGTAATACTCTCTGGGTATACTACCAGTCTCCTTAGTTTCTTGGGTTTCTTCTTTTCTCTTTCGTCCCAGCGACTTTTGAATTCCTGGTGCCTGTGTACCTCCAATTTTATCGATTCTAGGCACTCCTCCAGGAGAGTCCGGGTGGGTATTCTGTGCCGCCTTCAGAGGTCTGGTGGGATAATGTTTCCCTCTTTGGATTTCTTGGGCGTCGTGGTTGGACTGTTGGCCTTAGCTTGCGGTTCCGGCTCGGTATTTTGCTGGGTTTCATCTTGCGGCTTGTCTGCGTTCTCTTGCATAACTTCTGTTGGTTTGTTTCGGATTACTTCCATTTCAGCTTTCAGTAGCTCTCTCTCCGCTTTAATGGTGAGTAGCATTTATTCGTTTTCCTTCTTCATCACGACCATATGTTCCACTTCTTGCTTGATATTACGATGGATCTCCTTTATTTCGGCAAGCAGCTTTTTGTTGTCGTTCGTCGGTGCCGTTGTTTGAAGCAGCTTGATTTGCTTCTTTAGCTCATCTATCTGGTGTTGCAGCTGAGCTTTTTCCGCTTGTAGCTGAGCTTTTTCCGCTTGTGAGATGCACGTGGCTGTCTCGCACCTCCGCATTGCTTCGTTGTATGGTGTCTTTGTGATGATGGCGAACTTAAGACATCTCTGTGTCTTTGGAGGTACGGACAGCCCAAGTATCTTGCTCCATGCTTGTCCAGGCAGTTGGCGCACTTTCTTTTGTTGTTGGGTGCTCGGAAGTCCGTGTCCAGCTTGGCCAGCGGACACTCTTTGAAGGCGTGATGATCGGCACAGTACCGGCAGATTTCCGTCTTACTGCGACATGCTGCTCTGCTGTGGCCGGCCCTCTGACATCTGGAACATTGGGTGATCCTTGGGATGAATCTCTCTGGCTGCTGCATTCTCTTGTTGATTGATACTGTGATCGGCATCTCGCTGCCCTCTGTCGTCACCACCGCCAAGGTTGTGGGAATCTTGGAGTAGGTGAGGAGCCGCTCCGCCTTCAAGAATCGAGTGTTGAGATTCTCTTCTCGTAGCTGCTTCAGGATTTCTTCGCCTGATAGTTCCACTTGGATGCGCTTGATTGTCGGTGAATCGGTGTTTCCGACTCTGGTGTCTTGCTCCTCTCTTTGCTTCTCAGTAGGTTTGGCTCTTGTCTGTGGTGGACTGTGGGCGGTCTCCCTCGTGGTGGCTTCAGTAGTAGCTGTAGTTTCAGGTTCTTTGTTACAGCTCGCAGGTAGGCTCTCCACGTTCTTCTTCTTGTCGGCTCCCACGCTGCACATCTTGGATGCCACGGGGCTTTTTGATGTTCTTGCCATGTGCCATATTCCCCTTAATCAGGCTTCTTGACTTGTTCAGGTGACTTGTCTTGATAGCGCTCCGATTCTGATATACCAGTGGTTTTCAACCGGTGGGGAATTCTCTCCCCCCCCCCCCCCCCATGGGGGAATTTTAGGGTTTCCAGGGGGGGGGGGGATGAAGACCATTTCAAGATCGCGTTAATACAAGAACCGATTACTTGATATTGTTTTTCCCTTCATACTTTACAGTTAAGTACGTATCATCTTTCTAAAATTCATTTTATAAAGTCAGTAGACCCACAAATCATGTTTTATGTGGATGTCTAGACTTGTTTTAGTATGTGCTATTAAATTTACCTTACATTTTTACGTATACTGTATAGGGGTGGGGGATTTTTAGATAGGAAATATGAGAGGGGGGGGGGGGGAATGACGTTCTGAAAATACGGTGAAAGGGGGGGGGGGGGGCACGGGCCAGCGAAATTTTTGATAGGAATTGGGGAATGACGTTCTGAAAATATGGTGAAGGGGGGCACGGGCCAAACAAGGTTGAGAACCACTGTGATATACAGCTCTCTTATAGTTAAAATATGAATAAAATTAACGGAACTGCGGTAAAGCTGTGGAACAATATAAAATAACACAAAGTAATTGCAGGTTTACAGAACATAATTACGAACAATACAAGGACGTTGCAGGACTAGCCTTCATCAGCAAACAAATACATACACAAAACACAACATATAATCACGGAGGAGACCCTTCACTGATTACATTAAGGCATAAGAATGGAATGAGAAGAATAAAAATATGAAAAAATGAGAACAATGAAGAGAAAATGAAAAGAACAATTAAAAAACAATTATTTGCTACTTATCTCAGAATCGCAGGCTGTTATGCTGACATGAATTAGACCTTGCTACTCTTATATAGCCTGCTCCGTGGCGAAGTATTTACGTGTGTAGTTCGTAATTCCGCATACCCGCGTTCGAAACACAGCTGTGGTGGTTATTTATGAAATGGAAAGGGTGCCGGTCGTTCAGAAAGCAATGGCTAACTACTGAACGTAAACTTGCCCAGTAATCACGAACAGCCAAAAAATGCTGGGGTTGACTGCTTCGTCCTGTAAAGGACATGCATATAACTAACTCTTATATAGACAGGCGTGGGAGTCCGTGGGTCATGGGGACCGGGGTATGGGGATGGTAACGGTTCAGTGAAGATCCGAGGTAAATGAGTGGAAGTGGTATATGCAAAAAGAAGGGAGGCAGGTAAAGCGGGAAACTGGAAGCAATGGAGATGTGATAGTGAAAACTAAGGAATGCTCTGGTGGCCGTCCGTACAATGCATGAGTACGTGCCAGTTAAAGGTTGGCCATAGTCATAGTGGGCGAATATTGACGAGCACTGATGTGTGCACCTAAGTATGATTCTAATAATAACGAAACTAATATTCTGTGCTCTCCCATGTGTGTACCAAAAGAATCCAAAAGCCTGGGCGGACTGATATTCTTGAGCGCACATACATACATCTATACACATCAACATACATTCATACAACCTTATACGTACATATGTATATGGTAAATATGAGAAAGGAGAGAGAGAGAGAGAGAGAGAGAGAGAGGAGAGAGAGAGAGAGAGAGAGAGAGAGAGAGAGAGAGAGAGAGAGAGAGAGAAAGAGAGAGAGAGAGAGAGAGAGAGAGAGAGAGAGAGAGAGAGAGAGAGAGAGAGAGAGAGAGAGAGAGAGGAGAGAGAGGGTGTTGGTATAATATCTGCGATATGCCACATGGGATATGCGGAATTAGAAGGTCTAAAAATACGAGGCTTCACTCATACTGTTTCAATTCCTCTTATAGTCAGCCCAAGGCAGCGGCCACCCCCGGGTAACAGCTTTGACGAGCTGGCTAATCCAAAAGAGGGTTAAGTAAAGGGACCCATAGGCACGAGGCCAACATCAGAGGGAAGTTGTTTCACGGAATAAAAGAACAGAATATGGCAGGCAAACATCTGGTGCAAGCAATAAAACTATATCATTGGAAGTTTAGTTTAGTTTAGTCGACGGATCAACATCACGGCACACGGGTGTAACCCATAAGTGCTCCGTTCTTCTTCCAACTCAAGCCTGAGTCCGGAGAAACTCAGCTCAGTGTACGAACTCCGTAGCACCGGCGAGGATCCTTAAATACTTTGGGTAGATTTTTCGGGCAGCGCCGTTAGGCTACTCTTTTTCGATTTCCAACTGCCAAAGGATTTTTTACGTGCGCAACAATACACACGGGTGTCCGATCTCACTACCCAGAGATCAGGGGAAATTATATTACTAGAAGTCCACGTGAAAGAATCCCGGTCCTCACCGGGGCACTGGAGACGGACACCATACCTCGAGACCACTCAGCCCCCTCATCATTGGAAGTTATGTAACATAATTAATCACGGTTACTTGGAACCATTGTTAACATATGACTGTAAATATTGGCAGTTTGTAAAGAAGGAAGACAATCAATTCAAGTCGCATAAATATAACTTTACAGAAGAATAATCAAATACCATGGATAAGAATAACGTGAGCGGTCATATCGTAATAACTGATTAAGACTAAAGGGAAGAGACAAAGCAGCAAGCGAAGCTTCATTACAGCCTGACTTCATAGGTATTACATTGCATCAACATACTGCAAGAGAATGAGAGCTGTTAATCGCTGCCGTTAGCTGGCAGGGCACTTGATAGCGATTCACTTAACAGAAGAGACAAGAAAGAGAAGCCAGGAGATGGCACACCTTGGCTGTGGATGATCCAGCAACAAAATTAAAACAGTTACACCCCCTAACGATTTCAATGCCACGTATCCGGAGTCACGCATGCGTCGCTGCTATCACTTCCGGAAACAATTCGTGTCCATAAAAGCCTTCTATGACCACTTGAACAAGAGTACTAGACTTTGAAAATGAATTTAATAGATCGCAGAAATAAGCAGTTTGTAACTGACATTTGACTTTTAAATCACATATATGTGCAGACTATTATGTTAATTCTGTTCTGAGCGTTTGATTTAGAGCTTTCGGATTTACTTGTGAAAACTCGAGAATGGCTGATGGAAACCAGGCGTACTCAACAAACCAACCTCACCAAGAGATGCAGAAGCAGACTGAGCAGCTTCCGTTGTTTCCACCACAAGGAGGTATTAACTGTTCTGTGATCATGCAGTACTGCTACACGTGAAAGTTACTGCAGCACGACAGTATTCGAACAGTAATTGAATAAACCCACGTCTCTTAGTTTAGGACTCCAGACTGTCACATCGGGTCAAACAATGAAATGAATGACTTGACATCTTCAGTCTCAACCCACTCACCTCACAATATTTAAGGCTGCCTCAGATGTTATTTTAATCTACGCAGTAGTAATATATATTAAGTTAGCTCCTTCTATCTTAGACAGTTATTTCTTAAAACTCCATCAGCCCAGCAACTACATTAGCTTCTCACCCAGATTAAAACTGCAAATGCAGAGCTGCTGTAAAAGGAAAACACCAGCTGTGAGCTGTACACATACACATTAAGCTTGCTTGGTCTCTCTCCACTACCCATTATTCCTCAATGGGGCATAGACCTCAAGTAACTCACTCCAAGCTGTCTTGTTTGTTTCTGTTTCCTGCAGCTCCTGCCGATGACCTCCCCATATTATTCACATCTGGCTGTAATTCCCTGCAGACAGTTTTGTGCACAGTAGACATGTATAATTAAAGAATAATTTCATCCACCTGAATGGGTTTAGATTAGAATGTGCTTTTAAAGATTTAATACTACTTTGCGGATAGTTTTTTAGTTACATTGACTACATTACTTGTGTTAGTTACACACTAACACAGATTACTTACACACAAACAGAAGCCTTACATTTCACACCACATATATATAACACCAGTGTGGGAAACAGAGGCTCAGCCAATATAACTATCCACCATTAAATGTCACACCCCCTGTACTATGAACAAACTACCATCTTTAGGCTATGCACAGGGCACTATCTGTGAACACACCTGTTTCACCTCAGCCTGTCACACACCCTGTATTGCATGTGTCACAATCTCCCAGAATGGAGACTTTATAAGCAAACATTTGCTATTAATGTACGGACATTATTCGCAAACGGCTAGTCACATGACGTTTACTACAGCCGTCGATTGGCTTAAGATAACTATTATTCTCCCTTCTTCTTTTCATTCAAACCCCACTTTCTTTTTGAACTTCAACTACACACATGCTAATTTATTCCATAAAACTTTAATGATCATATCTTAATGAATGCCCAGATACGGTACTTACTTCTTAACGGTGAATTTGCGTACGCACGAGATGAAAGTAAGTCTGTAGATGACACTAGTCGCCCTATCTCAAGTGAACCAAGTCGACAGACCTCCACTTTTCAGTTCTAACTAGTCAACATTTGTTTTTATGAACTCCGAAGCGAGGGTTCAAAGGTGATAAAGTTCACACAGGGTTAAATTTACACATCATGTAACCATAGTTAATCCTAATTGTTTGTTGGTTACTCTTGACTGTTTGGCTCGTCTGTGTGTTACTTTTTTTTTTCGCATATCCTTTACAGGACAAGTTTTACTTTCAGTAGTTTGCCATTGCTTTCTGAACGACCGGCTGTAAGTAACCAGCGCGACGCGATCCGCTACCGAATCTCCCACAGCTGTGTTTTGTATGTGAGTATACGGGATTACGATCAACGTCCTTAACTTCTTCGCCAGGGAGACTGGCTGTGTGTTACTGGCACCTATAAATAGTTACACTGTCATCTACCATGCTTGACGTAGGAGGCGTCTAAGGTAGGGTGCCGTAAGACTGACTGCCTCACCCAGTGTAAAACTGAAAACTCTACCTGCAAAGAGGTTGACATGATTTAGTTGAGAATCTAGGCTCCATTGGAAGATGAAAAGAAGGGGAAGAATATTATTTGTCGTTTTTACTTTGTTTTATATTGTCCATCAACTCTAAGATTACACCTGTCATCTATTTCTTGTTCGCCTTCTTTTCAGTAACATACTTTGCTTATTTGATAGATGTCGTTCTTTTAAATTTCCCTTGGTTCGCCTATGCTTTGCGTCTATTTCTCCATCTGTCCATACAACTGGAGAGAGGAAGGTGGGGGAGGAATATAATAATGACAGGATTTGCAATTTTTTTGGTGTCCATGGACAAGGGTATTTGAACTCACCGATAAGGGTATTTGAACTCAATTAAACAAAACAAAAAAATAAATAATTTCCGGTGGGGAGTCGAACCCTAGGCTCCTGCATGGCAGGCGGAGATACTAACCACTACACTACCAAGGACACAATTATATTTCCACAAACATTAGTAATATAGTCATACGTTGGCCATGTGACCAACCATTTGCGAATAGGTCACGTGATGAGCCGTTTGCGAATATGTCACGAGACCAGCCGTTTGCGAATAATGCCCCTACATTATTAGCAAATGTGTGCTTATAATCATTCCGCTCCCAGAATTCAGATCACATTCTTCAGAACTTCAGCAGAGAGGCTCGTCACCAGTTCTGGCCACAGGAGCCATTGTGGAAAAGTTCTGGAGTATGAAGTGGTGTCTGAAATGGGACTTCATCCAGAATATATTTATGTCTGAGTCTTGAAGTCACAAAATGCAGTAAAAGAGGAAAAGGAATACATCACATATACTTTTAGGTGATTGCACTATAGCTGTCAGTAGAAGTTTATCTTGATAAGTGGGGGTGACTGACCCCTTAACAAATTCATCCACAGTTGGCAGATCATGGAATAACCTTCAGATAATAGTGTGTCAACTTTAATATAATCCTGAATTTTCACGGGCAAAAGCGTGTTCACAGACCAAACAAGTGTGCTGGTCCTGTCAGTTACCTCCATATGGCCTATGACGAAAGCATCATGCAAAAAATACGAGCCCTTATAAGCTCTGATCATGGGAAAAAGATATCTCTGGCTATGGGAGATAATCCAAACAGAAAAGGCAACCTGGCCTGCTGAAGGTCAGCTATGATGCAGACACAGGGAAACATAAGGACGCACACATCTACAGTCAAGCCTTTGCCTTACACTGGCTCATTGCAATGCAGAAGTCAGGTGCAGGAAGTAAGATAGTCCAGAATTCCTCAGGAGGAATAATATTCATTTCTTCTACATCCAAGAAACCCACCTTAAATACATCCATATATTCTTCATCTTAGGACACACATTAGCAACCTACAGCACACGTGCCAAGTGTGGTATGTGGAATAATTTTTAATGGCACCCTAAGTGAACTGAAATACAGAATGTGATCTCATTTGAAAAATTTAATTGTTAATTAAATAAGTAGTAAAGGTCCCTTAGACAGGTAAGAACATGGTGGGTGATGCGTTCAGTATCACGCCAGCCACTTTTATTTCTCAAGACATTTCTTGGTACCCATTTTAGAACTGGAACATCAGTCAGTTTTGCTGCAACAACAGATAGCATCCATAAAATCACAGCCGGGGTAGTAAATAGCCACTTAGGGGATAGTGACCATGTCCCATTTCCCTTTAAAATATGGTAGGGACAGAGATCATAGAACATGAACCCCAGCTGGAGCTTTAAAACAGCTATCTGAACCAATTTTAAGGAACAGGCAGATCAACTTTGTTAGGATGTGTTATGATCAAATACCTGAACAAACATTAATATCCTTACAAAAGTAGGCCTTAAGACTGCAAATATATGAGTTCACGTGGCAAGCCAGAAAACTACAAACCTTACTGGAGCGACTCACTGAGAAAACTCATACATAACATATAGTGCTATGCAGATTAAACCTTTCGCCAGACAATATGAAAAATCACAGTAAAGCATGCCTTTAATGAACAAAAGATTGAAATCCAAAGAACTGGCATAAAAAGCCTAATGACCTACACATAGGACAAGGGCATGGTGCATGAAGACCCAGAGGCATGAAATGGAATATTGCTTGGATAGCAAATCCATTACGTGGAAAGTCCAAATCAAAAGCCCATTGTGTGGGCTTCATAAAAGGTGGAAAAGTGTCCTAGTGGCACGAAATGGAATATTGCTTGGATAGCAAATCCATTACGTGGAAAGTCCGAATCAAAAGCCCACTGTGTGGGCTTCATAAAAGGTGGAAAAGTGTCCTAGTGGCACGAAATGGAATATTGCTTGGATAGCAAATCCATTACGTGGAAAGTCTGAATCAAAAGCCCACTGTGTGGGCTTCATAAAAGGTGGAAAAGTGTCCTAGTGGCACGAAATGGAATATTGCTTGGCTAGCAAATCCATTACATGGAAAGTCCGAATCGAAAGCTCACTGTGTGGATGTCATCTGCAGACTGCATACTTCTGGTTTCCGGAAGAACAGCCTATGGTGAACGGAAGGCCAATATACGGAAGTGAGGCTAAGCAGCCATGTGCAGGACGTGACGATTCCTTGGGTGAGCCCAGTACCAGAGCGCTATGTATCGGCTCTGCAAGTATGGAAGCCTCCTTGGATGGCGGGGAATGCCCATGGTCTGCCCCTGCCTTCCCTTGAGGGCTGACCAGGATCTTTGGCTGTTCTATATGGACCAGCTGGGATGGGGGATAACACCACAACAGTGAGAGTCAAACGTCCTAAGAAACCCCCGGGAAGGTTAACCCGGTCAACAAATGCCCGCAGAAGTCGGATGTGTCGGCCTAACGGCGCAAGAACGCAGCTCTGCTGTAAACAGGCACAACGCAATCACATCCGAAAAAAAACTCCGGATGAACGAAGAAGAAGAAGACAAGGGCATGACCAAACTGTATACCCTTGCATAAATTAATCTTTCACAATGGGAAAATTGAGCATTGCTATAAAATAAAATAAGAACAGGAAAACTCAAGGAAAAGATGGTGTCATGAATTACATAATTAAAAAATCGAAGTCTCCTGGCCAAATGCAAATTCTTGTTTTTTAAAAACCAGACTTGGTGTCAAGGAAACATTTCAAATCTGTGGCATGAATCAGCCATCATTCCTATTGGAAAGCAGGGACAGTATAAAAGCAGTGCATTTAGCTACAGGCAGTTAGCTTACTCTGTTTCTTGGGTAAGATCATGCAGAAAATGGTGAACTGCAGGTTACTTAAACACCTTTAAATTGTGTCATCGACCGCTGCATGCTGAGGTAGATACTGAGATGGAGATCCAAGCACTTATGAATTCTTTGATGTGCAGTGTTCTGATGACTAACTAACTGAATGACAATGCCAGCTAGACAACTCGCAATGTTCAGTTAGGAAAAACAAATGCTGCACTGGGAACCAACTAGCAGACCTAGCCAAAGCGATAAAAAATGTCTTTCAAGAAAAAAAAAGTACTGGCTGTGTGTATATAAGGTATGGAGCGTGCTCAGTCTCAAGTTCTGCACAACTTGCAGAGATGTGCACTTTAACCTGGAGAAGACGAGGAATTTCATCCTGGCTTATAGGCTGACTGTATAACATAATCAGTAACCTGACTGCTAAGCAGAAGAAACAAGCTTGTTCCATGTCCTTTACCGGGCATCACAATCAACCCCAGCATTTTTTTTTACTGTTTCTGATTTATTAGGCAGTTTTTATTTTCACTAGTTTGCCATTGATTTCTAAATGGCCGACGCCTCATGCCATGTAAATCAGTGTAAAGTAGCCTTCTTTCATATCAACTATAGCTGATTTCAAACCCTCAACTCGGCATGTCGGGGAATTGCGAAACACATTCACTGTCTCTAAGCCAAAAAGCTGGATGGTAATAGTTGTAGCAATGTTAATAGTTGTAGCAGTGGTAATAGTTGTAGCAGTGGTAATGGTTGTAGCAGTGGTAATGGTTGTAGCAGTGGTAATGGTTGTAGCAATGGTAATGGTTGTAGCAATGGTAATGGTTGTAGCAATGGTAATAGTTTGTAGCAATCAAAATGGTCACTGTCTCTTTATGCTCCGCTGATCTTTGCTCAGTCATCTCATGCCCACCCCCACTCTAACGTAGCATGCTCGCATGAAACACTCCAGTAGACAACATTCATGCACCATGCCTGCCACAAAGACACTATCACACGCTCACTCACAAGAGACAGTGATATTGCCTTAAAAATAGATGTCTAACCTGCTGCTGAAGGCAGCAAGTCAAATGGTTTGGCCATGCAAGTAGGTTACCAACTAACAGTATATCACAACAAGCAATGATGTACAGACCAGAGGGAAGCAAAGGAAGAGGCCGACCATGTAAAGATGGACACAGAGAATAACAGAGTCTAACACAGTCTATTTATTTTTTCTTCCGCGTTTCCATCCTGTTTCAGGATATTGCGGTCAATATTGATACATGAAGCCCATAAGCGGGCACCCTCCCATTGTTTATACTTCACCTCGACACCGAAAAGGTACAAGAGGAACTTGATGAGATGAGATCAGCTGTGGAACAAAATATAGTGAGAAAATTACTATTTTGTAATCATGAACAAAATATAATAATAATAATATATGCATTTAAAGCACAAAGCTAATTGAATGTAATAAGAGAATATTCTATGACAGTTTTTATTCACAATAGCCATCAGTAATGATGATAAATAAGTATGGCATAGTAGCAGTTGTGCATAACTTTGAGGTATTGTGTTATAAGTGCTGAAATAATATGAGTATATCTGTAGATGGTCAGTGTCTGTTGCTGAGGAGTTAGTGAAACACTTTCACAATTTCCAGAAATATCCAATCAAGTGTTCTAAATTAGCTGCTGGTGATTTTGCAGCAAGGATGTTAAATTGTCTGTACACACACTAGGTCGTGAAGTGGAGTGAATAACTTCCACACCACTGTTCTCCTCAGTCAAATTTCTGGTACACATTTGAGAGGCTTGTTGATTCCTGAGCCATATGAGATTGGACAGAAATCTTTCCTCAACTTGAAACATGGGAATGATGTTCTGGTAAGCCAGTGCAATATCCACTGCTTCCATGTTATATACGTGAATGAGTTGAGTCAAGAACCATCATCATATCGCTCAGGACATTCCGGTTTGCACTCAGTGCCCATCTTCAACAACCAGCGTAGAGTCCCAATACTAATGGTACTAGATGCGGCCTGATTGTGCCCTTCCGGCCATTCCTCAGAGTGCTTGGTGTTGGTCAGATCTTCTGGTCACTCCCTGCTACACCATTCTGTCCAGGCCATTCTTCCACTATTTACATGATCCCAAACAGCCCTGACAACATCTGCTTTATCTCGCATGAGTACCCCACCTAGCGGTGCAGTCCCAACCAATCTGTCCATCTGTTTCCCAACACGCCAGCATGCCCTGGAGAAAATATATATACGTTAATAATAAAAAATGTTCATTTAAGTACATGCTATGTTTTTACACAGAATTAATGAAAGTTGTCTGCTATTTCAGTAGGTCAGAACAAAGCGCCCGTAGCTGCATCAAATGGACCATTTCAACCAAGTGGGTCGTTTCACCCAGGTCCTCATGGTGCCAACTGGAGACCCATGAGCACCCCTCCTCAGTCAACTAATATGAATGGGTTTCCTGCACAGCATCCACAGCAGTCAAGAATGCCGGTAACAAATCCAGCTCCGCAGCCTCCCCCACATGTGTATCAGACACCTAGTCTCGTTCAACAGAGACCTCCAGGTCAGTTCTCCTTTTCATCTCCTTCGGTTCAGCCAGCTGATACAGTTATGAATGGACCAGGCAACACGAACTTTAGACCCCCGGTGACATCTAGTTTTTCCCCCTCAGGTGGTTTTGCACCACCACCACGACCTGGATATGTAATGACACCACCACAAAGTGGTAACCAAGCAGTAAGATCACCTGAACCACTTCCCCCATCCCACAGTTTCAGTCAACCACCATCAACAGTACCGTATAGTGCTGGTGTCCAAGGTTCCGCTGGTGACAGCCTACAGAGTAAGTTACATTTTTTTACCTGCTTGCAAACTTTAATCCTGAAGAGCTACACAATTCTACATAGAAGAGGGGGTATTTTTTGCCAGTTAATGGGACATATTCACTAAATGAATTTGAGTTTTGACTTTATTTTCTCAGTGACAATGTTAAATCTGTCATAGATACTATTTGTTACTTGTGTTCATTTAATCATGTTAAATATGTCATAGGTAGTATTTTTTAATTGTGTTTGTTTAATCAGAATGTTTTTATTATTTCTTGATAAAAAATCATAATTATATGCTTTGCCAACTGGCATAGGCATTTGTCTTTCCACAGATCTCAGTCCTTGGTGTTCTGGATCAATTCTGCTGATAATATTCCTCAATGCCTTTCAGTATTGTTTCTCTTGGTCTGCGTCTGTCTTTTTTTTCCTCACTGATTATTCTTGTGATAAAAGATCAATACAAAAAGATATCCATTTCCATAGTATCATGGTATATTGCAAATATAGTACCAGGCTAATTTTTCTGGACAATTTATTGAGTGTTGTGCTCATCCCTTACCTTGCAGAACATTTTCTGGTATCCGGTCTGCAAGTCTGGGTTTAATTTCAGAGGTACATGGTGTCAAAAGAATTTCACCTCAAGGAGGTTTTTTAACCAATAACCACCATAAATATAGTGCTCATATTGAATGTCAAGAGTTCTTCTCAATTCATTTCCTATTTCAGGCTGATTCTTTAAAAAGTTTTTTTTTTTTTTTTAAATGTCTGAAGCACCATAATTGTTTGATCTTGATCTCATTCAGTGTTTACTTCAATTCTACGAGGGGAAGTCAATAAGAAAGTCACAAATGGCTGTAGAAAAATAACTAAATATGATAACAACTTGAAACCAGTTTATTTTTATACATACATTGTCCCTTTATTTCTCAACATAATTTCCACCATCATTGATGCACTTATCCCATCGTTTCATCAGTCCTCCAAAACCAGCTGCATAGAACTGCATGCTCTGTTTTCTAAACCATGTTTTCACTTCACATTCAACTTCGGCGTCATTCGCGAAATGTCTCCTGCCAAGGTGGGTTTTCAGTGGACCAAAAAGGTGGAAATCGCTATGGGCTAAGTCGGGGCTGTAGGGTGGATGTTCCAGAACTTCCCACCTTAGTTGGTTAATTTTCTCCTGAGTTAATCGAGCTGTATGTGGTCTGGCATTGTCATGACGAAGCAACACTCCTCTAGTCAGCAGTTTTCATGCATTATGCTGTATGCTGAACCATGTGAGCATCCTATTGCAGATGCTACAGAGTCTATTATTACTCGCCTGTCACCTCTAATCATCTCCTCCACCCGCTGCATGGATGCTTCTGTTGTAATCTCAGCATGGACGACCAGATCGGATTTCATCAACAATTTTAGAGTGTCCTTGAGTAAATGTTTCTACCCAGCTATGCACCGCTTTAAGGGACAAACATTTGTCAGCATAAACAGGAAGCATTTCCTTATGAATGTCCTTTGCAGGCCTTTTTCTCACATAAAACGCGCAACAGAACGTTGCTCTTTGGTTGTACACTCTGTAAGTACAGTCGCCATTTTGTTTATGTGCTGCGCATGCGCATGAGACACCTAGCACCACCTGACGAATGGGAATATAAATTTTGATGTTGCTGTCTTCTAATGACACCTGTAGAAAACACTAACTACATTTACCTGATTGATTGATTTAGGAACTGACATCACAGCACTCGGGGCATTCTCATAAGCACTCCGTCCCCATCCTCAGAAGCCAGCAAAGAGTTCCAGCCCCAATAGTACCAGTAGTAATCTGATTATATGTGCGTCTCACCTTTCCTCTAAGCGTCGAGCATTGGCTAGATCCCCTTGTCACTCCACGCTGTCACATTCTTGCCAGACCATGGTGATCCATTTGCTCCTCCGAGGTGTACACGTGCTCCCACAAGGCCGTAACCCCGTCTGCCTTATCATGCATCAGTACTCCACCAAGTTTTGCATAGCCAGCCAATCTGTCTGCCTGTTCATTCCCCAACACACCAACATGCTCCGGAGAAAATATCCAGACGATGCTTGCCACCCGTGACTTCCGAAGCGAAGCAAGCCACTCGGCACGAAGCTTGCCAGTCCTCACCCTACTCAGCGTGCTTTCTGAGTCAGTTACAATCACGATGTGTGTGTGTATCGTATTCTCCATCCAGCGGAAAGCTGCACTGACTGCCTCCACCTCCATTCTTAAGCTAGATGTTGTGGTATCATATGCCAGGCTCTCCTGCACCAAACGTCGACCATTAGCCTTTGCCAAGAAACCCCAGGCACTTCTACTACCTCTCAACACCGAACCATCTGTGTAGATAATCACATCACCTGGGCGAGCATTATCCTGAATTCATTGCTAGATTTCCACTTCCTACATTTACCTGCCATCCCACAGAACTATGGGACTTACTTATTGACTCGCACTCGTATTTTTTTAATGACTTCTTTTTCTTCTTCTTTTCCTGACTATATATATATATATATATATATATATATATATATATATATTTATTTATTGTTTCTTCCACGTTTCCATCCTGTTTCAGGATATTGCGGTCAACACCAGCATCTTTCAGCTGTATGTTGATTCCTAGGCTAGATTGCGCTCATCAGCACGCCACGACTTTCTGAGTAAACGGCTCCATAAGTCACTGGCGCGACCACTTCTAATTCTCGTGCGCTCACGTCAGCCACGAGAGTATTCGGGGTTAACGGAGAAAGCTGCTATATATAGCGATATGCTGTGATCTGTATTTATTATAGCTATACCAGAAAGACCAGGAGCAATTGAATGTGAAGATTTACATACAGTTAACCTCATAAACCATGTCATTTAGCTTCTACTCAGAATTATAATAAGAAGAACAAGAAAGAAAATGGAAATTGGTGAAGAACAGTATGGATTTGTGGAAGGAAAGGGTACAAACGATACATTACATACACTAATAGAAAGATCAATAGAAGAGAAACAGAAAGGCATAAATTTGTGCTTCGTAGATATACTAAGGCATTTGATAAAGCAAAACATGATGAACTGATTAAAAGTTTGGAAGATATTAACATTGATGGAAGGATCTCAGAATAATAAAGAATATTTACTAGAACTAAGTAGTAGCTATTAAAATAGGAAATAAAGAGGGCAATTATGAATAAATAAAGCTAGGTGTATGACAGGGATGTGTTTGTGTTGCCGGATCTCTTCTCCCTTTATAGCGACATAATAATGAGAGAGATTAAAGAGAAGCCTGGAATACTATTCTGAGATTATAATGTAAACAATACATGCTATGCAGATGACACAGTATTGGTGGCGGATAATGCAAAAAATCTACAACTATTTTTGGACATTGTAGTAACAGAGAGTGCAAAGAAAGAACTCTTCTTGAATATCAAGAAAACAGTAACAATGGTGATATTAAAGAAAAGGTGGTACCAAAATTCTTAACCTAGTTGATAGTTTTAAATACCTAGGGGCATTTATAACAAAGATTAAGAGCAGAATATGGCAAGCAAAAGCTACATTTAAGAAAATGAAGAATATCTTGTGTTATAAGTCACTATCATTGAATGTAAGAAAGAGAGTGCTGAAGTGCTATATAGAACCTGTTTTGCCTGTATGACTGTGAATGTTGGAATGTAAATGAACAAATTAGGAAGAGCTTGGAAGCAACTGAAATGTGGTTCCTGAGACGAATGTTGCAAATTCCTTGGACTGCCTAAAGTAACTAACAATGACTTGCCTGAAGGAGGCTAATGAAACTAGAACATTACATACAACAATAAGAAAGAGACATAACAGCTTTCTTTGGTCATGTGATGAGAAGAGAGGCATTGGAGAATATCATGACAACTGGAACAGATCGAGGGGAAGAGAGGCAGAGACAGACCAGAGAAATGCTGGATGGATTGGGACGGTGGCATGGATGAATATCATCAGCAGAGTTGATCCAGAAAATGAAAGGCAGAGATCTGTGGAAAGTAATGAATACATACTCCAGCTGGCATGGCATTTGATGATGATGTTTTTTCCCCACACACACAGGCAGGCAGGCAAGCATGCACGCACTCACTCACTCACTCATGCACTGTCTAAGATTGACCATTGCCACTGAAGTACACTTGTGTGTTTGTACATATCATTCTGTAGTTACAAGTTAGGGGTTTTTATCAGATAGTAAAGAATAATTGTTAATGTTTCTCTTAAAAATGCTTCACATATATTGTGTTGTTTTCAGGTCGACCAAATGAATTACCAATGCCTTTTCATGGACAGGGGCAGTATTCACATCAGATCAACCCCCTTCAGCAGAGCACTCCTATTACAACCCCAAGTAATTCAGGTAATTACACACACTTCCTTTATGAATACCAGAAAACTAACTTTCTCAATAGTCGAGATTTGATATACCCCAGTTTTAGCCCAGTAATGTTGAACCTAGCATGATTTGTTTACAAAAAAGCATGCGTCTCTTCTTCTTTTGTCTTCCATTTATACCGTTAGGTGTTATGGGAAGGGGGTAATTGAAGCTCCATTGCCTGTGACCAGTGCCTTTCCTCCAATTTCCTCCCTTATTTGTGAGCAGTATTTTTTTTAGGATCAAGTAAATTCACTACTGGTTTGTTAGTCCTGTCTTAGGTTCCTTACCTACTTAACCCTGTAATCTTTAAGTAGGTAAGGAACCTATCAGGTACTAAAGTTGTTTCTATTATGATTTTGATAGTGACAGGAATGTTTCTGGTTTAGTTGTAATTGTCCTCCATTATTTGTTTATTTGCTCACTTCAGAGCCTTCGTCTGAAAGATCTTCAAGAGGGCCATCTCCAGTTTCAGGCTCAACTATAGATGCTTTAGAGGGCCAGTTTACCCCAGGACATGGTGGGTGTGCATTTACTGTTTACTTGTTGAACTGTGTTGTTATATTGTTATTACATTTTGCAGTGGGCTAGTCATCATTTCAACAGGAAAAAACAAATAGGTGGCACAGACTTAGAGAGTAGATGTCCAATGGCTTGATATCATGACACGGCACGTTATAATGAAATTAAATGGCATAGAGAAATTGGATTGGTTCATTTGGATTTTGTGTGTATGGATGCAGGATCTGTGGTTCAGGGGCCGTGAATGCAGTTTCACAATCCTTGTGATGTCAGCTGCAGGAGGTGTTGTGTGTATGGATGCAGGAACCGTGGTTCAGGGGGCGTGAATGCAGTTTCATGATCCTGACTTACCGGTCTTGATGTCGGGTGCAGGAGGTTTTGTGTGTATGGATGCAGGATCTGTGGGTTGTGATGACAGCTGCAGTAGGTGTTGTGTGTATGGATGCAGGATCTGTGGTTCAGGGGGCATGAATGCAGTTTCACAATCCTGACCTACCGGTCTTGATGTCAGCTGCAGGAGGTTTTGTGGTATGGATGCATGATCTGTGGTTCAGGGGGCATGAATGCAGTTTCACAACCCTAACCTACCGGTCTTGATGTCAGCTGCAGGTGGTTTTGGGACAGATTGTTTGCATTGATTTTCACAGTGGTGTGAAGTGTCTGCGATTCAGAAAGCATTGACAAACTGCTGAACTTAAAATTGTCTAGAAAATCACAAACAGCAGCAATAAATGCTGGGATTGATTGCAATATGCTATAAATGACATGGAACAAACATGTATATAGACAACATGTAATTGTGCAGTCCACTGAACATCGTTCTCCTGATAAAACTTTTACCTCGCTTCATCTGTTAAAGCTTATTTGTGATGGAGCATTTGAGACAAAAAGAAGCAGTGTGTGTGTGTGTGTGCGCGTGCGTGCAGGCGAGTGGCGGGCATGGGTGGGTGGGCGCGCGCACATGCGTGTGTGTTGCTTTTATTTTTTAATCAGGAGAACATTGCTCAATGGACCTGAATTTGACTACCATTTCAAATTTTTTGTTTCCCATATCTGTTCATATTGTTTAGGAGCTGTAAGCCCAGATGGTGATAACAATATTGACTGTATTTCAGTTGTAATTTCTCTCCTCTGCTAAATTGTTGTGTCTTTGTTAGTAACAGGAAACACATGAAGGAAAGCAAATATTTCAATACTAACATTGATTATTTTACTGCATTGAATGGCACCAGCACTAGACATTACTTCATTCACAATCATTGACAAGTATTTCATCTCTTGGGACTGGTCATGAAATTTCCTGAACATTTTATTCTATAGTTGTGCTGCTTTCTGTAATTCCACATATGTCTACATTGATAGATCTGTGCATGTCTGTTTTATAAATTTTTTACATTTTTTGACTATTACCCTGTCTTTTTGTCCAGTATTTTGCCCTCTAGTACTCTCTTTGGTGTTTCCTTGTGTTTTAGAGTGTGAATATGCCATGAAAACATTTGCTATAATAATACTTCAAGAAGTTTTCATTAATCTGTTATATATCCCAGAACTTCTTCATTTGTCAATTGTTCAATCCAGCTGGTTCTGTTATATTTTATACTTCATTTAAGGAACAAATTACCTTAATGCGTGAGTGTACTAATTCACTGGTTAAAGTAATTTATTTTGCAATGAATTTTAAACTAGAAGGAATTGTAGACATAAATAGAAACATTGTTAACTGGTGGAATGATTGTAGACAATTATATAGGTACACATTTAACCGATGGTTGAATTGTAGGCAAACAAGTTTATTACTCCACTAATGTTTTCAAGTCAAGTGAATAAAAAATGGGACAAAGAAAAAATAGACACATACAAGTACAAGGGGAAAGTCATTAAGTAATAGGAATGTTATAAATAACTTTTTTTACGATAGTGTGAACTAGAAATTTTGTGTATTTTATTTCTGAACGTATTCCCCCTACCTGGCAATACACTTAGGTCCACATGTCCACTAGCTTATTGATTACTTCTAGGAAATAGTTTTTGAGTGTGACCTTAAACCAATTTTGCGTCACTTCCATTACTTTGTTGTCATCTGCAAACTCTGATCCTGCAAATGTTTTTCTCAAGGGTCCATATGGATTGTATGCTGGATGTTTCAAGATCTCAAACTTCAGAGCACATAGTGTATCTGCTATATGTATAGCCTGTAAAGACAGGTGTTATCATGCAGCAACAATACCTCTTTTGAGAAAAAGAAATGCATCAATATCCCAAAAGATGATCCCAGCAGATTCCTTACCACAAAGTTTGAATAACACCTCATTGTTCTTCCATAGTACAAGTCAATAGTGGGGCAACCATTTTGTAATCGCTGTTGTGCATGTGTATACTGCTCAGACCACATCACCCCTACATGAGGTATTGCTTAAGAGCCAGTTTGTGTCCTGAAATAAGATTTTCTGTTCTACACACTCTTCCATTCACTTTATAATAAAATTCCTGTTGCTTAATGATTTTCCCTCGTTTATCAGTGAGAGTAACTACAAACATAGGAAAGTAGTTCTCTATTTTTTTCAAGACGAGATTTTTAAGAGAGATTTGCAAGCGATGAAAAGAGAAATACATTTTATGAGTAAAGGGTGTTTAGACCTAAGGAACCATTTCTTGGTATATTAGAATGTTGGAAAATTAATTTTTTTTAAAATCCTGTTTTTAAAGTAATTCTTAGGTTGTAGTTTATAATGGATGTATTTTTCCTCAGCCTATTCAGGTGGGGCAAACAGTCCAGTATCCAGTCAAGGCCCAAGAATGCCACCTAAAGCAACAGGCACATTCACTGCTCCTCTGCAAGGAAATTTGCCAAACCAGACTGTGGGACAGCAAGGGACAGAATGCACCTACGTTTTTGCCTCCTCAGTTTCCTCCTCGGCCTGGATTTCCTCTAAATCCTCCACAGCCTGCATTACCACCATCACAACAGCAACTACCGGGATATCTTGGGCAGAGACTTCCTCCACCTCCAACATCTGGTTTCTCCCCACCTTCTGGAGCTCCTGGTGCACAGCCCAGATTTTCACAGCCACCATTACCTAATACAGCCAGAGGTTTCCCTCCGCCACCTCACTCCAACACAATACCAAATGCTCTTCCTCCATCCAGTGTACCACCTTTTGCACCTCCTTCATTATCGGGTAGTGTTGTCCCACCGCCTGTCGTAGGATCAGGTCCTGCATCACTGCCTCCCTTAGTAAGAGGCCCAGTGCCTGGAATGCAACCACCACCACCCTCACAGCCAGGTTCACAGTACTCATCTATGGTAGGCAGTCTTGCTAAACTAACTTCCCTATTTAGGATTCAGCTTTTTGACATAAAATGTTGGTAGTTGTGTATTTTCATTAATGAAGTTGATAACCCAAACATTGTTCAGTTGTAAATGTACCAGAACACTGACTTTAGTAGAGGGGTGCTTGCTCACTTATTTATTGCCATAAATGACACCACCAAATGCTGCTACAAGCATGTCTCATACAGCCTACGTGTAAACATTGTTGATGTCTGGACAGACACAGAAGATACTAATTCAGCTTCATATTCACTTCAAAAGGCAGTGGATAAAATAGAGGAACTGGACAGTGATTTGGAGGTTGAAAACTAAATTAAATAAAATGCAAGAGGTTTTTTTTTAAATCTCTTGTCTCTCGCCCTATAACAGAATGGACCAACTCTCTATAGACATCCTGAGACACAGTAGATGGCCAGTCTGTGCAATTGACCTGCTATAAGTATCAGTAGGATGAATAGGTTCCAATGGAAATAGACTAGGAGTCTACAGAGTAGACAGAGACTTGGCAGATAAGGTACACACCGTGACAGATATAGTCCAAGACAAGTGGCCTAATTAATCAGCCGTCGCTCCCTTTGTCAGAATGCAGTAGCACATTAGCTTTCAGCAATATTGCTACAATTATTAGTTAATTGTAGTCACAAACTCTGCCACTTAACTTAGTGTATTATCTAAATAAATGAGAAATGATTGACAGTTAATAAAACTGATTAATCATGAAGAAAATAACCAGCTTTGTTAACTGAAATGATAATAATAGTGTAATGTTAAAATAGATTGTAATTATTGCTACAATATTGCTACAATTACTAGTTAATTGTGCAGTTACACACTCCCATACTTCATTTATTCATACAGTAGCATGTCCCCTGTAGAACTTCGCTCTCATAACATCCGTCCGGAAAACTTCTCAGTCATAAGCAAGATGTCCTGCGTCCGATACACCCATCTGGAGATCATCTGCCACATCCTGCACCCATCTTCTCTTTGACCTTCCTCTTCCTCTCTTCCCAGGCATATACCTCTCCATAATTGTTCTCTCCAAACTTTCATGATGTTTCAAGTGACCAAAATATTTCAACTTATTTTGTTATATCGTCTTTAGTAGCCATCCTTCTTCATTATTCAGTTCTTGTTGTATGGATACATTTGTTCTTTTCTGTATTCAAGATGGTCTTAGAACCTGTCTATAACATTTATATCCATACTTAACTAGTATATTATCTAAATAAATAAGAAATGACTGACAGTTAATAAAATTGATTAATCTTGAAGAAATTTAACCAGTTTTGTTAACTAAAATGATGGCAGTGGTGTAGTGTTAAAATAGATAGAACGAGGATGAGTCAATAAGTAAGTCACACAGTTCTGTGGGATGGCAGGTAAATGTAGTTGGTGTTTTATACAGGTGTCATTAGGTGACAGCAATATCAAACTTTATATTCCTGTTCGTCAGGTGGCGCTAGGTGTCTCATGCGCATGGCAGCACATAAACAAAATGGTGGCTGTACTTACGGAGTGTACAATCAAAGAGCAACATGCTGTTGTGCGTTTTTTGTGGGCAAAAGGACTGCCTGCAAAGGACATTCATAAGGAAATGCTTCCTGTTTATGCTGACAAATGTTTGTCCCATAAAGCGGCGCAGAGCTGGGTAGAAAAATTTTCTCAAGGACGCTCTAAAATTGTTGATGAAATCCGATCTGGTCGTCCTGTTGAGATTGCAACAGAAGCATCCGCGTAGTGGGTGGAGGAGTGCTTTTAACCAATTTCACGAAGAAAGGTGACAATGTGAATTCTGAATCATACTGTGAAGTTTTATCGATGCTTCATGATACATTTCGAAGAAAACGTCCAGGACTGCTGACTAGAGGAGTGTTGCTTCTTCATGACAATGCCAGACCACATACGGCTCGATTAACTCAGGAGAAAATTAAGCAACTATGGTGGGAAGTTCTGGAACATCCACCTTACAGCACCCGACTTAGCCCCTAGCGAATTCCACCTTATTGGTCCACTGAACACCCACCTTGGCGGGAGACATTTCGTGAATGACGCTGAAGTTGAATGTGAAGTGAAAACATGGTTTAGAAAACAGAGCACACATTTCTATGCAGCCGGTTTGGGAGACCTGATAAAATGATGGGATAAGTGCATCAGTGTTGGTGGAAATTATGTTGAGAAATTAAGGGGCAATGTATGTATAAAAATAAACTGGTTTCAAGTTATCGTATTTAGTTATTTTTCTACAGCCATTTGTGATTTACTTATTGACTTCCCTCATAATTTTTGACTACTTAAATTCCAAAGTATTTGGATGGGGTAAAGTTAATTTGCTAGGTTGGAATATGGTGTCTGTTATGATAGACACTGAAACCCATGTCATTCAGAATGTTTTCCTAGGAAGGTATCAATAGAGTAGTGAAGAACTGCAATATTTTCTGTGTTCTATCCAGGATCAAACACCATCACCAGAGGATGCCTAAGTAGTCTTCTGTAGTTTTAAGAAGACTGATAATTTTCAGCAAGTCTCAATAATCATTGGTGAAGAGATAATCCTTGGCAAAACTAACGTTTCAGTGTTCAGATGAAACTGCTTGTCAACTTTTAGTGTTCTTCCTGGCCATTCTTTATTGTTGTGACTAGCAGTGGTGAAGAATGTTACACTTCAAACTAGATCATCAGATCTTTAGAAATGGTCCCTCGCACTGACGAGCTCACTATGAAGCTGTATAGGGTTGTGAGTCTGTGTCAATGAGAACTGAATCTTGGTGTCAGAAATATTTGTGTCAGTGAGAACTGAATCTTGGTGTCAGAAATGTTTGTGTCAATGAGAACTGAATCTTGGTGTCAGAAATGTTTGTGTCAATGAGAACTGAATCTTGGTGTCAGAAATGTTTGTGTCAGTGAGAACTGAATCTTGGTGTCAGAAATGTTTGTGTCAGTGAGAACTGAATCTTGGTGTCAGAAATGTTTGTGTTAGTGAGAACTGAATCTTGATGTCAGAAATGTTTGTGTCAGTGAGAACTGAATCTTGGTGTCAGAAATGTTTGTGTCAGTGAGAACTGAATCTTGGTGTCAGAAATGTTTGTGTCAGTGAGAACTGAATCTTGGTGTCAGAAATGTTTGTGTCAATGAGAACTGAATCTTGGTGTCAGAAATGTTTGTGTCAGTGAGAACTGAATCTTGGTGTCAGAAATGTTTGTTGAGGACGGATTCTGACAATGTTCTGTAGCCAGGAATGTTTGTAAGTGGTGTATAGGGTAGTGAGTCTGTGTCAATGAGAACTGAATCTTGGTGTCAGAAATGTTTGTGTCAATGAGAACTGAATCTTGGTGTCAGAAATGTTTGTGTCAATGAGAACTGAATCTTGGTGTCAGAAATGTTTGTTGAGGACGGATTCTGACAATGTTCTATAGCCAGGAATGTTTGTAAGTGGTATAGGGTAGTGAGTCTGTGTCAATGAGAACTGAAATCTTGGTGTCAGAAATGTTTGTTGAGGGCGGATTCTGACAATATTCTATAGCCAAGAATGTTTGTAAGTCCTAATGTCGCATGAGAATGCAACATGGATGCTGGTTAGGGTACTCGACCTTAAAAATTCAAATAATTAAACACATAAGGCAGGTCAGCAAGGTGGAATGGATAAGAACGCATGTTCTTAAACATCCGGTGTGCTGATGCCGAGGATAGTGGTTCAACCCCTACACCGGACAGCTGGACTAAAATGTTGACCTGTTGTCCTTGACTTGGAGTACAAGTACCTCTGAAGTCGGAGTGGATTCGTCTGATGGCGAAGGACACTATTAATAGGGAAAGCTAATCCACATGCAAAATTCAGTCCATCATTACTATAAATAGTGTGTATGGACTATGCTTGAGTTCAAAGCGAGCAAGCGCCAAAAAAAAACAAAAAAAAACAAAAAAACAAAAAACAAAAAACACACACACACACACAACACCCCCCCCCCCCCCCCCCCCCACCCCCCCACCCCCCACCCCCTAAAATATTATTAGTGCATGTTGAAGTTGTTAATGGACTCAGTCACCAGTTAGATTAATGATATTCACTTTGTCTCTATTCAGTTCTTGAGAAATGTGATAAACTGGTCTAAGGATCAGTCTAAAAGGCAGTGTTGATCTAATAATACATAATAATAATAATAATAATAAGTCTTTATTTTCAAAGGGTTAAGAATTGGGCACGCAGGCACGTCTGACATTCTGCCCTTCTTCTCTATTTCCTCTCATACATTCTTTCATTCAACATCACTTATAAGCAACTTTTGACAACAAAAGAACATTAAAACGCATGAAAAATAATCAATAACAAATGACTCACTGAGGCAGTGTTTAACATGGGCATTATAAATACCTAAGGAGGGTGTAACGTGCCATACATAAGGGAATGTTTTTTGGCTAGTTTGTTTGAGAATTCAATATGCTTTTTTGGTTTTTGTTATGGGGGCATGTATTATAATTAAGTTCAAACAGGTCGAATGTGAATAGATTGGAGTGTCTTTCTTTCTTGGAGTTGATGCCGAGGATAGTGGTTCAACCCCTACATCGGACAGCTGGAATCTATCTAGGTTTAGGGACCTTGACTTGGAGATGTAAATTACAAGTACTTGAGTGGATTCGCCTCATGGCGAGAAACACTAAATAGGGAAAGCTAATCCACACGCAAAATTCAGTCCATCACTACTATAAATAGTGTGTATGGACTACGCTTGAGTTCAAAGTGAGCAAGCGCCAAAAAAAAAAAAACCTCCCACATAAAATATTATTAGTGCATGTTGAAGTTGTTAATGGACTCAGTCACCAGTTAGATTAATGATATTCACTTTGTCTCTATTCAGTTCTTGAGACATGTGATAAACTGGTCTAAGGATCAGTCTGAAAGGCAGTGTTGATCTAATAATACATTAAAGATGTTCAAGATAACCTCTGCCTATTTCTCTCTTCCTTTCTATCTGCTATTCTGCGTATCAGCCCATTCTATTCTATAATCTCTCACATCAGTTCTGTGTAATCAATATACTATGTTGTTTCTTGCTCTCATACAATGCGCTAGGTTGTCCTTTGTGAGTGTAGAGAAAACAAAAAGCTAAGTATCAATGACCTGTCATGGTATCCCATCTTACATGTTCAATTTCTTTTGACCTGTTCCCTTCCTAAGCTTGACCTGTACCTTCATGTTACAACACAAACAATAGGAAAGCATAGAACAGTAGCAAGTAGATAGTGCAGTATCCTGAGTGCATGCTGGAGATGTTACGTTGTCAAGTTTCATGATTTTCATGTAATCGTATGCAGCCACCTACAGGTTTACCTCCATCACATCAGTATGGACAACTTGGACCCCAGCAACCTGGTATGGGTATGAGCTCCAGCAGCCTGAATGCTGTCACACAAAACATGGGTGCCATGGGAATTCAGGTGAACTGATGTTGTGCATTTATATTACTGAATGCTCAGTGGCAGCACCATTCCTTATATACATACACATCCATGTATATAGTACATTTGACTTGATGTTTTTCAAATATTATGATGTCATCCTCCAACATACATCTATATACATGTCTATGACTGTTGTCAAGTAGTATTCTCGTACCATCTGCCGCAGGACCAGACTCTGTATCACTATCTCCTCCAGTCAAACGCCAGCTGCCTGCTTGGTCATCCATAGATCTGAATGGAATTATTCTTTGGGCGGCCAGAGTTTTCACTGTTCACTTGGATGTTGACAGATTTTTAAGTCCAATAGAATGTGCTCCACAACATGATTACTGTACTGGAATTATGATCTCATTTACGTAAATTACTCACAGAAGAGTCCATGAAAACTATATGGATAGCTAACAGCGCTTCCTCTTCTTCTGCTTCTGCTTCTCCTCCTCCTGCCATCTCCCAGTGGAGCATAGGTCATCATCCAGCATACACCAAGTCCTATGTATATCTTTGTAGAATTGATATGCTTACATGTTTACTATTAGAAGATAACTTAGTGTTTTGTGAATTTTACTTGATCACTTAATATAACTGGACTGTGTCAGTTTATTAAGTTTACTTACATTGTTTATTCTGATAATAATATCCCTTATATGTTGCATTGTTATAGTCTTATTTTCATACTCTACATGTGCCATGTAACATAGTTTTAGCATGCCTGTTATGATAGTGGTCCTTGGTCAATGGTCAGAATTGTTCATACCAGTATGACCCTAAGTTGGCCTGACCTAATAGATTAAACATGGGTGCCAGACAGTTTTCAGAATTGTGTCTGGGAAAGAAAGGTGACGAGGCATAGAATTGGCCACCCCATGGTATTATGTTGTTGCCAAGAGTATGTGAAGGTAACAACACCACAGTAATAATATCTGTTGTGGGAGTACCTTTTTTAAAAAACATATTAAATAGATTATAGCTTCTATGGGACTACCTTTGCCTTTAATAGTTTATAAGTTTCAGTTTACAATCTCTCTGTTCCTTTGATGTCTGCCTTTAACATCTATTCCAGTTACCTTTTACCATACAGTATTTCAGTTGTTATTTTAATTTTGGTTACAAGAATACCTATTTAGTTGGTCTTATTTACCTTAAACCTATTTAGTTTGGTCATATATCTGTTGGTCTTCTTCTGGAGAAAGTGACATATATACTTTCAGGTGTTTTTTGTTCATTATTAATGTTATGCTTTCTCAAATCTGTTTTTCATGTACAAGGATGTCTTATCTTTATGTATGTAATTTTTCAGTCCTATCATGTTAAATCTATTTTACTCCTGTAATGTAAATTGTGTTAAAGTAAAGCTAAAGATTGTGCAGATATTGTCATTTAATTGTGAAGGGTTACACCTTTACATATTCCATTACGTGTGAGCTGGAGTGGAAAATCCCCTTCCTTGCCACCTTTCCTTCATTGGCAATTCCCAGAAAATTTATCTGATGCCCATTTGATGAGGTTATGCGAACCCCAGAACCACAATAGTTGGAAAAAAATTATGTCATTCTGGTGATCAAACTCAACTACTGTCTTAGCAAGCGGACACACTAACCGCTATGTCACCACAGCTCAAGAATTAAATATCGCTTTAAAAAAAAAACAGATTATATTTTAACCCATGGTGTGTAGTATTCTTTATTACGGACACACTAACCGCTATGTCACCACAGCTCAAGAATTAAATATCGCTTTAAAAAAAAAACAGATTATATTTTAACCCATGGTGTGTAGTATTCTTTATTACGGACACACTAACCGCTATGTCACCACAGCTCAAGAATTAAATATCGCTTTTAAAAAAAAAAACAGATTATATTTTAACCCATAGTGTGTAGTATTCTTTATTATTAGTGGCTACATTTGTAATTCCTGCCTGACATGGATCATACAACATTAGCAGGTAATGCAAATGTTGAGACCCAGTCTCTGGCACAAATAGTTCAGTTTATATCACAACTTTGTCCACGTTGTTGGAAGACTAACATTGACTAGTGTTTAAGGTTCTCAAGAAAAACACACTCAGTGCACAAGAAATGCTGAAGACAATGAAGAAAGCTAATTGAGGTTGACCGAATCACTGCCAAACAAAATGTGGGTTTGGACCAATTCTCAAATTGTTGGCAGAAAATGGGGAGTAGAGTTGTGTCAAGTAATGATGTAAAAATGGTTAAAATAATAGCAGATATATTGTATTATATAACTTATTAAAGGAGATTACACAAGGAACACTTCAGTATTGGTACTTTTGGAAGAGGTTAAAAATATAATGATAATGTTAGATTCTGAAACATATATTTAGAAGAAAAGGGGGGACTTATTTAAAATTTTCACTTTCCAAGGCACTTCTTCTCCCTATTTGATAATCCAATTCAATTTACTGAATATAAACACCACCTTTCTTTACCAATATAACAAGAACTACCCCGTAACACCATCAAAACACAATTATAACATCATATTTTGAAGTAGAATATAATCTAAAATTGTTTAAAATGATAATCTGATGTCAGTCGACGAGGTCGAGAACTAATGACCGTTACCATTTCTAAAATAAGAAATTTAACCACAATTTAACACAGATTTCTGCGCAGTTTTGAGAGACTTGACTCTTTTGTTTCCAATAGTTTGGAAAGAAATATCTTCAAGTGTAAATTTTCATTTACCGGGCACTAAAATTGCAGAAGATATAGGAAATGAAACAAATAACGCACTGTCAACATTCAGACGATAAACGGTACAATGGCAGTTTTGGGTAGTTCAATTAAGACGATATATTGTACCATGGCAGTGAATAAGTGAAGCCTGCAAACTTCTCTGCAGCTGAACATTGATTGGGACATGTGTTGTGCAACAGTTATGTGGGGAAGTAAGAAGTATCATACAAGATTTAGTCTTCTTGATTAGCATCTGATGCAATCCATAATGTGCTGAATGTGAGTTGATAAAGACTTGATCTTTTGATGAGAAAGAGATAACGTTTTGCTAGTTATGAGTTGATTAAGGGCTTGATCTTTTTAGATGTGTATGTGAAAGAGGGAGAGAGAGTGTGGGCACTCGTGTTGATTGAGAGTTAAGGTTTTATCTTTAGAAGTGTGTGTGCATGAGAGAGGTTACTTTGTGCTGATTGTGAGTTGATTTGAGGAGTGTGATACTTGTGAGGAGATTACAGGTTTGATCCATTTGAGGTGGAATAAAAAGTACTATGCTCCAATTATGCGTTTTGAACTGTGTGTTTGAACTCTGTGTGTATGTGAGATAGATGGTGGCGGGGTATGTGAGATATATGGTGGCAGAGTATGTGAGATAAATGGTGGCAGGGTATGATTATCCCCTATCAAAGGAGAAGTAACATACCTCCTTCCCTTCCTTGTCTATGGGAGACCCTTGGCTAAGGTGGAGTATCCGTTTATCTCCTCTATCAGAAATGATTGACAGCACACACGGCAGAGAGCTATGGACAGATATGGTCACTAATGGCACACAGCATGGACTATAGGAAGAAGAAAGTGAATATGTGCATGATAGTTGGTGTGAGATAGTTTGTGTGTGAGTGTGAAAGATGTGTGTTTAGGTGGTAATATGTATTACAGACTTGTGAGTGATTGACCTTCTGCATGTATGGTGGTGTGAGATAGTGTATGAGAGGGAATGCGTGTGTATGAGAGATAGATAATGAGTGTCTGTCACAAGTGTGTACTTTTTATGAAAGTGTGATAGACAAGAAACAGCATTCTTTGTAGTAGAGAAGTGACAGAATTAATGAACTGATTTGATAAGAGTTTTGAGAAAGTATTTATGAGCCTTTGAGCTGAGCATAACAATTAAGAAGAAACATTTATACAAGGATATTTCTCTTGTTTGACAGGAGTCACAGCGAGTGGTAAATTTGTTAACTGAAAGACAGTTGATCCCACCAGAAGGTATAGAGACAGCAAAGCCAGTGCTGCCAAATGATTTAAAGAAGGCTAACTGCAACCCAGAGTGAGTCCACTAGTGTTTTATAGCTTTTCGAAAGTTGTATTGTGAAACTAATGTCAAATCTGGTATTCCTGTAGTCAGTATATTAGAGTCCATCTTCTGTCTTTTATCTCCCAATGGAGCATAGATCCTCAACCAACTCATGCCAAACCATTTGTAGACTTGAGATCATGATTGGTTGGATTTTGTGGCTACAGTTTTCTATGGGATGAGGTAGGCAGTCTCACGCCAACCTTCCATAGTCGCCTCATACGACAGGCATGGTAGGTTACAGTATTATTGTTCTTTGTTTCCTCTATGTTGTTTTGCTGCATTTTCTTCTGTTAGCTTGAGAACAGCACTGTTTTTGCTTGCTCTGTTCCATCTTGTTTTGCATAATCCCAAGATACTAATTTTATATTTATTTTCTCCTACCAGCTCTTCCATATTTCCTAATTCATACATAGAGATTTTCCTAGGAGAAAGTAATTTAACCCTTTACAGGGCAGACGCTTGTCCGTTTTGTAGCTCTGAACGGGCAAGATTTTTTCAGGTTCTGTAAAATTTCGGGTCGCGTTAGTAAAAACATCACAAATAAGGTGTTAGTCAACCGATTTTAGTTAAATAAACAACACAATGAAGGGAAAAGCATGCAGAATATGTTACTCACGTGATTGTTGCTGGTAATCCATATATGAACACAAATATTTACGAAATACGGCATGTTGTTTGTGATTTTCCGTCATCTATACAGCAATTTACAAACACATTTTCAGAATCATAATCACTTTCTTTAAAGTCCGACTCACGACTGCTAATGCAAAGTAACGCTTTGCACTGATATCTAGCTCCGATTAATAATCAACTCCGTGCCCTTTAATGTCATTTAAATTGAACAGAGCGAAATCTCGGCTATCACTTGAAGAATCGCCGAAATCCATTTTGAAAAACAGCGTAAAAATCCCGAAAACTATCAAAAAAAGTCCGTTAAAGTCTGTTCAAAGTCATTGTAGCGCGTTTACAAATGGCGGCCACGTTGTCAAGCTATCGGCGAAAGTGAAAGTAGTCATCGGAAGTGTCGGAAAACCGAGAGATCGCATTTTTAAAACAACTAGTCGTCAAAGACGCGATTGGGCGCTATGACCGTTTAACGCATCGAACGCTATCAGGCGCTATGCCCGTTAAAGGGTTAATCAGCGCTCCAGACTCCTTGTGGCTTTCTTCGCAACATGTCATAACTTTTCCAGAAGAGATTCCTTTCCACTTGGTTAGCCGGGTTATTTATTTTTTATGTGACTTGTTCATGGTTGGTTTGATTGTGTGGCTGATTTTTCCTTCGTGATGCCTTAAGCACAACCCTTCTTAATAACCCCAAACGACATGCCTGATAGGGTGCTGTGTTACTATTCTTTGTTCGCTTACGGGCCCTAGTAACACACAGGCGATACATCAGAATTGGCGCCATATAACTACTGAGAACTCTTTTCTTATCTTCATTGACAAGGGTTTGTTGTATAAGATATTCTTTCTCTTATGAAATGCTGCTTTAGCTTGAACTAGATAGCACTTTATTAATACATAATCCGTCTAGTGTTATCACAGAGATCAGATATTTAAATTAATTAACCAGCTTGAGAATTGTTCCACTTTTGTTTTGTTATACTGTGTGTGTAATATTGCAGAAAGTGGATGGACAGAACAGAACTAGCATCACACAACATATTTTTATTCTCTATTTATTACAGCGTGTTTCGATGTACTCTAAATGCATTGCCACAAAATTCTGCTTTGCTCAGTAAGGCCAGATTACCGTTAGGAATTCTGATTCATCCGTTTCGAGACCTCTCGGTAAGTAAAACCAGTTCATATTCTTTATGAGTTATTTAATTTATAGTCTTAATTGCCCCGTTCATTTTCATACCTCGTACTAGTCATATACAGGTTCTGTGGTGAAGGAGTTACGGACACGGTTCGTAATCCCGCATTCCCACGTTCGAAACACAGCTCTGTTGGTTTTTTTGTGAAATGGTATGGGTGCCGGTCATTCAGAAGGCAATGGCAAACTACTGAATGTAAACTTGCCCAGGAATCATGAACAGCCAAAAAATGCTGGGGTTGACTGCTACGTCCTGTAAAGGACATGCAGCTAACTAACTAGTCATATATTTTAAACTGTATCGCTGTGCTAGATTATCATATTTATGTCCTGCATACAAGTAGAATGTAATACTGCTGAGTATCAGATGTATACAAGTAGAATGTAATACTGCTGAGTATCAGATGTATACAAGTAGAATGTAATACTGCTGAGTATCAGATGTATACAAGTAGAATGTAATACTGCTGAGTATCAGATGTATACAAGTAGAATGTAATACTGCTGAGTATCAGATGTATACAAGTAGAATGTAATACTGCTGAGTATCAGATGTATACAAGTAGAATGTAATACTGCTGAGTATCAGATGTATACAAGTAGAATGTAATACTGCTGAGTATCAGATGTATATGAGAAGTGGATACCAGAGAACATGCTAGACAACATACACATTTCAATCTGCAAGCACACTAGATTTTAACCTGTTCCTTTCCCACCACACCAACTACAATGTACAGAAATAATGTGGGGTAACCCTTGTCATCTATGCATCTTAGTCAACTGCCTATTAAAGGCATTAATTTTATCACACAAGTATTTTTTTATATTTCATGCTTTTCTAGATAGAATACTATGCTCTCTTATCTATTATTGCGTTTTATTACATGGGTGCAGTTTCTTTCTAGGCTAAGTGACAGTGTTGTATGCAAATATTTTCAGGTTTTCTTTATTGTACTGATGATAGTCTGTTTCATAACTAGTTTCTCAATCTGTTTACACTGTACCGACTTCTTACTCACATTTTTTACTATAAAAGGACAATTGCATATATTATGGAACTTGTCAGTAGAAATGATTGTACATTGTTGTACATTGATTACAAATCTTGACTGGGCACTATTTCTTGTGAGATTTCACAATTTACTTTTTTATTCAAAATTTCCCTCTGTCTGCTCCAGTCAGGAGAATATCTCAACAGTTAGATCATCATTGTGCTTATTGCACAAGAGAGTGTGGTCACTAGTCTCTTAATTGTAGTCATTAAATTATTAACGCTGGTAATAATAATTTTTTTCCATTTAACATTCGGTACCGAATGGTTCTAATAGTATGGAAATATGTAAAACAAACATGAGTTGATCACAGACAACGAAGTTCAGTCTGGAAGCAAATGTTTGAATTTGTCATAAGAATTTGTGTTTTATGATTATGTGCAAACGAGGTGGTGTTGTAATTAATGCACTGGCCTACAAACAAATTGTTCTGAATAAATTCCCCAGTAGTTGTAGCATCACATTTTGTCCAGTGTGACCCAGGGGTTGACTCGGTCTCGTGGCATAAAAGAAGGCAATGGGAAACATAAAGGTGACTAGCATACACTGACCAAGTCTTCCTTTTGGTCAGTGGATATATGGGCCTGACACCACATACCCTTGATGGCATCTGATAGGCTTGTTTTACTGCTTGTTTTACTGAGACTATAATGATGTGAGTGGCCAGCTTGTTAGGGTACCTTTTTAACTTTGCGTACATTATGGTTTTTATAGAGCCGCAGTAGCATGCTGGTTATTTTGCATTCCCCCACTGTCACCATGACAGTGAATTGGGTTCAGTTCCCAGCAGAGGCAGGGTTAGTGTTTGAGAAGTCCAGCTTTGAGTTCAGCATAGCCTCATGAAATAGGTCCCAGATAATTGTTGGAATAATCTGTTATGGAAATGTGACAAGGAAGGAAACTGGTCACCCCATCTTAGTATTGTGTTGACGTAGAGTATGTCACAGCCTAATTCCCCCCCCCCCCCCCCCCCCCCCACCCCATGGCAGCACCTCTACTCTTATCTTGTTTTATTTGTTTCATATGCTCTGTTTTCATGCTCAGCTTCTCCAGAACCCCTCCATATCTTTGATGTTGTTTCTATGAAATGCCACCTGTTCTTCTAAATATCCACATTTCTAAGGCCTCCATTTCATGTCACGGAGTGGAATGCATGGATCCAGGGTCCAGTGCCATTGCAAGCTCTGATATCATAGAATAGAATGTGTCTGGGTGACCTATGGGTGTCATTCAACATGGACACACTATTATTGAGCCCTTTACAGCTGCTTGCCATCATGTCAACTCCACTATGAAAATAATCTTATAGCCAACTACAAATCATATGACATCGGTTAGTTTCACTTGATATAACTGACATATTATAACTTCCACATTGTAAAACACAACTGATGGATTAGATTTAGCTCCGAACTACTATTTCTATGGAGTAGCTATAAATATGAGAGAGAACAAGACCATCACACTAGTGGGATCACTATATGTTTGTAGATGGGACCCTGCCATTGTGAGATGTCTGCCTCAGTGCCTTAGTGCCTGCTCCTTTGGCTCATCACATTAGTGTCCCATGATTCATGTGATTTACTTTATCCATTCCCGTGAGCTTTCTCATGGATTCTTTGAATCCCTGTCAGTCACGTAAGCATGACTGACCCCTGTTCATAAATGGGCCATGCCAGGCTTTCTAATTGCTTGTTTATCATAGTGATAACTTGCAAACTTATAACTGCACACTAACATGTGTATACACTCTGAAATAGGTTTGTATTTATAGTACTTGGAGTTTATTCCACGGATAATGTTAAGAAGGAAAACTATTTTGTATATTTGTATTACATTTGTATACAGTATATTTAGAAGGTGTTCATGTGGAACAGGAAAGACATTTTACAAAACAAAATGCTGAATACCTGATGACAGAAAGTCATTGATTGTGTCATTATTTGTTTAGTAGATGTCTGATCTATTTAGTCATCTTGATATGGGCATGACACTGTAGACACGCAAATGTCATTGCTTGTTAAAGGGTATAACAGAACATCAACATCTGTACATTGCAGGAAGAAGTAGATGGAGTAAGTAATTCATCTGTACATTTCTTGGTTTTTCTGGTGCCTTGAATCTTTCCTTCCATCTTTCTTTAAGGGTGTGTAAAGATTGTTTTATGAATGCAATGCTTTCTGTCATTGAGTCTGATGTATTCTCTGTATTATTATGCATACATTGTAAGGTTTTTGGGTTTAAAGCAATGGTGGTTGGGTGTAGAATGTTAGAATTAGACTTTCTTACTTTTAGAGTTAATATAATGTTAGCTATGCTTACAGTAAATGCCACAATGACATTCCGATTCGTGCACTTACTTACTAAGTTAGTGGTTTGGATCTTCAGGTACTGGTGGGATTTTTTGTTTCAACTGATATGGGTCTGATGTTGACTCTGTGTGTTAAAATGGGTTTTTCTGGAAACTATTTGGGAAGGAAAGGTGGTGAAGATGGAAATGATCCACCCTATGTGTTTACAGTTACCTAGGGGTTATGAACACAGTTCATAATCCTGCATTCCCGCGTATTACAAACACTGCTGTGGGCAATTTGTCAGCAGACTGCCTTGCGTTGGTTTTTTATGAAATGGTATGAGTGTCAGTCGTTCAGAAAGCAATGGCAAACTACTGAGCGTAAACTTGCCCAGGAATCACGAACAGTTAAAACAATACTGGGGTTGACTGCTACGTCCTGTAAAGGATGTGCAACAACTTTTAAGTATATGATAAAACCTAACATTTGACATGCTTATAACATTATTTGCCATGGGATTACCTTCACTTACCTGAAATAGTGTGCCCATGTGTAGTTTATGTGTATTATGTGGCCTAGCTGACATGGTTAGGATTTGAAATGTATAATCTTGCTGATAGGTAAGCTTTAAAATGCACGGTCCTTATGACATAGTCAGGTTCTTTTTTTTACCTTGCCCTGCTAACATAGTTAGGGTTATCAAACCAGATACAACATACCACTCACCATGCCAATGGCAAAAGAAACCAAGTGTGTGTGCATTTTTCCAGTGGGGTTGATTTCTTTCATAATATAGAAAAACACAAGCATATAGTTTCCAACAGAAACCAAACACCAAACCTGAATCACTGCCTTAGGGAATCAGTGAAAGGTAGGATTACTGAGTCAGATATTATATTCTCACGTGCATACACAAAAACGAAACAGTAGTAGTAGAAAAATGTTGAATTCAGGCGCCTGAAAATATTCTACTAGCACCTGAATTTTAAATTGTTTTCTTAGTCTGTATTTACAGCAACAAAAAACACATGCTAGCCCCTGAAAAACAGAGGAATTATATATATACACACAAACACATACATACAAGGGTTGTTAAGTAAGTATCCTGACTGATGTTATCTCTAGATAACAATGAGGAGGCTTCACATGAACCTTAAACGTGTGATAGTAATTACAATAACCATGCCATTGTCTTGTAACCTGTCAATATTGTTGTTAAGGATGTCAAGAGTGCTAAGCATGTGAGATCATTGTGCAGACGATTGCGGTGACATTATGACAGTTTAAAGATGGCCGCCTCATTTTGACATGCACCAAAAAGAAGCAGTGTTCTGTTATCCGGTTTATGATGAGTGAAGGGGTGAAACCTATAACAATTCATCGATGAATGAAAGTCCAGTATGGCGATGCATGTCTGTCGGTCCAGCAAGTATATGAGTGGAATAGGAAGTTTCAAAACGGGCGTGACTTCTGTGACAGACTATTCTTGACTGGGTCAGGCACAACGAGTAGTGACCCTAGAGTGATTACATACGCGACCAAGATAATTTTATTCTACAGGAATCCAAGTACTTTATCAGTGCTGGAGGGCTTGCATTGAACGCAGTGGTGACAACATCGAAAAATGATACATTTGTTCTTTACTTTTTCAGAATATATTCACCACACACAAAAAAACAAACATGTAAGGTTTTCATGTGAAGCCCCCTCGTATGAGAGATGGATTGAAATTACCTGTACTTTTTTTTGTTTTGCACTCGCTCACTTTGAACTCAAGCGCATTATTTATAGTAGTGATGGACTGAATTTTGCGTGTAGATTAGCTTTCCCTATTAACAGTGTCCCTCACCATCAGGTAAACCCACTCCAACTTCAGAGGTACTTGTAATTTACGTCCCCAAGTCAAGGACGACAGGTCAACATTTTAGTCCAGCTATCCGATGTAGGGGTTGAACCCCTAACCTCAGCATCAGCACACCGGATCTTTAAGACCATGCGTTCTTATCCATTCAACCACGCTGACCTGCAAATTACCTGTACTATATTTCAACATAATCACATGTCACTGCAACAAATTTTTCCCATCAGGCTAAGAGCTTCTGTATTCTGGCAGCATAAAATTGTTTTGGCTGGTCCTTGAGTCATTGGAGAACTACCTGGCACACTTTGGTACTTTAAAAGAATGGGCTGTACTGCCAGGTCGATCTAGCCTAAAATGGGTATAAAGAAATGTTGTGGGAAGTGATAGTGGTGGGCATGATGTTAATCAAATCACCCACTGAGTGCTGTTGGCCTCTTTCTTTAACACAATGTAGCCAGCACATATACCCCATACATCTCGTGGTGGGTCCTTTATTTATTATATGTGTGTGTGTGTGTGTGTATGCACGTTCGTGTGCGCGCGAGAGAGAGAGTTATCAATTTTTTTGTATTTCATGTGTTTGTTTTCATCCTTAAAATCTCAATGATTTGTGTGATGTCTCTAGACATGTAAGTACACAAGTTACTACAGCCAGGTTTTCAGGTATTAATGTCACCTAAAGGGGTGGACAAATATAACATAACTGCTGTCTGTACACACAACTGATTATGAACATTATGTGTGAAACATCTTCATTTTCGTATGCCTAGTCTAGAGCAGACATTAGGTATCATGACTCTTCAATACTTTTTATTATCTGATATTTTGATGAAGTTGGTGGTACTTATACTATTATTTGTTCCCCAGCTATTTACACTTTCCATGTACACCTTTTTCTGTCTTCCTCTGTCTCTCTTGCTTAGTATTTCCCCCACATAAGAGTAGTGTCCTTATTTGACCTCTTCTTTGTTTTGCCCCAAACATTTCATTGATCTTTTCCTGAAATACAGTATTGACTGTAAAATGTTGGAAAATTAAATGTATTAGTTTTTTTAGTATTGAAACAGTCAGTGTTGAGTGAAATTTACTGTTTCAGTCAAGTACCACAAAACTCTGTTTACATGACCAGCTTATTGGAAATATGAGATTAGTCGCGTATTTTTGGTAAATACAGTACCTTAGTTTGTCAGTTCTTACATTTATGTTATAGGTCTTCTTGACCAAAACAAATTTGCAGCATATGACATTGCCTTTGAATTCATTAATTTTTTAATCTGTTCTTTTCCCAGTGACTAATTTTTACCATGCTATGTTTGTTTTTTTCCTAAATTGGTTCAACAGACAAGGGTCAGATGGGATAAGACCAAACATTGGGGGGGGGGGGGGGGGGGGGGGGGGGGGGGGGGGGGGGGGGGGGGGGGGGGAGAAGCTATAATATGTTATATGTTATTAAATACAAGCATCATGTTGTCAGCCCTTTGCAGAATGTCACTCTCATCATGGCTTACCTGACAGACTTACTCCATCTTTGGCAGTGCTCTTTCCTCGTGCATTTCCATGGCTAGGGTGTCTTTAATGTCCTGTGCCCACTTTCATTATTGGTCAACAGTTGCTTCTTCTTCCAGAAACCATGTCTGTAGCCATGATTTCTTCAACCACTGTGACATTGAATATCTGACCAAGGTATTTCACCTTCTGAAATATCATGCTGTTTCTGAGCCAGTTTTCTGCAGTGTTCAAATCTTGTATGGGGCACCGTTCAGAATGTAATTTGCCACATCATTTTTCTCAGGAGCTGTTATTCAAAAAGCATGACATTTATGCACAATCTAAATGGTTATGTCATGTAAGCATTGGTATTGTTCAACATAATCCTCATCAACTTGTTCAGCTTTATGTTAGCGTGAAATAATGCATGTATTCTTTGCATGTATTCCTCTGCAACAAGAATTTCTATCACAATTCGCTGCTTATAACGCAAGTTGCTAACACGCTGCATTTCATCGGTTTAGGGTAGCCATATTATTTGGCCAGTTGGGGTGTATTTTGGTACACACAGTCGACACATGCCATATGTGAAATGTGCAAAATTTCATGCTTTTATCTTCATTACCCGGTCTCTGTGGCTGAGGGCTTGCGAACACGGTTTGTGAGCCTGTATACCCGGGTTCGAAACACAGTGGTGCTGGTTTTTTCGAAAATAGGTATAAGAGCTGGTCGTTCAGAAAGCAGTGGCAAACTACTGAACGTAAACTTGCCCAGGAATCACGAACAGCCAAAAAATGCTTGGGTTGACTGCTACGTCCTGTAAAGGACATGCAGCTAACTAACTAGTCATATATTTTAAACTGTATCGCTGTGCTAGATTTTCAGCATTTATGTCCTGCATACAAGTAGAATGTAATACTGCTGAGTATCAGATGTATATGAGAAGTGGATACCAGAGAACATACTAGACAACATACACATTTCAATCTGCAAGCACACTAGATTTTAACCTGTTCCTTTCCCACCACACTAGCTACAATGTACAGAAATAATGTGGGGTAACCCTTGTCATCTATGCATCTTAGTCAACTGCCTATAAAGGCATTAATTTTATCACACAAGTATTTTTTTATATTTCATGCTTTTCTAGATAGAATACTATGCTCTCTTATCTATTATTGCGTTTTATTAAATGGGTGCAGTTTCTTTCTAGGATAAGTGACAGAGTTGTATGCAAATATTTTCAGGTTTTCTTTATTGTACTGATGTTAGTCTGTTTCATAACTAGTTTCTCAATCTGTGTACACTGGTTGTACCGACTTCTTACTCACATTTTTTGCTATAAAAGGACATTTGCATATATTATGGAAAGTGTCAGTAGAAATGATTGACTGGGCACTATTTCTTGTGAGATTTCTCAATTTACTTTTTTATTCAAAATTTCCCTTTGTCTGCTCCAATCAGGAGAATATCTCAACAGTTAGATCATCATTGTGCTTATTGCACAAGAGAGTGTGGTCACTCTCTCTTAATTGTTGTCATTAAATTGTTAACGCCATTAATGATAATTTTTTTTTCATTTAACATTCGGTACCGAATGGTTCTATTAGTATGGAAATATATAAAACAAACATGATTTGATCACAGCAGACAACGAAGTTCAGTCTGGAAGCAAATGTTTGAATTTGTCATAAGAATTTGTGTTTTATGATTATGTGCAAATGAGGTGGTGTTGTAATTAATGCACTGGCCTACAAACAGTTGTCCTGAGTAAATTCCCCTGTAGTTGTAGCATCACATTTTGTCCAGTGTGACCCAGGGGTTGACTCAGTCTCATGGCATAAAACAAGGCAATGGGAAACATAAAGGTGACTAGCATACACTGACCAAGTCTTCCTTTTGGTCAGTGGATATATGGGCCTGACACCACATACCCTTGATGGCATCTGATAGGCTTGTTTTACTGCTTGTTTTACTGAGACTATAATGGTGTGAGTGGCCAGCTTGTTAGGGTACCTTTTTAACTTTGCGTCCAGTATGGTTTTTATAGAGCCACAGTAGCATGTTGGTTATTTTGCATTTCCCCACTGTCACCATGACAGTGAATTGGATTCAGTTCCCAGCAGAGGCAGGGTTAGTGTTTGAGAAGTCCAGCTTTGAGTTCAGTGTGGCCTCATGAAATAGGTCCCAGATAATTGTTGGAATAATATGTTATGGAAATGTGACAAGGAAGGAAACTGGTCACCCCATCTTAGTATAGTGTTGACGTAGAGTATGTCACAGCCTAATTCCCCCCCCCCCCCCCCCACCCACCCCATGGCAGCACCTCTACTCTTATCTTGTTTTATTTGTTTCATATGCTCTGTTTTCATGCTCAGCTTCTCCAGAACCCCTCCATATGTTTGCTGTTGTTTCTATGAAATGCCACCTGTTCTTCTAAATATCCACATTTCTAAGGCCTCCATTTCATGTCACGGAGCGGAATGCATGGATCCAGGGTCCAGTGCCATTGCAAGCTCTGATATCATAGAATAGAATGTGTCTGGGTGACCTATGGGTGTCATTCAACATGGACACACTATTATTGAGCCCTTTTACAGTTGCTTGCCATTAGCATGTCAACACCACTATGAAAATAGTCTTATAGCCAACTACAAATCACATAACATCGATTAGTTTCACTTGATATAACTGACGTGCTATAACTTTCACATAGTATAACATAACTGATGGATTAGATATAGCTCCTAACTACTATTTCTATGGACTAGCTATAAATATAAGAGAACAAGACCATCACACTAGAATGTATACACTGTATGTTTGTAGATGGGACCCTGCCATTGCAAGGTGTCTGCCTCAGTGCCTGCTCCTTTGGCTCATCACATTAGTGTCCCATGATTCGTGTGATTTACTTTATCCATTCCCGTGAGCTTTCTCATGGATTCTATGAATCCCTGTCAGTCACGTAAGCATGACTGACCCCTGTTCATAAATGGGCCATGCCAGGCTTTCTAATTGCTTGTTTATCATAGTGATAACTTGCAAACTTATAACTGCACACTAACATGTGTATACTCTGAAATAGGTTTGTATTTATAGTACTTGGAGTTTATTCCGCGGATAATGTTAAGAAGGAAAACTATTTTGTATATTTGTATTACATTTGTATACAGTATATTTAGAAGGTGTTCATGTGGAACAGGAAAGACATTTTACAAAACAAAATGCTGAATACCTGATGACAGAAAGTCATTGATTGTGTCATTATTTGTTTAGTAGAAGTCTGATCTATTTAGTCACCTTGATATGGGCATGAATGTAGTAGCATGACAATGTAGACACGCAAATGTCATTGCTTGTTAAAGGGTATAACAGAACATCAACATCTGTACATTGCAGGAAGAAGTAGATGGAGTAAGTAATTCATCTGTATATTTCTTGGTTTTTCTGGTGCCTTGAATCTTTCCTTCCATCTTTCTTTAAGGGTGTGTAAAGATTGTTTTATGGATGCAATGCTTTCTGTCATTGAGTCTGATGTATTCTCTGTATTATTATGCATAAATTGTAAGGTTTTTGGGTTTAAAGCAATGGTGGTTGGGTGTAGAATATTAGAATTAGACTTTCTTACTTTTAGAGTTAATATAATGTTAGCTATGCTTACAGTAAATGCCACAATGACATTGTGATTCGTGCACTTACTTACTAAGTTAGTGGTTCGGATCTTCAGGTACTGGTGGGATTTTTGTTTCAACTGATATGGGTCTGATGTTGACCCTGTGTGTTAAAATGGGTTTTTCTGGAAACTATTTGGGAAGGAAAGGTGGTGAAGATGGAAATGATCCACCCTATGTGTTTACAGTTACCTAGGGGTTACGAACGCAGTTCATAATCCTGCATTCCCGCGTATTACAAACACTGCTGTGGGCAATTTGTCAGCAGACTGCCTTGCTTTGGTTTTTTATGAAATGGTATGAGTGTCAGTCGTTCAGAAAGCAATGGCAAACTACTGAGCGTAAACTTGCCCAGGAATCACGAACAGCTAAAACAATACTGGGGTTGACTGCTACGTCCTGTAAAGGATGTGCAACAACTTTTAAGTATATGATAAAACCTAACATTTGACATGCTTATAACATTATTTGCCATGGGATTACCTTCACTTACCTGAAATAGTGTGCCCATGTGTAGTTTATGTGTATTATGTGGCCTAGCTGACATGGTTAGGATTTGAAATGTATAATCTTGCTGATAGGTAAGCTTTAAAATGCACGGTCCTTATGACATAGTCAGGTGTTTTATTTTACCTTGCCCTGCTAACATAGTTAGGGTTATCAAACCAGATACAACATACCACTCACCATGCCAATGGCAAAAGAAACCAAGTGTGTGTGAATTTTTCCAGTGGGGTTGATTTCTTTCATAATATAGAAAAAGACAAGCATATAGTTTCCAACAGAAACCAAACACCAAACCTGAATCACTGCCTTAGGGAATCAGTGAAAGGTAGGATTACTGAGTCAGATATTATATTCTCACGTGCATACACAAAAACGAAACAGTAGTAGTAGAAAAATGTTGAATTCAGGCGCCTGAAAATATTCTACTAGCACCTGAATTTTAAATTGTTTTCTTAGTCTGTATTTACAGCAACAAAAAACACATGCTAGCCCCTGAAAAACAGAGGAATTATATATATACACACAAACACATACATACAAGGGTTGTTAAGTAAGTATCCTGACTGATGTTATCTCTAGATAACAATGCGGAGGCTTCACATGAACCTTAAAAGTATGATAGTAATTACAATAACCATGCCATTGTCTTGTAACCTGTCAATATTGTTGTTAAGGATGTCAAGAGTGCTAAGCATGTGAGATCATTGTGCAGACGATTGCGGTGACATTATGACAGTTTAAAGATGGCCGCCTCATTTTGACATGCACCAAAAAGAAGCAGTGTTCTGTTATCCGGTTTATGATGAGTGAAGGGGTGAAACCTATAAAAATTCATCGATGAATGAAGGTCCAGTATGGCAATGCATGTCTGTCGGTCCAGCAAGTATATGAGTGGAATAGGAAGTTTCAAAACGGGCGTGACTTCTGTGACAGACTATTCTTGACTGGGTCAGGCACAACGAGTAGTGACCCTAGAGTGATTACACACGCGACCAAGATAATTTTATTCTACAGGAATCCAAGCACTTTATCAGTGCTGGAGTGCTTGCATTGAACGCAGAGGTGACAACATCGAAAAATGTTACATTTGTTCTTTACTTTTTCAGAATATATTCACCACACACAAAAAAACAAACATTGAAGGTTTTCATGTGAAGCCCCCTCGTATGAGAGATGAATTGAAATTACCTGTACTTTTTTTTGTTTTGCACTCGCTCGCTTTGAACTCAAGCGCATTATTTATAGTAGTGATGGACTGAATTTTGCGTGTAGATTAGCTTTCCCTATTAACAATGTCCCTCACCATCAGGCAAACCCACTCCGACTTCAGAGGTACTTGTAATTTACGTCCCAAAGTCAAGGACTACAGGTCAACATTTTAGTCCAGCTATCCGATGTAGGGGTTGAACCCCTAACCTCGGCATCAGCACACCGGATGTTTAAGACCATGCGTTCTTATCCATTCGACCACGCTGACCTGCAAATTACCTGTACTATATTTCAACATAATCACATGTCACTGCAACACATTTTTCCCATCAGGCTAAGAGCTTCTGTATTCTGGCAGCATAAAATTGTTTTGGCTGGTCCTTGAGTCATTGGAGAACTACCTGGCACACTTTGGTACTTTTAAAAGAATGGGCCTGTACTGCCAGGTCGATCTAGCCTACAATGGGTATAAAGAAATGTTGTGGGAAATGATAGTGGTGGGCATGATGTTAATCAAATCACCCACTGAGTGCTGTTGGTCTCTTTCTTTAACACAATGTAGCCAGCACATATACCCAATACATCTCGTGGTGGGTCCTTTATTTATTATATATATGTGTGTGTGTGTGCGAGAGAGAGAGTTATCAATTTTTTTGTATTTCATGTGTTTATTTTCGTCCTTAAAATCTCAATGATTTGTGTGATGTCTCTAGACATGTACACAAGCTATGACAGCCAGGTTTTCAGGTATTAATGTCACCTAAAGGGGTGGACAAATATAACATAACTGCTGTCTGTACACACAACTGATTATGAACATTATGTGTGAAACATCTTCATTTTCATATGCCTAGTCTAGAGCAGACATTAGGTATCATGACTCTCCAATACTTTTTATTATCTGATATTTTGATGAAGTTGGTGGTACTTATACTATTATTTGTTCCCCAGCTATTTACGCTTTCCATGTACACCTTTTTCTGTCTTCCTCTGTCTCTCTTGCTTAGTATTTCCCCCACATAAGAGTAGTGTCCTTATTTGACCTCTTCTTTGTTTTGCCCCAAACATTTCATTGATCTTTTCCTGAAATACAGTATTGACTGTAAAATGTTGGAAAATTAAATGTATTAGTTTTTTAGTATTGAAACAGTCAGTGTTGAGTGAAATTTACTGTTTCAGTCAAGTACCACAAAACTCTGTTTACATGACCGTAAAGCTTATTGGAAATATGAGATTAGTCGCATATTTTTGGTAAATACAGTACCTTAGTTTGTCAGTTCTTACATTTATGTTATAATAGGTCTTCTTGACCAAAACAAATTTGCAGCATATGACATTCCCTTTGAATTCATTAATTTTTTAATCTGTTCTTTTCCCAGTGACTAATTTTTACCATGCTATGTTTGTTTTTTTCCTAAATTGGTTCAACAGACAAGGGTCAGATGGGATAAGACCAAACATTGGGGGGAGGGGGGGGGGGGGGGGGAGGAGGGGGGGAAAGAGGGGGGGGGGCTATAATATGTTATATGTTATTAAAATACAAAGCATCATGTTGTCAGCCCTTTGCAGAATGTCACTCTCATCATGGCTTACCTGACAGACTTACTCCATCTTTGGCAGTGCTCTGTCCTCGTGCATTTCCACGGCTAGGATGTCTTTAATGTCCTGTGCCCATTTTCATTATTGGTCAACAGTTGCTTCTTCTTCCAGAAACCATTCCATGTCTGTAGCCATGATTCCTTCAACCACTGTGACATTGAATATCTGACCAAGGTATTTCACTTTCTGAAACATCATGCTGTTTCTGAGCCAGTTTTCTGCAGTGTTAAAATCTTGTATGGGGCACCGTTCAGAATGTAATTTGCCACATCATTTTTCTCAGGAGCTGTTATTCAAAAAGCATGAAATTTATGCACAATATAAATGGTTATGTCATGTAAGCAATTGGTATTGTTCAACATAATCCTCATCAACTTGTTCAGCTTTATCTTAGCGTGAAATAATGCATGTATTCTTTGCATGTATTCCTCTGCAACAAGAAATTCTATCACAATTCGCTGCTTATAACGCAAGTTGCTAACACGCTGCATTTCATCGCTTTAGGGTAGCCATATTATTTGGCCAGTTGGGTTGTATTTTGGTACACACAGTCGGCACATGCCATATGTGAAATGTGCAAAATTTCATGCTTCTATCTTCATTACCCGGTCTCTGTGGCTGAGGGCTTGCGAACACGGTTTGTGAGCCCGTATACCCGGGTTCGAAACACAGTGGTGCTGGTTTTTTCGAAAATAGGTATAAGAGCCGGTCGTTCAGAAAGCAGTGGCAAACTACTGAACGTAAAATTTGCCCAGGAATCACGAACAGCGAAAATGCTGGGGTTGACTGCTACGTCCTGTGAAGGACATTCAACTTAATTTTTTTAAATCTTCATTAATAGCTGAGAAAAATGATGTGGTAGATTACTTTCTGAACACCCCTTGTATAATGTCATTATTTTTCTTCTTGTGACCCACTGTATTCTACAAAGGTTTTGGTAACATTGAAGTTCAACAGTTGCGCTTGTCTTCTGTAGTGATTGTGAAATGTCTGTGATTCACATACCCATGTTGCCACAGAAAAGATGAATGGTCTCAAAATGTTGCCTCTGTTTGTTTCCTGGCGTTGTGCCATAGATTCTGAATGCTATTTATCCCCATCAGTACCACGGTCTGTCTCCTTCTGACTTATTTTAACATGTTTGATAATAATGGAGTCAAGGTATTATGTAATATATTTATGTTACAATATGGTTTACCAGATTTCTTTTCATTTATTTGATAGATTATTTTATCACTGCCAGATTGCTCCACAAGTAAAACTGTGTGTGAATAAATAGCTTCAGTGGTATGATTCTTGTCATCTATTTTCCATATAAATAGCTTCAGTGGTATGATTCTTGTCATCTATTTTCCTTATAAATAGCTTCAGTGGTATGATTCTTGTCATCTATATTCCATATAAATAGCTTCAGTGGTATGATTCTTGTCATCTATTTTCCATATAAATAGCTTCAGTGGTATGATTCTTGTCATCTATTTTCCATATAAATAGCTTCAGTGGGTATGATTCTTGTCATCTATTTTCCATATAAATAGCTTCAGTGGTATGATTCTTGTCATCTATTTTCCATATAAAATAGCTTCAGTGGTATGATTCTTGTCATCTATTTTCCATATAAATAGCTTCAGTGGTATGATTCTTGTCCATCTATTTTCCATATGAAATAGCTTCAGTGGTATGATTCTTGTCATCTATTTTCCATATAAATAGCTTCAGTGGTATGATTCTTGTCATCTATTTTCCATATAAATAGCTTCAGTGGTATGATTCTTGTCATCTATTTTCCATATAAATAGCTTCAGTGGTATGATTCTTGTCATCTATTTTCCATATAAATAGCTTCAGTGGTATGATTCTTGTCATCTATTTTCCATATAAATAGCTTCAATGGTATGATTCTTGTCATCTATTTTCCATATAAATAGCTTCAGTGGTATGATTCTTGTCATCTATTTTCCACAGCAACTGCCTGTCATTCAGTCAAGTGTGATAGTGAGGTGCCGGTCATGCCGCACGTACATCAACCCCTATGTTGTGTTTGTCGACCAGAGACGGTGGAAGTGTAACTTGTGCTACAGGGTCAACGACCGTAAGTTATTACCATTTTTCAAGCATTGATATTGAAAGGAACTGTATTACTGCAGTGTGTACTATGTTTATTGTATTTAACGTAAGTTATGCTAGAAATATGTTCATATACATTTACACAGTGCAATTTATAACATAATGTAATGGGAACCAGATTGACTTTAAAATGTTGACTCTTCCAGTAATTTACCTTGGAAATTGTTGGTTTGTTCGGCCTTAAGGATACATTGATTGGTTGGTGTTCACTTGGTAAGTTGGTATGAAGAATCTACCTCTGCAGCCATCAAGTTTGAAAACATGTCAGTCTGTAACAGTGTCATTGGGAAGGAGAAAAGGAGTAGACAGTAGGGGGAATATCAACAAATTATATTACCAATATCTATGCTGGTCATATTAATTTAGTTTTAGAAAGAGGTGTATATATATATATATATATATATATATATATATATTATAATATATATATATATATATATATATATATATATATATATATATATACATATTCACATATCTATGTGTGCCTCTATGTATGTATCTATATATCCTTGCATATGTGTTCTTTGTCTTTTCCTCACATCTGTATAATGAAAGTAATTTCATTGAATGGCAGTCCAGTTGGGTTGTGTATAGTCTTATTGAAAAATGAGGAATAATTTATTTATTTCATTTTACTTGACTAAACATGAAATGTGATATCTTTCTATAATAAATGTCACTAGTGTAGGATGATATTGCATTAATGCATTAAACAGGATAAGCTGTTAATGAAAAGTTGAACTTTCTCTTTCAGTGCCTGATGAGTTTTCCTTTGATCCTGTTACTAAAACCTATGGTGACCCCCAGCGAAGGCCCGAAGTTAAGTCAGCAACAATAGAATTTATTGCTCCTTCAGAATACATGGTAAATAGACTTATTTCATTTTTGTTGTTGTTCATATTTTATGTTTGCTCAATTTGAACTCAAGCATAGTCCATAAATGTGCTGCTACTTCTAGTGTTCTGGGCTCATTTTTGCATGTGGATTAGCTTTTCCTATTACCTGTGTTGCTCTTCATCAGGTGAACCCACTCTGACTTCAGAGGAACTTATTTCATTATATATATATATAGTTGAATGGCTAATGGTACGAGGTCGACCGCTTACCTTAATAAGTGTTGTGGAACAAACTGAACAAAATAAGCAATCAGAGAGAGTTCTATTCAGTGCTGTTCCCAGGGTAGTGAGTGCACCAGAGGCCTAGCTTTCTTGTATACATGAGAAAAGAAGAGGTCTGTGTACACTTTGTGCAGTTTCCTCAGCATTTGGGCTTTGCACTTGATCTGGCAGCATTCTTTAATGTGTAATTAAACTTTCCACAATAAGACATTCTTAAGCATGTACATCTTGTATAATCCTTGTTAATGTGTTTTTACTGTGAATGAGGAGGTCTTTACTGCTCTTCTTTACTGACCTGTATACATATTTGTATATATTGACAGACATATTACTATTTCTCTGTACTTTGGGGTGCATATTGTAATATATGACGTACATTGTAATCATTCTGTGTTTTAAAAATTTATAACGCATTGTTGAAATGTCTATTAAGTATGAACACTGGCTCAGTAAAGATGGGCTCCGAGTTGGGCATTTAAATATCTACCTTCTATTAAGGAAGCTGCCCGAACTATGATCTCTGGTCTGTGCTATCTAATGCTTAATCAAAATTTTCACATTAAATGGTAACATCTCAGATAATGACATCACTATCAGAGGTTTTAAAGTTATTAGAAGAGATCCTTGTCAGAAACAAGAGACGGGTATAGCAGTTTATATTTCTAATTTGCTTAACGTCCACCGTGGGCTAGATTTTAAAACCTGTGAGACTGAGTACCCAGCGCAGGAAACATCTGGTGTGAAAAATTCACCACTATGATGGATGTAGTCTTTAGTAATGCGAGAGAAATCATACTGCTAAGAGGCTTTAACATAGACATTAACAAATCAAACAAAATATGGGAAAACATAATAGAGTCATATAACTTCCAACATTTAGTCAAACAAGCCACTGGAATAACAAAATCATCTGCAACACTTATAGATCACATTTATACTACATGTGCTGACAACATCACAGAATGTACTGTACCTATTAATGCAATGAGTGGTCACTACCCAGTGTGTTGCACGTGGTCGAAAAGAGGTACCAAAACACGAACACATAAATATAAAATATAGAAATTATAAAAATTTCAATCAAGATGTATTTTTACAAGACTTGCTCAACTCTTCTCTGGTCTATGTTTATCAACTTCCTGACCCAGATGATGCTCTGGACCACTGGTTGGAGACCTTTCTAAGTGTATTTGATAAGCATGTTCCATTTAAGGAAGTTCAAGTTAAACATTACACTAACCCCATGGATCACCAAGGAGGCATTTGAAATTATGAGAGACTGGGATAGAGTACATAAAAATACAGACCTAACCACATACCGTAGTCTGAGAAACAAAGTTCATTATGTTATTCGAAAGGAAAAGAAAAACTATTTTAAGAACTTGATACTTGATAAAACCAATACTAAAGATATATGGAAAGCAATTAATAACAGCTCGCTTCATGGCGAAGGGGTTACGGACGCAGTTCGTGATCTCGCGTTCAAAACAAAACTGCATGCAATTTGGCAGCAGACTACTGGTATGGATGCCGGTCATTCAGAAAGCATTGGCAAACTACAGAATGTAAACTTGCCAAGAGATCACAAACAGCAATTGGAGGCGATTTCAAGAAACTGGCTCAGTGGCAGACCGGCCACGCAGTGGAAGACCCAGAATCACAGCTGCTGCCAAAGACCGCTTCATATGGCTGCGCCACCTTAGGAATCAATTTGCACCTGCATCCTCCACAGTCCAGTCAATGCTATGAGCTTGTCAAATTTCAGATCAAATGGTCAGAAACGCTGCATGATGCTGGTCTTTGGGCTAGAAGACCCTACAGAGGTCCTGTTCTTACCGACCGGCATCACCAGAACCAACTGCAGTGGACGATTCAGCATCGTCAATGGACTGTTGGGAATGACTGGAAATTGGTTTGGTTTAGTGATTAATCATTTTTTGTGCTCCAGCGACACGATAGATGGAGAAGAGTTTACCGCAGAGTTCATGAGCGCTTCACCCAGAACAGTGTTGATGAAGCGCCTCCACATGGTGGTGGGGGTGTACTAATGTGGGGGGGGGGGGGGGGGCGATCAACTTCATGGAAGAAGAGATTTGGTGCAAATTGAAGGGTGCCTGAATGCCCAAAGATACGTCGCTTAAATTCTTCATCCTTATGTCCTTCCACTTCTGGCTGCATAAGGGTCGATTTTTCAGCAGGATAATGCTCAACCTCATGTGGCACAGCTCACCACCCAGTTCCTCACTGATAACAACGTCCAGACCATTTCGTGGCCAGCCATGTCATCAGACATGAACCCCATAGAACACTCATGGGATAAACTCGACAGACGACTCTGCCAGCGAGACGTGGCTCCAGCCAATCTCTGATAGTTGTCTCTTGTACTGCAGGAAGAGTGGGCAGCCATCCCATAACAACAGATCCAACGGCTAATCGGATCCATGTCAAGGAGATGTTGTTCTCTGATAGAGACCATAGGAGGCTTACTGAAATGGAGACCTCAGTCGCAAAGACTAATAGCCCAAACCAAATTTAATGAACATAATTTCATTGTTAAAGTCGGAAAGTTTCTTCTCGCCAGGATTGAAATATTAATTGTGTAAAATAAAATGTTGGTACAAGTTTGCAATTGAATTGAAACTGCAATAATGTTTGCGTTTCTATTTTTGAACAGTATGTAATCAATGTCTCACCAAAAGTCAGTTACCATCAGCCTTTAAAATCGCTAAATTGTATCCTCATTTAAAAGCTGGTTCAGTAGACGATGGTCTCATGAGTAACTATAGGCAAATTTCCATATTATCATCACTATCTAAACTGGTTGAAAAGCACATTCACAAAACAACACTGGAACACTTAGTTCGTCACAAACTAATAGTTGACAGTCAGTCAGGATTTCAGCCAAAATATTCTTGTCATACGGCCCTAGCAAACATGATAGAAAACTGGCATCAAAATATTAACAATACTCTATGTGGAGCGGTGTTTATAGACTTTAGAGAAGCATTCAATATGATAGATCATACTATTTTAATTTTTAAAAACTAGAAACAATGAAAGTAAGCTTTAATATAGTGAAATTGATAACATTCTTTTTATTTGACAGAAAACAAGTAGTATCACACAATAAATCGTTATCTCAAGCCATTACCATTAATTTTGGAGTACCTCAGGGATCTATACTTGACCCACTGTTATTTGCCACTTATATAAATGATCTTTTCTTATATCTTTTGTCCTCCCCCGATGTGTCTCCACCTTGCCGTGGTGGGGGAGCTTGAGTGTCCCACTGACCCCAAGCGCTATGCCGATGGATATTAACTACATATTGGACAGCTCTTGGGATAGGGACCAGACTAAGAGAGACACAACCTGCTGCTCTGCAGGTAGACTGAGGATAGCAGTCAAAAGTTTAAATCAGGCGCACGAAGGCAGAAGTTCTTGGTCCGGACACAAGCAGTAAGGCTCTCGCTGAGGGATAAGGCTGAACGCCTCTAAGCCATTAATCCATGGACCTGAGAGCCGGACCGATACAAACCTACTGAAAAATGGAGGTGAGAGGCTGAGCACGCTACATGCTTAGTTCAGATACTTGTTTCGAAGGTTCTCAGCTGGGGGATATGAGGGATCCCCGGATGAGAGGGCCTGGCCGTTTTTAGCTCACTGATGCACGGAGGTAAGGTGCTGAGCCGGCGGCACATGTAGCCTACCTCGTGAGCGAGTACTAAATGTAGAAAACGCACGAAAGGGTTAGAAAAATTTCTGTATCTATGCTCACCATAGAGTGTAGTCAAAGGTGGAAAAACGTCTCAATAACACGAAATGGAACGCTTGGCTAGCGAATCCATTGCGTGGTCCGAAGTCTGAAGCGAAAGCTTACCTAGTGGATGTCATCCGCATACTGTCCGTTCCTGGTTTGTGCTTGAGCGACCAGTGGCAAGCGAAATGCCCAATACATGGAAGTGAGGAATCAAAGCAGCCATGAGCAGGACGTGGCAATTCCTCGGGTGAGCCCAGTCTCAGAGCAGTATGTGCCGGCTCTGCAATAATGGAAGCCTCCTTGGATAGCAGGGAACGCCCATGGTCTGCCCCTGCCTTCCCTTGAGGGTTGACCGTGATGTCGCTGACCGTTCTACTTTGACCAGCTGAGATGTGGGCGACACCACAGCACTAACAGTCTAACGTCTCTCGAAACCCCGGGAAGGCCAACCCGTAAAAATGCCTGCTGAAGTCGGATGTGCTGGCCTACGGGTGCAAATAAATCAGGCACAACGCTAAAAACGTCCGAGTGAAATGTCTTTCATGCTAGGAACAGCTCTGACTAACTAGTTTTCTGAATAGCTCGTGTCCGGAAAAGCTCTGACTAGCTAGTTTCCGAATGTTCGTTGTGCCCGGAACAGCTCTGACGGGCACATCAACAAGCACATGTCCGTATCGAAAACTCGCTGAGTGGATACCGCCTGCAGACCGGTCTGGTCAGTGGAAAGGCTTATGGTTAACGATATGCCCAATATATTGAAGTGAGGAATTCAAGCAGCCATGAGCAGGACGTGACGATTCCAACGGTGAGCCCAGCATCTGTATATGTCGGCTCTGCAACTATGGAAGCCACCCTTGATGGCGGAAAATGCCATGGACTGTCCCTGCCTTCCCTTGAGGGCTGATCTGAAGCATTCGACCGTTCCAACTTGACAAGCTGGGATGTGGACGGCACCACAAACGTGAGAGTCCCACAGGAATGCTAACCTGTCAAAAATGCACGCTAAAAGTCGGATGTGTTGGCCTAAGGGTCTCGACCCAAGGGTGCATAACGAGACACACCGCAATCACATCTGAAAAAACACTCCGGATGAACGCAAAGAAGAAGAAATCTTTTGTAGTCTTGTGATCTATTTGCAGATGACTGCACAGTATATACAAACGCTGTTGATTATAATGTGCTAGGATCATTGGAGTCTCCGTGTTGAAGTGGTCAAGCCATTTGACTCGGGCTCTGAAGGTTGTGGGTTCGATCCCGGCCTCATCCTTTGGTTCACGAGTGAAATTTTTCGGACTCCTGTGGGTCGTCGATGCAAGCACATTAACATTTCTAAAACAAAGTCTATGTTAATAGCAACCAGGCAAAGGCTTCTCACTCTAAACTCACAATGAACTCTTCAGCTACACATTGGTAGAAAGTGTAACTGAGCACAAAGCACTGGGTCTTATCATTGATCAAAATCTAATCTTTAATTCCCACGTTCATGCTCTCGTTAAATAAATAGCCAAAAAAGTATACCAACTTACCAAAATAAAAAAAATTTCCTTGATGACAACACAAGAAAGATATTTTATACTTCCCACATACAAACACATATTGACTATTGCTCCACGATCTGGGATAGATGCCCCAAATCAATAACAAACAAAACACTTTTATTCACTCCAGAAAAAGGCAGTGTGTTTAATTAATGGTTGAAAAGCTTACCGACAATTCTAACCTATTTGAACGTTTTCAGTTACTGCCACTCCACAATCGATTACTTTTTAATAAGGCCAAACTAATTGACAAAATTCTATTTCAAAATTCTCCAAGCTACCTTTGACCATTGTTTAAATATAACGCAAGACATAGTGAACGACTAAATATACTTCATGTCCCTAAACCTAGGATAGACTTATACAAAACAAGCTTAGCATACTCTGCCATTCAGTTGTGGAACAATCTTCCACAAGAAATCAAAGACACCACCAATCACTTTGCATACAGTCACAACCTGTTTGAACCTATCTCAGTGCAGACTACATGTCCCTATAAACACACCCCCCCCCCCCCCCCCCTCCCCCCAAAAATGAAAAATATCTCAAACAACTAACTAATAAACATTCCCATATGTTTGGTGCATATAACTTCCTTGGGTATTTATAATGGCTATGTCAAAAATTGCCTTAGTGAGTCATGTATTATTATTTTCCATGCGTTTTAATGCATATTGTTCTTTTGTTGTCTAAGATTAGCTTCATAAGTGATGTTGAATGAAATAACGTATGGGAGGAAAGAGAGAAGAAGGACAGAATGTCAGATGAGCCTGCGTGCCACTTCTGAACCCTTTGAAAATAAAGTTTGTTTGTTTGTTTGTTCATTCATTCGTTCTCTCTCTCTTTCTCCCCAGTTCTTCCAGCTACCATCTTTGTTTTCGTATTTATTACTGTCTCTTATCTGATCTTTCTTTATTTCCCAGTTTTTTGCTAGTCACACCATCTGTGGCTGTGTTTAATAATATTTTCAGTAAAACTGTTATCACAAACAGTGTGATGTTCCCCGGGAAGGTTAACCCGGTCAACAAATGCCCGCAGAAGTCGGATGTGTTGGCCTAACGGCGCAAGAACACAGCTCTGCTGTAAACAGGCACAACGCAAACACATCCGGAAAAAAAACTCCGGATGAACGAAGAAGAAGAAGAAGACGAAGTGTGATGTTAATCTAGATTGCCTTTTACATTAAGCATTAATAAAAATGATGGCATTGCACTAAAGAGAAATCCTAGCTGCTTTGTCATACTCAGTGAATATAATCATTCTAAGTATCTCTTTAATTTTTTTTTTTTTTTGCATATTCTTTATAGGACATTGCAGTCAACACCAGCATTTTCCAGCTGCTGTTGATGTACTAGGCAAGATTACGCTCAGTAGTTTGCCATTGCTTTCTGAATGACCAGCTCACATACCCTGTAAGTTACCAACGAGGTGAGAACCGCTACCAATTCTCACGCAGGTTGCGTTACTCATGAGAATATACGGGAGTACAGAGAAAGACGTTAACTCCTAGGCCAGGGAGACTGGCATCTCTTTAATAGATGTGCTATATTAAAGATATCAATGAGTCAGTAAAAAAACAAATAGTATTGAAAGTGCCGTTATTTTGTTACATACTGAAATTCTACTAACTACTTCTGTTTCTATGTTTGTTAGTTATTTTTTTTTTGGGGGGGGGGGGGTGTTCGCTTGTAATTTACGTTCTCCCCAGTCATTGACGAAAGATAAATATTTTAGTCCAACTGTCTGGTGTTGGGGTTGAACCTCTTACCTCAGCAACATCACTCTAGATGTTTAAGAGTATTGTTCTTATCCATTCGGCCATGCTGACCTCCCTATATTAGCTTAATGTTTTATTAGTTGATTTGTTCTGTCCTGCTGTTCATCATGCTGTCTATACTTCATCCCTGTAAAGTCTTCCAGCTGAAACCTGGCGGCTTTAAACAGTTGCTATAATTTAGGATTTCTTTGTGTAATCATTTGAGCATGTAAAACTACAACACTTAATATAGCTTCTTGCAGAACTTGAAACAATTTGTTGTTGTCTTCCCTTCATAGCTCAGACCACCGCAGCCTGCAGTCTATTTGTACTTGTTGGATGTGTCTTTCAATGCTGTAGAAACTGGTGAGTTACAACATTAGGCATGAACAGTCTTTGTTTTATGTTGTGTATGTTTGCTGCTTCTGTGAAAGAGATCTCACTGTCTTTGTTTGATTGGAACGGTACTGCTGCAACTACTGCTGTTACTACTAGAACTGCTGCTGCTACTACCACTACTACTTCTGCTACTATTGCCAGTGCTATTACTACTACTGCTGCTATTGCCACTACTGCTATCACTACTACCACTACTGCTGCTGCTACTACTATCGACAGCATGTGCATGGTAGGGGAGACTATGCTAAGCATAAACTTGTGGAAGAGAGTAGATTCCCTTCAGTGTGAATAGCTTGCATACAAGGTAGAACTTCTGATAATGTACAAAATGAACCTGCAGAATTAGGTAATTTTTTATTAATACAAAAACTAGGCATAATTCAACACCATACTTTGCTATTGCCATCCTGTTTGAGCATATTTTATTTTATAAATTTTAGCTAAAACCAAATTAGAAGTAAAAGATGTTTCAGGTGACACCCCCTATCTCCTTACATTTTGTTTGTGCCAGGAAAATCTAGAGTCTCCCTCCCTCTCCCCCCCCCCCCCACACCCCCTCTCTCCTCTCTCTCTCTCCTCCTCCTCTCTCTCTCTCTCTCTCTCTCTCTCTCTCTCTCTCTCTCTCTCTCTCTCTCTCTCTCTCTCTCTCTCTCTCTCGCTCCCCTCCCTCCACCCCCTTCTCTTCTTTCTCTCTTCCCCCTGTTACTGCTGCTACTACTACTACTGCTGATACTACTACTGCTGTTACTACTACTAATACTGGTACTGCTATTACCACTACTGCTACTACTACTTCTGTTGCTGCTATTACTCCTACTGCTTTTATTACACTACTAATTACTGCTACTTGTAGTAACTACTATTACTTCCACTTGTAATTATTACTGTTACTTCTACCATTTCGGTTGCTATCCCTGCAACTACCACTGATGGTAATGCAAATATCTAGATGACTTGATATTAAAACACATGCATGCTGAGGTTGTGAGGCGTTTCACTGGGAACTGATTCTAACTTGTTTGTATCAGTAGATGAGAACGCATGTGCCTAAATTTGAAACACATTTGTCATCGAACAAATTTGTAATGGTAACCTGATTTTATCATTTTTCCACCAAGGTTACTTGTCTCAGTTCAACCAGATCCTACTGGATGAGCTGGACAAACTGCCAGGCGATGCACGCACCAGTATTGGCTTTCTGTGTTACGACAGTGCCCTGTATTACTTCAATCTGGCAGAGAATTTGTCTCAGCCACAGATGCTGTGTGTGCCTGATCTGGAAGGTGAGTTCTGTAGTCAGTAGATGTGAACCCAGTAGTTGCACGTTACATGTATCACTAACAGAAACAGGTTCAAAGGTGAAAGGCTTGAGCTCATTGCACCTGGGTTTTCCCATTATGGCCCAGTTTCTTTCTGCAAAGTGACCTGCTGAAAGTGTCGCACAGAGAACAAACTCAGTAGCTCTAGTGACAACCTTCAGGATTCTCAGAGAAAACTACTTGTGAATCTAATGATGGAGTCCAGGAAATTTTTTTGTTTTTGCGCTCGTTCGCTTTCACCTCAAGCGTAGTCCATATACACTACTTCCAGTAATGCTGGACTGAATTTTGGTGAGGATTAGCTTTTACCTATTAATAGTGTCCCTCGCCATCATTCGAACCCACTCCAATTCAGAGGTACTGTAATTAATGTCCCCAAGTCAAGGATGACAGGTCAACATTTTAGTCCGACTGTCCTGGGTAGGGGTTGAACCCCTTACCTCAGCTTCAGCACACAGAATGTTAAGAACAAGCGTTCTTATCCATTAGCCATGCTGACCTGCAGTCAGGAAATGAACCCACAACCTTTGAAGCATGAGGCAGGTGACTTCACCAATTCACCATAAAAAACCCCTTATGTCAGATATCAATAACAACAGATAAATCGTGTAATGTCTGGACAGTTGAGACCCATGTGTAGTCAATAGATCTGAACCCAGTAGTTACAGGTTACATATATCAGAGGCAAAAAAAAAATAAACAACAGTGTCTCGAAAATCTGAGATCAGTGAGGTTTACACTGCAAGTGGCTAGTTTCATTTATAATCACCATGTCCATAGTTTACTGGATTACCATCTCAATGGATTGGGTTCAATCCCTTCTTGGGGTGAGTTTGTCCCTCCTACTGACCACATGCAGCTCATGAGGTAATCTACCTCAAGAAATGGGTACTAGAGATTCCACTGGAAGGAAAGGATCTGACCACTTCACCATGACCGACTATATGTGAAGTCCAGTTACTTCACACCTGTACAGCAGTAACTGTCCTGGGGTTAACTTTACCATCTCTTGTGTCCACCATAACACTCCATACATTTTCCCAACTAGCTTGCCCTAAACACACTCACAAGTATGGATTGGCGCTCATAGAAGAATAAGAAAGAAGTAGAGATGGATAAAATCAGTCCTGTTTATGCTTATTGTGTTTTCTTCGAGCAGGAAAAGAATCCCTTGCTGGCTTGCTAGGCCAGTCGCGGGTTTAGGACGAAAAAAATCTGACCAGGGAAGTCTGTCCCCCCTGGCGAGCCATAGCCCTGTTAGCCCCTGATCTCGCAGTCATGGTTTCTTGATTTACACCGCGGGGAGGTGGGGTTGACTTGTGTAGCCTGCAGGTCTTCGGCAGGCTACTAATTTTCACTTTTTCTGGGAGAGGCTAGCTGATCCTTAACCAGCTGGCTGCAGGGCCAGTTGGGAATCTCAATATATGAAGCCAATACATGGGCATTCTCCTACTGTTTATGCTTCACCTCGGTACCATAAGGTACAAGAGGAACCTGATGAGATGATTGATTGATTGATCTAGGAACCGACATCACAGCATTCGGGACATTCCTGATGAGATGAGATAAGACTGGATAACATAAAAGTTTAAAGCTATAGTTACCAAACCAGAATTCAAATTGTTACCTCCAAATGACAACAGCACCTTGCTGCAGGAACATGGTGTACTTTTACACATGACCAACTCGACGCCACTTGTTTGTTTGGTTTCTGCTTGCCATGAGAGTGGAGGAAAGTTGAAAGCAATAATGAAGCATTCAGGCTTGTTTTTATAGGGCAACCGTATTCAAAATCTGTTTATTATTTTACTGAGAAAATTGTGCGTGCACGAGATGCTAGCCTCATGTTTGTAGACCAGTCAGGGCTCAGTGGGTCATGTTGTGTATGAGATGCTAGCCTCATGTTTGTAGACCAGTCAGGGCTCAGTGGGTCATGTTTGTATGAGATGCTAGCCTCATGTTTGTAGACCAGTCAGGGCTCAGTGGGTCATGTTGTGTATGAGATGCTAGCCTCATGTTTGTAGACCAGTCAGGGCTCAGTGGGTCATGTTGTGTATGTGATGCTAGCCTCATGTTTGTAGATGGGTCATGTTGTGTACGTGATGCTAGCCTCATGTTTGTAGACCAGTCAGGGCTCAGTGGGTCATGTTGTGTATGTGATGCTAGCCTCATGTTTGTAGACCAGTCAGGGCTCAGTGGGTCATGTTGTGTATGTGATGCTAGCCTCATGTTTGTAGACCAGTCAGGGCTCAGTGGGTCATGTTGTGTATGTGATGCTAGCCTCATGTTTGTAGACCAGTCACGGGCTTCAGTGGGTCATGTTGTGTATGTGATGCTAGCCTCATGTTTGTAGACCAGTCAGGGCTCAGTGGGGTCATGTTGTGTAAATGATGCTAGCCTCATGTTTGTAGACCAGTCAGGGCTCAGTGGTCAATGTTGTGTACAGTGATGCTAGTCCTCATGTTTGTAGGACCAGTCAGGGCTCAGATGGGTCATGTTGTGTACCAGATGCTAGCCTCATTGTTTGTAGACCAGTCAGTGGCTCAGTGGGTCCTGTTGTGTATGAGATGCTAGCCTTCATGCTTTGTAGACCAGTCAGGGCTCAGTGGGTCATGTTTGTGTACGAGATGCTAGCCTCATCTTTGTTAGTACCAGTCAGGGTCTCAGTGGGTCAATGTTGTGTACAATGATGCTAGCCTCATGTTTGTAGACCAGTCAGGGCTCAGTGGGTCATGTTGTGTACTGAGATGCTAGCCTCATGTTTTGTAGACCAGTCCAGGGCTCAGTGGGTCATGTAGTGTCAAGATGCTAGCCTCATGTTTGTAGACCAGTCAGGGCTCAGTGGGTCATGTTGTGTATGTGATGCTAGTCTCATGTTTGTAGACCAGTCAGGGCTCAATGGGTCATGTTGTGTACAAGATGCTAGCCTCATGTTTGTAGACCAGTCAGTGCTCAGTGGGTCATGTTGTGTATGAGATGCTAGCCTCATCTTTGTAGACCAGTCAGGGCTCAGTGGGTCATGTTGTGTACGAGATGCTAGCCTCATCTTTGTAGACAGTCAGGGCTTCAGTGGGTCATGGTGTGTATGTGATGCTAGCCTCATGTTTGTAGACCAGTCAGGGCTCAGTGGGTCATGTTGTGTACGAGATGCTAGCCTCATCTTTGTAGACCAGTCAGGGCTCAGTGGGTCATGGTGTGTACAAGATGCTAGCCTCATCTTTGTAGACCAGTCAGGGCTCAGTGGGTCATGGTGTGTATGAGATGCTAGCCTCATGTTTGTAGACCAGTCAGGGCTCAGTGGGTCATGTTGTGTATGTGATGCTAGCCTCATGTTTGTAGACCAGTCAGGACTCAGTGGGTCATGTTGTGTATGAGATGCTAGCCTCATGTTTGTAGACCAGTCAGGGCTCAATGGGTCATGGTGTGTATGAGATGCTAGCCTCATGTTTGTAGACCAGTCAGGGCTCAATGGGTCATGTTGTGTATGTGATGCTAGCCTCATGTTTGTAGACCAGTCAGGACTCAGTGGGTCATGTTGTGTATGAGATGCTAGCCTCATGTTTGTAGACCAGTCAGGGCTCAATGGGTCATGGTGTGTATGAGATGCTAGCCTCATGTTTGTAGACCAGTCAGGGCTCAATGGGTCATGTTGTGTATGTGATGCTAGCCTCATGTTTGTAGACCAGTCAGGACTCAGTGGGTCATGGTGTGTACAAGATGCTAGCCTCATGTTTGTAGAACCAGTCAAGGGCATTAGGTGGGTCATGTTTGTAGTACAAGAGGCTAGCCCTCATGTTGTAGACCAGTCAGGGCTCAGTGGGTCATGTTGTGTATGTGATGCTAGCCTCATGTTTGTAGACCAGTCAGGGCTCAGTGGGTCATGTTTGGTATGAGATGCTAGCCTCATGTTTGTAGACCAGTCAGGGCTCAGTGGGTCATGTTTGGTATGAGATGCTAGCCTCATGTTTGTAGACCAGTCAGGGCTCAGTGGGTCATGTTTGGTATGAGATGCTAGCCCATGTTGTAGACCATCAGGGCTCAGTGGTCATGTTTGGTATGAGATGCTAGCCTCAGTTGTGAGACCAGTTGATGAGAGCACTCAGTGAGCGTCAGGGCAGTGGGTCAGTGTAGGTAGCCTCATGTTTGAGCATCGGGCTCAGTGGTCATGTTGGATGAGGCTAGCCTCATGTTTGTAGACCAGTCAGGGCTCAGTGGGTCATGTTTGGTATGAGATGCTAGCCTCATGTTTGTAGACCAGTCAGGGCTCTGTGGGTCATGTTTGGTATGAGATGCTAGCCTCATGTTTGTAGACCAGTCAGGGCTCAGTGGGTCATGTTGTGTACGAGATGCTAGCCTCATGTTTGTAGACCAGTCAGTGCTCAGTGGGTCATGTTGTGTACGAGATGCTAGCCTCATGTTTGTAGACCAGTCAGGGCTTAGTGGGTCATGTTGTGTATGTGATGCTAGCCTCATGTTTTTAGACCAGTCAGTGCTCAGTGGGTCATGTTGTGTACGAGATGCTAGCCTCATGTTTGTAGACCAGTCAGGGCTTAGTGGGTCATGTTGTGTATGTGATGCTAGCCTCATGTTTGTAGACCAGTCAGGGCTCAGTGGGTCATGTTGTGTACGAGATGCTAGCCTCATGTTTGTAGACCAGTCAGTGCTCAGTGGGTCATGTTGTGTACGAGATGCTAGCCTCATGTTTGTAGACCAGTCAGGGCTCAGTGGGTCATGTTTGGTATGAGATGCTAGCCTCATGTTTGTAGACCAGTCAGGGCTCAGTGGGTCATGTTTGGTATGAGATGCTAGCCTCATGTTTGTAGACCAGTCAGGGCTCAGTGGGTCATGTTTGGTATGAGATGCTAGCCTCATGTTTGTAGACCAGTCAGGGCTCAGTGGGTCATGTTTGTATGAGATGCTAGCCTCATGTTTGTAGACCAGTCAGGGCTCAGTGGGTCATGTTGTGTATGTGATGCTAGCCTCATGTTTGTAGACCAGTCAGGGCTCAGTGGGTCATGTTTGGTATGAGATGCTAGCCTCATGTTTGTAGACCAGTCAGGGCTCAGTGGGTCATGTTTCGTATGAGATGCTAGCCTCATGTTTGTAGACCAGTCAGGGCTCAGTGGGTCATGTTTGGTATGAGATGCTAGCCTCATGTTTGTAGACCAGTCAGTGCTCAGTGGGGCCTGTTGTGTACGAGATGCTAGCCTCATGTTTGTAGACCAGTCAGGGCTCAGTGGTCATGTTGTGTACAAGATGCTAGCCTCATGTTTGTAGACCAGTCAGGGCTCAGTGGGTCATGTTGTGTACAAGATGCTAGCCTCATGTTTGTAGACAAGTCAGGGCTCAGTGGGTCATGTTGTGTACAAGATGCTAGCCTCATGTTTGTAGACCAGTCAGGGCTCAGTGGGTCATGTTGGGTACGAGATGCTAGCCTCATGTTTGTAGATGGGTCATGTTGTGTACAAGATGCTAGCCTCATGTTTGTAGACCAGTCAGGGCTCAGTGGGTCATGTTGTGTACGAGATGCTAGCCTCATGTTTGTAGACCAGTCAGGGCTCAGTGGGTCATGTTGTGTACAAGATGCTAGCCTCATGTTTGTAGACCAGTCAGGGCTCAGTGGGTCATGTTGTGTACAAGATGCTAGCCTCATGTTTGTAGACAAGTCAGGGCTCAGTGGGTCATGTTGTGTACAAGATGCTAGCCTCATGTTTGTAGACCAGTCAGGGCTCAGTGGTCATGTGTGTATGTGATGCTAGCCTCATGTTTGTAGACAAGTCAGGGCTCAGTGGGTCATGTGTACGATATCCTAGCCTCATGTTTGTAGACCAGTCAGGGCTCAGTGGGGCCTGTTGTGTACAAGATGCTAGCCTCATGTTTGTAGACCAGTCAGGGCTCAGTGGGTCATGTTGTGTACAAGATGCTAGCCTCATGTTTGTAGACCAGTCAGGGCTCAGTGGGTCATGTTGTGTACAAGATGCTAGCCTCATGTTTGTAGACCAGTCAGGGTTCAGTGGGTCATGTAGTGTATGAGATGCTAGCCTCATGTTTGTAGACCAGTCAGGGCTCAGTGGGGCCTGTTGTGTACAAGATGCTAGCCTCATGTTTGTAGACCAGTCAGGGCTCAGTGGGGCATGTTGTGTACAAGATGCTAGCCTCATGTTTGTAGACCAGTCAGGGCTTAGTGGGTCATGTTTGTAGAGATGCTAGCCTCATGTTTGTAGACCAGTCAGGCTCAGTGGTCATGTTGTGTAAAGTGTCTAGCCTCATGTTTGTAACCAGTCGGGTCAGTGGGTCATGTTGTGTACAAGATGCTAGCCTCATGTTTGTAGACCAGTCAGGGCTCAGTGGGTCATGTTGTGTAAGATGCTAGCCTCATGTTTGTAGACCAGTCAGGGCTCAGTGGTCATGTTGTGTATGTGATGCTAGCCTCATGTTTGTAGACCAGTCAGGGCTCAGTGGGTCATGTTGTGTATGAGATGCTAGCCTCATGTTTGTAGACCAGTCAGGGCTCAGTGGGTCATGTTGTGTATGTGATGCTAGCCTCATGTTTGTAGACCAGTCAGGGCTCAGTGGGTCATGTTGTGTATGTGATGCTAGCCTCATGTTTGTAGACCAGTCAGGGCTCAGTGGGTCATGTTGTGTATGTGATGCTAGCCTCATGTTTGTAGACCAGTCAGGGCTTAGTGGGTCATGTTGTGTACAAGATGCTAGCCTCATGTTTGTAGACCAGTCAGGGCTCAGTGGGTCATGTTGTGTACAAGATGCTAGCCTCATGTTTGTAGACCAGTCAGGGCTCAGTGGGTCATGTTGTGTACAAGATGCTAGCCTCATGTTTGTAGACCAGTCAGGGCTCAGTGGGTCATTTGTGTACGATGCTAGCCTCATGTTTGTAACAGTCAGGCCAGTGGGTCATGTTGTGTACAGATGCTAGCCTCATGTTTGTAGACCAGTCAGGGCTCAGTGGGTCATGTTGTGTATGTGATGCTAGCCTCATGTTTGTAGACCAGTCAGGGCTCAGTGGGTCATGTTGTGTATGTGATGCTAGCCTCATGTTTGTAGACCAGTCAGGGCTCAGTGGGTCATGTTGTGTACAAGATGCTAGCCTCATGTTTGTAGACCAGTCAGGGCTCAGTGGGTCATGTTGTGTACAAGATGCTAGCCTCATGTTTGTAGGACCAGTCAGGCTCAGTGGGGTCATGTTGTGTACAAGATGCCTAGCCTCATGTTTGTAGACCAAGTCCAGGGCTTCAGTGGGTCATGTTGTGTACAAGATGCTAGCCTCATGTTTGTAGACAAGTCAGGCTCAGTGGGTCATGTTGTGTACAGATGCTAGCCTCATGTTTGTAGACAGTCAGGGCTCAGTGGGTCATGTTGTGTACAAGATGCTAGCCTCATGTTTGTAGACCAGTCAGGGCTCAGTGGGTCATGTTGTGTACGAGATGCTAGCCTCATGTTTGTAGACCAGTCAGGGCTCAGTGGGTCATGTTGTGTACAAGATGCTAGCCTCATGTTTGTAGACCAGTCAGGGCTCAGTGGGTCATGTTGTGTACAAGATGCTAGCCTCATGTTTGTAGACAAGTCAGGGCTCAGTGGGTCATGTTGTGTACAAGATGCTAGCCTCATGTTTGTAGACCAGTCAGGGCTCAGTGGGTCATGTTGTGTATGTGATGCTAGCCTCATGTTTGTAGACAAGTCAGGGCTCAGTGGGTCATGTGTACGATATCCTAGCCTCATGTGTGTAGACCAGTCAGGGCTCAGTGGGGCCTGTTGTGTACAAGATGCTAGCCTCATGTTTGTAGACCAGGTCAGGGCTCAGTGGGTCATGTTTGTGTACAAGATGCTAGCCTCATGTTTGTAGACCAGTCAGGGCTCAGTGGGTCATGTTGTGTACAAGATGCTAGCCTCATGTTTGTAGACCAGTCAGGGTTCAGTGGGTCATGTAGTGTATGAGATGCTAGCCTCATGTTTGTAGACCAGTCAGGGCTCAGTGGGGCCTGTTGTGTACAAGATGCTAGCCTCATGTTTGTAGACCAGTCAGGGCTCAGTGGGGCATGTTGTGTACAAGATGCTAGCCTCATGTTTGTAGACCAGTCAGGGCTTAGTGGGTCATGTTTGGTATGAGATGCTAGCCTCATGTTTGTAGACCAGTCAGGGTTCAGTGGGTCATGTTGTGTATGTGATGCTAGCCTCATGTTTGTAGACCAGTCAGGGCTTAGTGGGTCATGTTGTGTACAAGATGCTAGCCTCATGTTTGTAGACCAGTCAGGGCTCAGTGGGTCATGTTGTGTATGTGATGCCTAGCCTCATGTTTGTAGACCAGTCAGGTGCTCAGTGGGTCATGTTGTGTACAAGATGCTAGCCTCATGTTTGTAGACCAGGTCAGGGCTCAGTGGGTCATGTTGTGTATGAGATGCTAGCCTCATGTTTGTAGACCAGTCAGGGCTCAGTGGGTCATGTTGTGTATGTGATGCTAGCCTCATGTTTGTAGACCAGTCAGGGTTCAGTGGGTCATGTTGTGTATGTGATGCTAGCCTCATGTTTGTAGACCAGTCAGGGCTTAGTTGGTCATGTTGTGTATGTGATGCTAGCCTCATGTTTGTAGACCAGTCAGGGCTCAGTGGGTCATGTTGTGTACAAGATGCTAGCCTCATGTTTGTAGACCAGTCAGGGCTTAGTGGGTCATGTTGTGTACAAGATGCTAGCTCATGTTTGTAGACCAGTCAGGGTTCAGTGGGTCATGTTGTGTATGTGATGCTAGCCTCATGTTTGTAGACCAGTCAGGGCTCAGTGGGTCATGTTGTGTACAAGATGCTAGCCTCATGTTTGTAGACCAGTCAGGGTTCAGTGGGTCATGTTGTGTATGTGATGCTAGCCTCATGTTTGTAGACCAGTCAGGGCTCAGTGGGTCATGTTGTGTACAAGATGCTAGCCTCATGTTTGTAGACCAGTCAGGGCTCAGTGGGTCATGTTGTGTACAAGATGCTAGCCTCATGTTTGTAGACCAGTCAGGGCTCAGTGGGTCATGTTGTGTATGTGATGCTAGCCTCATGTTTGTAGACCAGTCAGGGCTCAGTGGGTCATTTTGGTGTGCCTCAGGGCTCAATACTAGGTCCGCTGCTTTTTGCAGTTTATATTAATGATCTTCCTTTATATATCAATACAACTTGTGATCTATTCGCAGACAACTGTACTATATATACTAGTCAAGAAAACCGTAGTGAATTAGAGAATTCTTTACAAAAGGAACTTGATAATCTTACTAGATGGAGCAATGAAAACCGCATGCAAATTAACATCGACAAAACCAAATCCATGCTAATAACGACCAGACAAAACTACAGACACTAGCCATAACTGGATCACCGCTCGAACTCCGCATGGGACGTTACCTATAGTTAATGTGACTTGAACATTAAAACACTAGGGCTTTTAATAGACAGCCATTTGAACTGGAGCTCTCATGTTCATCGTCTTACCAAAGAAAATAGCACAAAAAGTTTACCAACTTGCTAAAATTCAGCACTTCCTGGACGAAAGCACACAAAAATATTCTAATACATGCTATATCCAATCACATCTCGATTACTGTTCCACAGTTTGGGATGGTTGCCCTAATCTAATTTAAAACGACTATGTTCTCTACAAAACCACGCTATTCGTCTGGTTTCTGACATAAAGCACGTTGAAAGTAAATAATTTGTACAGTCATCTAAGACTTCTACCACTACAAAAGCGCTTCCTTTTCAACAAAGCCAAATTAGTGAATAAAATTATATCTCAAAATACCCCAGAGTATCTTCTGCCGCTGATTCAATCTAATGCAATGAACAGCAAAGCGCCTAAATTTGTTACATGTCTCAAAGCCTAGATTGGACCTATACAAAACATGTTTCGCCTATTCTGGTGCTCACTTATGGAATGATCTGCCTCCAGATCTGAAAACTCCAATGAGTCCCTACACAATTTAACCGAAAAACTCTTTCAATACTTAATCCATACCGACTATATGCCACCATAATTCATTTACTGGTATAATTGTTCAGTATAATTGTTCATTATAATTGTTTAACTATAATTGTTCACTATATATGTGTGTGCGTGTGGGAGCGAGAGAGAGAGAGAGAGAGAGAGAGAGAGAGAGAGAGAGAGAGAGAGTGGGTGTCAGTGAGAGGGAGAGAGTGAATGCGTGTGTGCGCACGTGCATGCGTGTGTGTGGAGAGAGTGATTGAGCGAGAAATGGTGGGGGAATGTGTCAGTGCGTGCATTCATACGTGTATGTGTGAGAGTGAGTGAGGGAGTGTATGCGTGCGTGCATGCGTTCATGTGTATGTGTATGTGTGAGAGAGTGTGATTGAGAGAGTGAGTGTGTGTGTGTGAAGGATTGTGTGTTAGAGAGTGAGACAGTGGGAGAGTTGATATGTTAGTGCTGTGTGTGTGAAGCGCGCCGCATGTGTGTGAGTGTGTGTATATGAAAGAATACAGATGAGAGAGAGAGAGAGAGAGCTGAGCAGATGCATGTCATGTAACACGCATGTTATGTAACACGCGAATCCATATGTTTGTGTATTCTCATCTGTCATATTATCAGTTAAATACCATTTGATTTTATCATGCATAATATAAAACTCATGTTCATTATTGTCGTTAGAGTCAGTGAGTGGGAATGAGAGACAGAACGACGTGAGCGTGAGAGTGAATGGGAGAGTGAATGATGTGAACGGGAAAGTGAATGAGTGAGCGGGAGAGTGAATGAGTGAGCGTGAGAGTGAATGAGCGGGAGATGAGTGAATGCGTGAGAGTGAATGAATGAGCGGAAGAGGAATGTGTGAGCGTGAGAGTGAATGGTGTGTGTGTGTGTGAAAGAGAGAGAGAGAGAGAGCATCACTATTTTTACGTCACATACATTTTATGTACACATTTTTCTCCATGTTAACATTTTTATGAGACTGCTCATGACAAGTGTCAGTGTATGTGTGTGAGTAAAGTGTGGGAGTGTGTTCATACTAGTTTCAATACTAACGTGAGACATTTTGTATGTGTCTAGATGTGAGGAAGTGTGAGTGTATGTGGAGGATGTGTGTGAGTGTGGGGATATGTGTGGGTGGGGGTGTGTGGGTGGGGGTATGCATTTGGATGGGTTGGGGTGTGTGGGTTTTGGTGGGTAGTGGTATTTGTGGTTGTTGGTGGGATGTGTGGATGGATGTGTGGGGGTGAAAGTAGGGTGTTGGAATGGGTGTGGGGATGTGTGTATGGGTGGAGGATATGTGTATGGGACGGATGCAGGGGATGTGTGTTTATGTGGGTGGAGATGTGTGGATGGTGTGAGGAAGTATGTGTGGGAGGTCGGGGTTGTGTGGGTAGGGGATTGTGTTGGGTGGATTTGGGATGGAAGGGCGGGTGGGGAGAAGTGTATGGTGTGTGTGGTTGAGATATGTGTGCGGTGTTTTGGTGGGGGATGTGTGAATGATGTGTGGGTGGAGGGGTATGTTTGTGGTGGTATGGGTGGAGGATAGTGTTGTGGTGTGGGGGATGTGTGTGATGGGTGCGGGGAATGTGCGTATGGGTGGGGTATATGTGTGGGTGAGCAGGGGATTGTGGTGGTTGGGGGAAGTATGTGGGGGAGTGTGGGTGGGAGATGTGTGTGTGTGGGTGGGGGTGTGTGAGTGGCTTAGGGACATGTAGGTGGGTGAGGGAGTTGTATGTGTCGGAGTGGGATGTGTGAGTGGGTGGAGGATGTGTGTGGGGGTAGGGTATTGTGATTGAGAGATATTGTGGGTGGGTGGGTGGTGTGTGGGTGCGTAGTGGAGGATGTATGCATGAGTGAGTGTGTGTTGGTGGACGGGTAGGGGAATGCGGTGTGTGGGTGGGGAGAGAGAGGGTGTGTGGTGTGTGGTTGGTGTTATTGTGTGGGTGAGGTGTGTGGGTGGGGGATTTTTTTGTGGTGTGTGAGTGGGGGTATGTGGGGTGGATGGGTAAGGGTATCTGTGGTGTGGTGGGAATATTGTGTGGTATCTGGGTGGGGGATATGTGTGTGGTGTGTAAGTGGGGATGTGTTGGTGAGGGATATGTGTGTGTGTGGTGTGTGGTAGGGGGTGTATGTGATGTGCGGGTGGGGGATTATGTGATGGGGGATTAGGTTACGGCATGTGTGGGTGGGTGGAAGTTGTATGTGTGGGTGGTGGGGGTGTGTGATTTGGATTTGGGATGTATGGGTGGTTAGGGAGATGTGTGTATGTGGGGGGGGGGGGGTAGGGACATGTCAGTTGGTAGGGATGTGTGTGTATGGTTTGGGGATGTGGATGTGCGATGTGTGGGTTGGCGGGGATTGTGGGTGTGGGTGGGGAATATGATGTCGATGGAGATGTGGCTGGGGGATGGGTGGTTTGAGGTGTGGGTGGGGAGAGGATGTGTATGTGGATGGGTATGGGATGTGTGGGTTGGAAGGGGAATGTTTGTGGGTGGCGAGTGTGTTTTGGTTGGGGATCAGGTGAGGGCAGTGTGTGTGGGTGGGGGATGTGCGGGAGGGGGATGGGTCGGTTGGTGGGGTATGTATGTGTCCCTTGGTGTGCGTGTGTGGCGGTAGGTGGGGATGTGTATGTGTCCCTTGGTGCGCATATGTGTGGGTAGGTGGGGGTGTTGTGTGGGTGGGGTGATATATGGATAGGTGGGAGATGGGCTTCATAACATGGTAATTAGCCTTGTTTATGTTTACAACATTCATTTCACAATGTTTATATTTCTTCCTATGTAAATGTATAATGCTCTTGATGAACGAAAGACGAGTGATTGGAAGGGCCGAATGTAAGACGGGCCTGCGCGCCCAATTTGTGACCCTAATAAAGTTGATTTGATTTGATTTGATTTATGTTGTGTACGAGATGCTAGCCTCATGTTAGTAGACCAGTCAGGGCTCAATGGGTCATGTTGTGTACGAGATGCTAGCCTCATGTTTGTAGATGGGTCATGTGTTCGATATCCTGGCCTCATGTTTGTAGACCAGTCAGGGCTCAGTGGGTCATGTTGTGTATGAGATGCTAGCCTCATGTTTGTAGATGGGTCATGTGTTCGATATCCTGGCCTCATGTTTGTAGACCAGTCAGGGCTCAGTGGGTCATGTTGTGTACGAGATGCTAGCCTCATGTTTGTAGACCAGTCAGGGCTCAGCTGGGTCATGTTGTGTATGTGATGCTAGCCTCATGTTTGTAGACCAGTCAGGGCTCAAGTGGGTCATGTTGTGTATGTGATGCTAGCCTCATGTTTGTAGACCAGTCAGGGCTCAGTGGGTCATGTTGTGTATGTGATGCTAGCCTCATGTTTGTAGACCAGTCAGGGCTCAGTGGGTCATGTGTTCGATATCCTGGCCTCATGTTTGTAGACCAGTCAGGGCTCAGTGGGGCCTGATGTGTACAAGATGCTAGCCTCATGTTTGTTAGACCAGTCAGTGCTCAGTGGGTCATGTTGTGTACGAGATGCTAGCCTCATGTTTGTAGACCAGTCAGGGCTCAGTGGGTCATGTTGGGTACGAGATGCTAGCCTCATGTTTGTAAACCAGTCAGTGCTCAGTGGGTCATGTGTACGATATCCTAGCCTCATGTTTGTAGACCAGTCAGGGCTCAGTGGGGCCTGTTGTGTACAAGATGCTAGCCTCATTTTTGTAGACCAGTCAGGGCTCAGTGGGTCATGTTGTGTATGTGATGCTAGCCTCATGTTTGTAGACCAGTCAGGGCACAGTGGGTCATGTTGTGTACAAGATGCTAGCCTCATGTTTGTAGACCAGTCAGGGCTCAGTGGGTCATGTTGTGTATGTAATGCTAGCCTCATGTTTGTAGACCAGTCAGGGCTCAGTGGGGCCTGTTGTGTACAAGATGCTAGCCTCATGTTAGTAGACCAGTCAGGGCTCAGTGGGTCATGTTGTGTACAAGATGCTAGCCTCATGTTAGTAGACCAGTCAGGGCTCAGTGGGTGATGTGTTCGATATCCTGGCCTCATGTTTGTAGACCAGTCAGGGCTAAGTGGGTCATGTTGGGTATGAGATGCTAGCCTCATGTTTGTAGACCAGTCAGGGCTCAGTGGGTCATGTTGTGTACGAGATGCTAGCCTCATGTTTGTAGACCAGTCAGCGCTCAGTGGGTCATGTGATGAATGTCATGCCGACTACCTTTACTGCCCGGAGCTTTTCCCTGTGCTTATCTTAGGCTGAGTCCTTGTCAGCTTTTAAACAAATCCCTGCCATGAGGGGGGTTTCAAAACATTTCTACCAGTTCTAACAGGCAGGCTTGCTAACCACAACACTACTGCTGCTCCCAGGAATTCTTTACAACTGGAATAATAGACAGAAATCATTTTAAAATCTTCGTTCGAGTAGATGTGGTTAAATAATTGTGTGTTTAAACTGATCCGTTGATCTGCTGTAATTGAATGTCAGTTTGTGATGGCTTAAATCATGTATTGGCTATAGCCTTGGGCAGAAATTGATTTAAATGGTCTACATGAACTTATGATGACCCGGATGATGCATCGCTTCTAGCCTCGGGCAGAAACTGAGTTACATGCTCCATCAGGCACATTTTCATCTAGTCAGATAAGCCCAATTTTATAGAAGTCATCCAAGTGATTGATGATGAAATATTTTCCAACAGTTTATCCACATACGTTCACAATTGTGAAAAGTGGTAATTGACCTAGTTTCCTTTCAACTTTGGTCATCTTTAACACTGACATTCCCTTACATGTTATAACAATGGTTAGTGCTCACTTTATTATTGGTCTGCCAAGTGAGAATGTGAGCAGTTCTAGCACTTCTTTTATGGTTTTCTTCATTGAGTTAACATCTTTAAACCATCCTGAAACTCAGAATAACTGTAACACAGGTTTTATAATACCGCATTGTTTTTAATTGTTGATGCCAAAATTGTTTTTCCCATTTACAGTTAATTGTGCATTTGTTTATTCTTGCATCAATGACTTGAGTGAGACATACTTTTAACTTACAACATCCAGTTGTAAGGTTTCTACTGCAACATTAGACATTACCATTGCTCAAGTAACTGGATGTGTACAAGCTAGGTTGATATGTTTTACTTCCAATAGTGTATGAGGTCTGTTTGTGTACAAGCTAGGTTGATATGTTTTACTTCCAATAGTGTATGAGGTCTGTTTGTGTACAAGCTAGGTTGATATGTTTTACTTCCAATAGTGTATGAGGTCTGTTTGTGTACAAGCTAGGTTGATATGTTTTACTTCCAATAGTGTATGAGGTCTGTTCAAAAAGTATCCAAACTTGGGCCGGGGAAAATACAGTTAGTTACCTGCGGGTCTGAAACTTGAATCCCCAATCACAATACTCTGTTTGGAACTTCTCCTAGTGGTCCTGACGTTGCTGGAAGCATTTCTAGAAGGCCATTGCATTCCACATTATGTCTTCTCATGAATCTAATCTGGTCTCTTTCAGTGGCATTTTATAAGGGGCGTTCATTTGAAATCCATTCATGCCGAACTGTGTGTAATTGTGTACGTTGAACATGATCATGTCATAGTCATATAATAAGTACTGTCCAATGAATAAAAGAGCATGTGCTTATCGTCCCATGATGCATAGGTTCTGTTTCTGACCGTTGAGAAAATGGCCAGGTTGATCCAAAATCCGTCCAAAGAAGCTCAAAGAGCGGTAATTCAGTTTCTTTCATTTGAAGAATGTCGACCAGTGGACATTCATTGAATAATGCAGGCAGCGTACGGTAACAAATGTATGCCGTAGACAACAGTGACATACTGGGTACGAATGTTTCGGAAAGGACGACTGATCTTCTACGGCTGGGTCAAGCGCATATTGTTGCAACAGAAAAAACCATAGCCAAAATTGATGCAGCAGTACAGATGAACCCTTGTTGAAGCATACGTTCGCTAGCGAAAGAATTTGATGTGTCAATTGGGATCATTCAGAATGTTGTTCGTAAGAAACTGCAATATCGGAAGGTGTGTTCTCAGTGGGTACCACGGATGTTGACCTACCACCAAAAAGAGGAAGGCATGAAATTGTGTTTAAACCACTTGCTGCGTTACAGAGTTGAGGGTGATGCATTTCTCTTCTGCATAGTGGCAGGCGATGAATCATGGTGTCACCACTTTGAGCCGAGTAGCAAAAGAGAGAGCATGCAATGGAAGCATGCTGGATCATCAAAAGCCAAAAAATTCAAGTCACAGGTTTCCGCTGGTAAGGTTATGCTGAGCGCATTTTTTGACCATGAAGGGCTATTGTTTGTCGACTTTAAGGAACCTGGTATCAACATCATCTCTACCCACTACTTGCAAACACTAGACAAGCTGCAAAACGTCATCAATAATAAACGACTCGGCATGCTTTCTCGTGGTGTGATTTTGTTGCATGATAATGCTCGTCCACATGTCGCAAAGATTGTGCAGGAAGCATTAGCAGGGAAGAAGTCTGAAATTCTGCAACATCCAGCCTATAGTCCTGGTTTGTCACCATGTGATTTTCATTTGTTCGGACCGCTAAAAAAAGCTCTCAAGGGGCAACAATTTCGCACAGATGCAGACGTAATGAACGCAGTAAATACTTTTTTCAGTGAGCATCCACAATCCTTTTTTGCGGACGGTATTGCCGCCTACCTAAGCAATAGGATGCTTGCCTGAATGCCTACGGCGACTTCTTCTGACCAACCCATGGTGCATAATTTATTCAAAATGAATGCTTTGTTTAATTCTACCACACCTGTGAATGTTTCTTTCATGCTTTTGTAATAAAGCCATTGAAACAGGTTTCAAATGAACGTCCCTAATAACTTTCAGGATCAGCTAAATATGGCCAGATCTATGTCTAGAGTGGTGAACCTGATGAACCAGGGGAATATTGTGTTTGGTCGAGGAAGTCTGATTTAGATGCAAATAAGCAGACCTGTGGGTGATGGGAACTTGGCAACTCCTTCATGACACCTCCATTCTTCTGACTTTGTTCTGATCAGTATGGCTGTAGAGTTTTGTCCAAATAGTGCAGTTATTTCATGATGGTAAGCAGGCAAGAGTACAGGAAACTGGTGAACTGTCTGAGCCCTTTCCTTTCACCAATGGAGTGAAGCAAGGATGTGTCCTGGCACTAACACTGTTCAGCCTCATGTTTTCAGCTATGCTGACGATTGCCTTCGAGAACAATGACATTGGAATAGACATAAACTACGGCATGGATGGAAAGTTGTTCAATCTCAGCAGGCTGAAAGCTCAACCAAAGCCAACAGCGACACCGTCAGAGAGCTCCTGTTTGCTGATGATTGCGCTCTACATGCCAACTTAGAGGCAGACATACAACACAATATTTCGGCTTTCTCATATGCCTGTGCCAACTTTGGGCTCAATATCATCTTGGAGAAGACCTGTAGTTATGTACTAGCCAGCTCCAGGGATTAATCACACAGTACCGAATATCAAAGTGAATGGTCATAGACTAAGTGTTGTGGACAAATTCACCTATCTTGGAAGCACTGTCCCAAGCTACCACAATTGATGATGAATTAAATGCAAGAATCTCCAAGGCCAGCATGCCTTTGGCAGACTGTATAAGAATGTGTAGGACAGAAATGGAATAAGCCTGCAAACAAAGCTAAAAGAAGTTGTATTATCCATACTGCTATATGCTTGTGAAACCTGGACTGTTTACCAGCGACACGCTAGGAAATTAAACCACTTCCACACAGTTTGCCTTAGGAAGCTATTGAAGTTTAAATAGCAAGACAAGATCCCAGACACTGAAGTCCTACAAAGAGCATCCATCCCCAGTATCCACACTCTACTAATGAAGAATCAGATTCGCTGGGCTGGTCACTTGACTCGCATGCCAGATCACACGCTCCTTAAACAAATTCTTTACTGCAAGCTGCGTTGTGGTAAATGCTCCCAAGGCGGCCATAGGAAAGGCTTTAAAGACACTCTGGAGATCTCACTAAAAGCTTTTGGAATTCATCATGACACTTGGGAGACTGCTGGCCAAAGACTGAAATTCGTGGCGTACATCATTACGCAAGGGTGTACAGTCACTTGTGAAGCAACCAGGACTTCAAGAGCTGTGAAGAAAAGGCTGGACAGAAAAACCATTGCTGGAGATCCTCCTCCTGGAACGTCAAGCATTCTTTGCCCACATTGTCAAAGAACATTTCGAGCCAAAATAGGCCTTACCAGCCATCTTAGAACTCACGGCTCCAAACTTTCAACCCCACTGGATGAAATGAATGGTCATCATAATTCTTGATGGACAAACAAAATGGCTGTAGAGTTGACCCAATCAGGTTAAATAGGTGTCAGAACATTTTCAAAATTGTCTGGAAATAACTTGACAAAGGGCAGTGAGGAAGGAAGCTTGTAGTCTCACTTCATAAATTGTGAGATATCCTTTTTGTTACAGAATGAACTAACTGGTTCCTTTCCTGTTGTTTCTGTAACACAAAGACAGTTTGTGATTCATCTGTTATTTCTTAATCAATATATTTGGGTCAGCATATCTGGATCAGTCAGATATAATAATGTAAATAGGTATTCAAAGATTTCACATTTCAAAGATAACGCTCCAAGAAACTTTATTTACCTACAGCAAAACAGTTTTATTGGGCATTGTTTCTTCTCTTTCCCTGTCTCCCCCACTGGGCACAAGTCCTCAACCAATCTCCATCAAACCATCCTATGGTTTGCTATCTTCTGCAACTCCCTTCATGTCCTCCCTGTGATAGTTCATCTTCTGCAACTCCCTTCATGTCCTCCCTGTGATAGTTCATCTTCTGCAACTCCCTTCATGTCCTCCCTGTGATAGTTCATCTTCTGCAACTCCCTTCATGTCCTCCCTGTGATAGTTCATCTTCTGCAACTCCCTTCATGTCCTCCCTGTAATAGTTCATTTTCTGCAACTCCCTTCATGTCCTCCCTGTGATAGTTCATCTTCTGCAACTCCCTTCATGTCCTCCCTGTGATAGTTCATCTTCTGCAACTCCCTTCATGTCCTCCCTGTGATAGTTCATCTCTCTATCTTGGTTAATTTGTTTTACCTTAAATGTTTGTTAGTTTTTTTTATGTGCTCTTATATTGTTTCAGATGCATTTTTACCCTGTCCCGACAACCTCCTAGTCAATTTGCATGAAAGCAAAGAGCTGATTGTTGATCTCCTTAATCAGCTGCCAAATTTGTTTCAAGGGAACCTAGAAACAGGCAGCGCCTTGGGGGCAGCACTGCAGGCAGCTCACAAACTAATGGTAAGCCAACATTCTGTTTGCTTCATTCATCCACACTACCTACACGATGTATGTGTTGTTATAAACATATGGTATGTCTAGAACATGATATACAACAATATGTCTAGAACATTATATACAACAATAAGAAAGAGGCAAACAACTTTTTTTGGCCATGTGATGAGAAGAGAGGCATTGGAGAACATCGTGGCAACTGGAAAGATCGAGGGGAAGAGAGGGAGAGGCAAATCAAGAGAAATTATGCTGGATGGATTGTGACGGTGGCATGGAGGAATATCAGTGGTAGAGTTGATCCAGAAAACCAAAGACCAAGATCTGTGGGGAGTCATGAACACCTATGCCAGTTGGCATGACACTTGATGATGATGGTGATGATGATGGCATGTCTGCTAAACACCTTACGTTTAAGTGTAGCACATTAAGGAATATTTTATGTTGTTTTGAGACACAACAGATTTAAATAACTTACAAATTATTATATAATGTTATCTATAGTGAATGGGCCAAAGAGAAGATAGGTAAAGAATGTGGCAGATGATCTCCAGATGAGTGTACTGGGTGCGTGGCATCTTTCTTGTGACCGAGAAGTTTTCTGGAAGGTTTTATGAGAGCGAGGTTCTGCAAAGGTCATGCTACTGAATGAATGAATTGTGAATAGAGGACAGGTTATATATTGTGTGTGTGCATGTGTATGCGTGTGTGCTATGAAAGAGGGGGAAAGAGAAATGGAAACACATTTAGATACTGTTTACTTCCTTATTTAATAATGAATCAGTATCATATTGTTCTTGTTTTTAATTAGCTGAAATTGTACCTAGTCTTGTTGTTCAACGTCCTTTCACGAGTGCCTATGATATCTCTACTAGAGCCTGACCGGTGGAAGGATCACGGTCATGCAGACATGTTTACCCACGGTTGGTCCCGGAGCTCTGCAGAACAGAGATGCTGGAAACATAGCTGGAAAGGTACAGCTAGTCCTGTCTTGTTGACTGTTTAAAGCTGCTGAGATTGACACTTTGCTGCAGATGTAGTTATTTTCCATGCCAACTGCTTCTTTTCTGGTGACATTGTGATTGTTTCTTTTCTGATGACATTCATGTGGTCATTCCTGTTAATATCTTGTTTTTTTGTTTTTGTTTTATACGATAAACTTTAAGATGCTAGCTTTAATCTATTAGACATTGATCCTCGTAGACTTTCATCTGCCATATGCAGGTTTCTCTTTTCACTTTTGTTTTTAATTGAATCAACTTTCTGCCTTTGTGATGCTTTGGCAGAGAAATTGCTGTGATAATTTTGATACCATATTTAATTACATATAGTCTTTATATAAATTAAAAATTAGTGTCTATCTTTCCCCTCATATTCTATTTGTAATTTACATCCATTATTTGTCAATCCATGTCACTGTTGTGATAATTTGTATACTGTATAATCATGTAGCATTTATATAGGCTATAAAGTACTTTCTAGTTTTTTTTTACCTGCATTATTTTTGTAGAATACAGCCATTGTTGGCCCAGCGACAGATTTTTACAAGAAGTTATCTCTTGATTGTTCAGCACAACAAATTGCAGTGGATTTGTTCATGCTAAATGGCCAGTATGCAGATATAGCGACTTTATGTAAGTGTTTTCAATTATATTTGTAACGATTCAATATTAGTTTAGTTTAGTTGATGGATCAACATCGCGGCACATGGGTGCAACCCATAAGTGCTCCGTTCTCCTCCTAACTCAAACCTGAGTCTGGAGAAACTCAGCTCAGTGTACGAACTCCGTAGCACCGGCAAGGATCCTGAAATACTTTGGGTAGATTTTTAACTCGAAATTTTGCCCAGACAGCACCGTTAGGCTACTCTTTTGTGATTTCCAACTGCCAAGGGATTTTTTTACGTGCGCAACAATACACATGGACGTCCGATCTCACTACCCAGAGACCAGGGGAAATTTTATTACTGGAAGTCCAGGTGAAAAAATCCCGGTCATCACCGGGACCTCCAGCACTCGAGGCAGACACCATACCTCGAGACCACGCAGCTCCCCCCTCGGATTCAGTATTAATCTCTGTGATTATTCATGAGTGCACCACTGACTCAGTAAGAGACCACGCAGCCCCCCCCCCCCCCCCCTCGGATTCAGTATTCATCTCTGTGATTATTGATGCGTGGCACCACTGACTCAGCAAGAGACCATGCAGCTCCCCCCCCCCCCTCGGATTCAGTATTAATCTCTGTGATTATTGATGCGTGCACCACTGACTCAGCAAGAGACCACGCAGCCCCCCTCCCCCCTCGGATTCAGTATTAATCTCTGTGATTATTGATGCGTGCACCACTGACTCAGCAAGAGACCATGCTGCTCCCCCCCCCCCCTCCTCGGATTCAGTATTAATCTCTGTGATTATTGATGCGTGCACCATTGACTCAGCAAGAGACCACGCAGCAGCCCCCCCCCCCCTCGGATTCAGTATTAATCTTTGTGATTATTGATGAGTGCACCACTGACTCAGCAAGAGACTATGCAGCCCCCCCCCCCCCCCCCCCCCCCCCCCCCCCCCCCCCCCCCCCCCTAGGATTCTGTATTGATCTCTCTGATTATTCATGAGTGCACCACTGACTCAGCAAGAGACCACGCAGCTCCCCCCCCCCTCCCCTCGGGTTCAGTATTAATCTCTGTGATTATTCATGAGTGCACCACTGACTCAGCAAGAGACCATGCAGCCCCCCCCCCCCCCCCCCCTTTCCCTCGGATTCAGTATTAATCTCTGTGATTATTGATGAGTGCACCACTGACTCAGCAAGAGACCATGCAGCTCCCCCCTCGGATTCAGTATGAATCTCTGTGATTATTGATGAGTGCACCACTGACTCAGCAAGAGACCACGCAGCTCCCCCCTCGGATTCAGTATTAATCTCTGTGATTATTGATGAGTGCACCACTGACTCAGCAAGAGACCACGCAGCTCCCCCCTCGGATTCAGTATTAATCTCTGTGATTATTGATGCGTGCACCACTGACTCAGCAAGAGACCACGCAGGCCCCCCCCCCCCTCCCCCCCTCGGGTTCAGTATGAATCTCTGTGATTATTGATGAGTGCACCATTGACTCAGCAAGAGACCACACAGCCCCTCCCCCCTCGGGTTCAGTATGAATCTCTGTGATTATTGATGAGTGCACCATTGACTCAGCAAGAGACCACGCAGCCCCCCCCCCCCTCCCCCCTCGGGTTCAGTATGAATCTCTGATTATTGATGAGTGCACCATTGACTCAGCAAGAGACCACACAGCCCCCCCCTTCCCCCTCGGGTTCAGTATGAATCTCTGTGATTATTGATGAGTGCACCATTGACTCAGCAAGAGACCACGCAGCCCCCCCCCCCTTCCCCCCCCCCCTCGGATTCAGTATTAATCTCTGTGATTATTGATGAGTGCACCACTGACTCAGCAAGATTGATGTTTTTTGTTTTCTTTCTCCACACACTTGCTTTGAACTCAAGCATAGTCCATACACGTGCTAATACTTCTAGTGCATTCAACTGATTTTTGCATGTGGATTAGCTTTCCCTATTACCAGTGTCACTCATCATCAGGCAAACCCACTCTGACTTCAGAGATACTTGTAATTTATGCTCCGAAGTCAAGGACGAGAAGTGAACATTTTAGTTCGACTGACCGGTGTAGGATTTGAACTCTGCATCAGCAAACCTGATGTTTAAGAATGATGTGCTCTTATCCATTCAGCGATGCTGACCTCCCTTTAAGTTGTGATGTATTGTTGGTAACACTGTTTAGAAATTAAAAGAACAACAAACATTGCTCTGCAAAAACTAAAGCAATTAAAACCAAAATAGTTTGTAACAGATATAACAACAAGAGTTGAATAGATGACTGAGACCATGAGAATATCCTATAAGAACATATTGGTGTCAAACTTGGACATGTAACAAATTAGCTGAAAAACACATTTGTGCCTTTGAATGTATGTGTTGCAGAACAGTATGAACAATACACTGGGTGAATAAGAGAACAAACAAATGTATCCAATAAAAACTCATTACTAAATCAGATAATTTATTAACACAAGTACAATCGAAGAAAATGAAATGTTTTGGGCATGTAATAAGACATGAACGTCTGGGAAAGATAACTATGGAGGGAGGTGTACTAGGGAAGCAGAGAAGCGTTAAGACCACAATATAGATGGATTCAAGATATGAATAATTTAAACATGGGAGCAATAGAAGCAGCTTAAGATAGAGAGAAATTTCAAAAGACGGTTTATGTGGGGAGAGTTCTGTGCAGGACACAGTTGAAGTTTTCTCTGATCCATAGTTTCACATACCAGTCTTCCTAAAACTATCATGATAAACAACAGAAAGAGAAAACTATTGTTACAGCATTTATTGTCAGATGCCGTGGTCAGGAAGATTTCAGAAGGGCTGGAGATTACAGGCATCTTGCCCTAGAGAAGTTGCCACACAGTGTACAGGCTCAGATCGTTATTTCTTCTCCGATAGATGTACAGGCTCAGATTATTTCTTCCCTGGTAGATGTACAGGCTAAGATTATTATTTCTTCTCCGATAGATGTACAGGTTAAGATTATTATTTCTTCTCCGATAGATGTACACGCTAAGATTGTTATTTCTTCTCTGATAGATGTATAGTCTAAGATTGGTATTTCTTCTCTGGTAGATGTATGGTCTAAGATTGTTATTTCTTCTCCAGTAGATGTATAGTCTAAGATTATTTCTTCTCCGATTGATGTACAGGCTAAGATTGTTATTTCTTCTCCGATAGATGTATAGTCTAAGATTGTTATTTCTTCTTCGGTAGACAACAATCTCTTGCCTTATGGGGGTGTTAGAACTCTGGTTTCCTGGTTGAGAGACGGGTATCCTGACAATATTCTTGTAATGGGAAAATACTTGTACATAAATCTTGCCATCTGTTCACCCATGTATCTTGGAGGTTTCATCCTTTCAGACTCACTGTCCAATTGTGTCAGGAAGTCGTCCCATTCTTTTCTGTCCAGACAAACTCATGTTCATGTCCAAATATAGGAATTCATGAGCTTTTGTTTTATAATTACACTTTAATATTTTGCATTCATCCGGAGTTTTTTTCAGATGTGATTGCGGTGTGCATTAGGCACCCTCGGGTCGAAACCCTTAGGTCAACACATCTGGCTTTTGCGTGCATTTTTGACCAGGTTAGCATTCCTGGGAGACTCTCACTTTTGTGGTACCGTCCATCTCCCAGCTGGTCAAGTTGGAACAGTCGAAGACTTTGCGGTCATCCCTCAAAGGAAGGCAGGGACAGTCCATAGCATTTTCCGCCATCCTGGGTGGCTTCCATAATTGCAGAGCCGACACATAGCGCTCTGGTGCTGGGCTCACCGAGGGAATCGTCACATCCTGCTCATGGCTGCTTTAATTCCTCACTTCAATATATTGGGCATTTCGTTTGCTCCGTGCCGTTCCCGCACAAACCAGACAGGTCTGCAGACGGTATCCACTCAGCGAGTTTTCGGTTCGGACATGTGCTTGTCGTTGTGCCTGTCAGAGCTGTTCCAGGCACGACGGACATTCGGAAACTACCTAGTTAGAGCTGTTCCGAACAAGAGTGGCATTAGGAAACTAGGTAGTCAGAGCTGTTCCTAGCACGAGAGACATTCGGACGAGACATTTCACTCAGGGCATAAATGCGTAGTGCCAATTTTTATTTTGCCACCCGTAGGACGGCACTTCTGGCTTCAGCGGGCATTTTTTAATGAGGTTAGCCTTCCTCGGGTTTCGAGGCACGTTAGACTTATTGTTGTGATGTCGCCCACATCTCAGCTGGTCAAGATAGAATGATCAACGACATCATGGTCAACCCTCAAGAGAAGGCAGGGGCAGACCATGGGCGTTCCCTCACTATCCAAGGAGGCTTCCATAATTGCAGAGCCGGCACATATTGCTCTGAGACTGGGCTCACCCGAGGAGTTGCCACGTCCTGCTCATGGCTGCTTTAGTTCCTCACTTCCATGTATTGGGCATCTCGCTTGCCACTGGTCACTCAAGCACACACCAGGAATGGTCAGATTGCGGGCAACATCCACTCGGTAGGTAAGCTTTCGCTTTTGACTTCGGACCACGCAGTGGATTCGCTAGCCGTGCGTTCCATTTCGTGTTATTGAGACGTTTTTCCACTTTTGTCTACACTCTCTATGAGTTAGATACAGTTTTCGTAACCATTTCATTCGACTGGGGCACTTTTCTGCCTTTTAGTACTCGCTCACGAGATAGGCTACATGTGCTGCTGGCTCAGCACCTTACCTCCGTGCAGCAGTGAATGAGAAACGGCCAGGCCCTCTCATCCGGGAATCCCTCTTATCCCCCAGCTGAGAGCCTTCGAACAAGTATCAGAACTGGGCATGTAGCGTGCTCAGTATCTCACCTCTATTTTTCGGTAGGTGGGTATTGGCCCGGCTCTCACATCCGAGGGCTTGTGGCTTAGAGGCGTTCAGCCTCAACCAAGAACTTCTGCCTTCGCGTGCCTGATTTAAACTTTTGACTGCTATCCTCAGTCTACCTGCAGAGCAGCAGGTTGTGTCTCTCTTAGTCTGGCCCCTATCCCATAAGCTGTCCGATGTGTAGTTTCCATCCATCAGCAAGCACATGGGGTCAATGGGACACGCAAGCTCCCCCACCACGGCAAGGTGGAGACACATCGGGGGAGATCTTTTATGTTTAATTATTATAATTGTGTTTTTTTTCTAACAATACATTTACATTCATTTCACTACCTGGTTCCATATTATATTTTTTTGATGAATGACATCACCAAGTGCAGTTCTTTCTATTTGTAATCAAACATTCATTTGCTCTGGCATTTCTGATTATTTCTAATCATGCCACTAAGCTTTCATGAAGCAGTTCTAGAGGCTACAACAAAGAACAACAGAAAGAAATGTGTAGGTACAATTTCATGTTGTCTGTCGACACATCATCATCATATCATTGGCACCTTGCCGTCTTGACAGACGATATTTTGTGCTCTAAAAAGGCATAATAACTTTTAACTATGGCGGTAGCGAGTGTGACTGATAAGGCCAATTTGCGCTGTAAATGTCCGTTCACAGTGGGTGCATGTGAACACGTGGTCATTTCCACCATCATGCACCATCTTACGTCTCAAACGCTTGGTGTGTGACTTTTCTGCAATAATTTTCTCCTTTGACTTTATTCCATTTCTGATATTTGCCCTCCACGCAACACGTTCAGCGGCGACTTGCTCCCAATGTGCATTATCAATGCCTGTATCAATCATGTCGCGCTTACACACATCTTTGTATCGTAGTAGAGGCCGACCCTGAGATCTCTTACCCATCTGTAATTCACCAAAAAAGATATCCTTTGGTATTCTACCATCATCCATCCTCCTAAGATGTCCTATCCATCTAGGTCTACGAAGACTGAGCATGGAATAAACTGTCACACAACCTGATCTTTCCAATACTTCAGTATTTGTGATTTTGTCTTGCCACTTAATACCAAGAATTCTTCGCAGACACCGCATATGAAAGCTGTTTAAATTGTTCTCTTGGTGTGAGTAAGTTGTCCAGGTTTCACTGCCATAGAGAAGAGTACTAAGGACACAGGGAAGGGATGGAGTTATTGCACTCTCCATAGCACAAAGCCTGGGCTAAAATATAGAGATCATGTGTTGCCCATGCAGCATGATCCCTCTCTCGGCCTGCCTAGTTCACTCCAGAGGAAAGGTAACACCCCTACATCTGGAACAAGACAAGCTGCAGAAGCTGCCGGATCAGCAAGGCAATGCTCTAACTGTCCGCCTGTCGGAGCTTCGATCCTAGACCAGTCGCCAACCAAGGCTTAGGGCCTGGTCTGCCCTGCCATGACAATTTTGTCTTTAGCTTGCATTTCCTCGCACCAGGGTAAGGCTTGTACCCTCCCAATTGTGCTCTTCCGCCCGAAGCCGTTGGCACAATGTGGGGTGTCGGGTTTGGTAAGCGCCGCCCAACGTTCGGCGCTAACAGGAACCAGGTAGTACCGTCTACTGTTATACGGTAGCTCAGTCATATCTGACTAAGACCTGACTGATGTCGACACATCAGACAACAAGAAATTGTACCTATAGCTTTCTTTCATTTCTGTTGTATCCTAGTATCTCGGAGGCAGAGTGGCTTAGATATACAACATATTACTCTAAGTACGCAGGGTACGAATCATGCTGTAGATTTTTACACAATAAGAACCGGAAAACACTCTCTCCCTGATCCTAGAGTAGTGGATCAGACACCTTCTCAGATAATGGCAAATGACTAGGAAAACACACATTAAAAGTCCGTGTTGCTTTGGAAATACAAAAGAATAGTCCAAATATGTCACTGCCTAGGCACCATTTCAGAATTAGAAAACGCCCCACAGAATGGTTAGCATGCTGGTTCTGATATACACACATGTGAATCATCACCGTTGCTGTGGATGATTATGATTAACTATATCATGAAGTAGAGAGTATACATTTCTTTCCCTAAGAAGCTTGACAGCATATGATAGGACAATAGTTCCTTCTAAACTGTTAATTCCAGACCATTGCCAAAGCAATGACCAATTTCAGTTTACTCTTACTGCTGAGAGGTTAATGTCCCCATAGGACCTCTTCTCCGCTTTCTATTTTCGAAGAAGACTAAACATTCCCTTTACTGCTCTGGGATCGAAGGTCCTTATGTTATATGAATCTGCGACAACTGGATTAAGACTCAGCACTTGTCAAGCTAGATACTTCTAAGACAGTAAAAATATACAATATCCGAGGTCTGACCGGCACTGACATTGATTATTGTCTTAACATGGGTACATTTTCAGCATGCATATCCAAGTACTCAGCAGGCTCCGTCTACTACTACCCCTCGTTTCATACTGTGAAGAATCCTGGACTGGTGGACAAGTTTGACACCGACCTTCGCAGGTATCTCACCAGGAAGATTGGGTTTGAGTCTGTCATGAGGATCAGATGCACAAGAGGTCAGCATTTTCTTGTCTCTGTGTGTGTATATGAGTGTGTGTGTATGGATTTGGTCAAATATTTGTAAGAAATAAAATATTTTTGCTTCTCAATCCAAACCGCCGTTATAACATGTTAAGGCAGGGGCGGAGTGGCTCAGATATTTCAATGCCTGCCTCTAACTTGTGTAGTTATAGTTTGATTGATGGCATGGACTGTGGATTTGTACAAGTAAGAATGATTTACTACCCCCTGAGGCTGGCATTATGTATCAGCCTTCTCAGATAAGGCTGAAAGGTTTGGCATACCAGCATGCTCGCTGCACACAAGAAAAGTCCCTCAGCAACTGGTTATAATAAAGAATATACCGCTGCCCAGATACAATCACACAATGAGGAGACCGGTCACAGCTGAATATTTATCTCCTGTAAGATTCTTATATAAACGCTAGGATCCTTACAGGGGATGCACATTTTATGTACTATGCTCAGATTCTCCTGTGGTAGAAAACTGGAGCACAAATGATGTCCCTATGTAATGAAAGTTATCCTGAAGATGTCCATCTATATCTATAAAAAAGGATGTATGTGTGTGTGTGTGTGTATGTCCGTACTTTATGCGTTCGCGAACGGTCCATCCGATTGAGATGAAATTTTCTACAAGTCTTCTTTTCATTCCTGTGCAACCAACTGTAATAGTTTCTTAGTGTACTATAATTTATTTACTTACTAAAATTTAATTTTGTAATTACATGACTCAACATAAGAAAAAATAAAACAAGGGACATAACTTTTAGTAGCATTGCTATATCTTAAGGTAAGTCCCCTGGCTTTAGATAGATACATAGATAGACAGACAGATCCCCATCAAGGGCTGGGCGAAACCGGGCCAGGTCAGATAGACAGACAGACAGATAGATAGATAGTTGGGAACGGGAACTTATATGACTACTTATATGAATTAAATGAGATGCTCCCCACCAGGGACTGGGTGAAGCCAAGCCAGGTCAGACAGATAGACAGACAGATAGTCGGGAATGGGAGCTTATATGACTACTTATATGAATTAAATGAGATGCTCCCCACCAGGGACTGGATGAAGCCAGGCTGGGATAGACAGACAGACAGATAGTCGGGAACGGGAGCTTATATGACTACTTATATGAATTAAATGAGATGCTCCCCACCAGGGACTGGGTAAAGCCGGGTCAGACAGATAGATAGATCCCCGCCAGGGGCTGGGCGAAGCCGGGCCGGGTCAGCTAGTACTTAATAAAAGTCATCCTTGACTAAAAGCAAAAATAAAAAATAAAAAAAGAGAAACCAATCTGTCTAGGTTGTAATGAGGGTAATGTATTTATGCAGCAATTTATCTATATCACTTACATGTGTGCATACATGCATATGCACACCTACATTGACAGACAGTGCCAGGGATTGTTTCATTTCCCCACAGATGGACAACTTCTGACAGTGTAGAGGGACTGAACCTCGGACAGTGTCATGCATCACATATTGTCAACTGCAGACAGTGCTGTCTCACGGAGAGACAATCCCATGCAGTGCTATGCCTCGCAGAGAGACATTCCTATACAGTGTTGTGCTTCTCAGACAAACCTGAAACAGTGCCATGCCCCAGACAGACAGACAACCCCAGACAGTGCCTCTCAGAGAGACATTCCCTACAGTGCCATGCCTCACAATGGAATTGAGCAGTGTACAGAGTAACAAAAGGCATGTTCAATGCCACTGCTATGGAGACAGGTTTAGTCAGAAATAATTGTGTTTCTCTGGTAACGGAAATTGCATACATGCATTATTGATGTGTGTTTCAGGACTGAGTATCCACACGTTCCATGGAAACTTCTTTGTGAGGTCTACTGACCTTCTGTCACTACCAAACATCAACCCAGATGCAGGGTTTGGCATGCAGATGTCCATTGAAGATAACCTGGTTGAGTCCAGCACAGTCAGCTTTCAGGCAGCTTTGTTGTACACATCTAGCAAAGGTAAGGCATTAAGGCTGAATTGAACTGCTTAGTTTTGGAAAAGATTAGGTGCTGTTACAAGTAAAATGTCTTGGGGGTTTCATTACTTCTATTGTATGTCTTGATTAAATGAATGGAAGTTTGTTAGAAATGCTGCTGTTTTTAAAGTTTCCCTACTATTCCATTGCCTAGTATGTGTAAAAGCTCATGCTCACATATGAACATTAATCACAGGAATAACAATTTGTGGCATTGTTTGCAAGTGTAGCAGAATGAATGAGAATATGCAACCCACTCTTGCTTTGTGTATGTCAGATGTGTTTGTCAACCATGTATTTATAACATGAGTTTCTAATTTATGTCTATTAGGAGAGCGGAGAATACGGGTACATACACTCTGTGTGCCGGTGACGAACCAGTTAAGTGAAGTGTTCGCAGGTGCTGACCAAAAAGCTATTATTGCATTGTTAGCTAAAATGGGTAAGTATTATGATCTTTCATCTGACATGCTGTAGTAGCCCTCTCCCAGCCAATAGACTTGAGAAGAAGTGTTCATTCTTTATTTTATATTTAACATTTTGCTGCTTCTTAACACTATCACACTTGCATGTTTTAGTAGCTGTGAAAGCATGGTGATTTGTGCACTTGCCAGCTAACCCTTTGGTCCTGAGATTCAAATTCTCCAGGGATTGTACAAATAAGTCTAGAGGTCAGAGGTCAACCTTAAACAAATTGTTGCATGTCCTCTGTAGGATGTTTCCATCAAACCCAAGTTGATTTTCTTGGCAGTTTTACGTTGAGTAGCTTGCCACTAATTTCTGAACTAGAAAGTTCTGAAAGGTAGGACCCTGGCATTATATTGCTCACATCGCCCTTCTGGTACCCTTTAGTCATGACAAAGTGTGCCTAGCATTATTTCTGCGCTGGGAAATGATGATACAGGAACAGGTTCTTAGTGTGTTACTTTTGCATGTTTATTGAAGTAACGGCTTGTTAATACACCCACTTGATTCTGAAGCAATACTAATGATTATTACCAAACAAAAAAAACAAAGTCTAATATTAGCATAAAGAGAAGGATCATTGAAAATGTGGAGTTTTCCTGTCTGGACCAAATCATTATTGAGGTTAGCCACAGTGATGTCGAACAGCAGTCACCAACAAATTAAACATTTTAGGAGAAACAAGTTTTAACATTAAGTGACATCAGTGCTGAGCAGTGTCAAGGAATAATTGCCTCATATACCTCATGTACCACAGCATGTCTCAAACATCGACATTAACCAGAAAAGGTGTAGGGGGCCCTTGACATTTCACAGAGTGGAGAGAATTGACCACTGCCTGGGCTTAATTTTAAACAATGAGAAAATCTACATGGTGTGGACTGCGCTTGGCTCTGCAGCCAGCAGGGTTATGATTGGCTGGCCTCTCCCAGGAGGAGTGAAGGGTGAAAATTAGTAGCCTGCAGATAACCTACAGACTGCACAATTCATCCCCACCCTCCCTTGATGTAGACCTGGAAACCATGACCATGATGTCATGTGCCAATGGAGCTCTTGCTTGTCAGAGGGGATGGACTCCTCTTTGTCAGATTTTTGTTGTAAACCTGCGACTGGCCTAGCAAGCTAGCAGGGGATTTTCATACTGCTTGTAGAAAGAAGTATAAGTATAATCAGTCTCATCATCTCATCCACCTCGACACCGCAAGGTATAAAAAGAACAAGATGAGATGAGACAAAATCTACCCATAATAAAAAATGATTCCCATGGAGATGAGATTGACATCAAGCATTTCTTGCCTCGGGAAACACTTTGATGGTTAGCTGACATTAATATTTTGATGGTTAGCTTACACTAATACTTTGATGGTTAGCTTACACTAATACTTTGATGGTTAGCTGACATTAATACTTTGATGGTTAGCTTACACTAATACTTTGATGGTTAGCTTACACTAATATTTGATGGTTAGCTTACACTAATACTTTGATGGTTAGCTTACACTAATACTTTGATGGTTAGCTTACACTAATACTTTGATGGTTAGCTTACACTAATACTTTGATGGTTAGCTTACACTAATACTTTGATGGTTAGCTTACACTAATACTTTGATGGTTAGCTTACACTAATACTTTGATGGTTAGCTTACACTAATACTTTGATGGTTAGCTTACACTAATACTTTGATGGTTAGCTTATACTAATACTTTGATGGTTAGCTGACATTAATACTTTGATGGTTAGCTGACATTAATACTTTGATGGTTAGCTTACACTAATATTTTGATGGTTAGCTTACACTAATACTTTGATGGTTAGCTTACACTAATACTTTGATGGTTAGCTTACACTAATACTTTGATGGTTAGCTTACACTAATACTTTGATGGTTAGCTTACACTAATACTTTGATGGTTAGCTGACACTAATACTTTGATGGTTAGCTGACACTAATACTTTGATGGTTAGCTTACACTAATACTTTGATGGTTGGCTTACACTAATACTTTGATGGTTAGCTTACACTAATACTTTGATGGTTGGCTTACACTAACATTTTGATGGTTGGCTTACACTAATACTTTGATGGTTGGCTTACACTAATACTTTGATGGTTGGCTTACACTAATACTTTGATGGTTGGCTTACACTAATACTTTGATGGTTGGCTTACACTAATACTTTGATGGTTGGCTTACACTAATACTTTGATGGTTAGCATACACTAATACTTTGATGGTTAGCTTACACTAATATTGTTATGGTTAGCTTACACTAATATTTGATGGTTAGCTGCACTAATACTTTGATGGTTAGCTGACACTAATACTTTGATGGTTAGCTTACACTAATACTTTGATGGTTAGCTGACACTAATACTTTGATGGTTAGCTGACACTAATACTTTGATGGTTAGCTGACACTAATACTTTGATGGTTAGCTTACACTAATACTTTGATGGTTAGCTTACACTAATACTTTGATGGTTAGCTTACACTAATACTTTGATGGTTAGCTGACACTAATACTTTGATGGTTAGCTTACACTAATACTTTGATGGTTAGCTGACACTAATACTTTGATGGTTAGCTGACACTAATACTTTGATGGTTAGCTTACACTAATACTTTGATGGTTGGCTTACACTAATACTTTGATGGTTAGCTTACACTAATACTTTGATGGTTAGCTTACACTAATATTTGATGGTTAGCTTACACTAATACTTTGATGGTTAGCTTACACTAATATTTTGATGGTTAGCTTACACTAATACTTTGATGGTTAGCTTACACTAATATTTTGATGGTTAGCTTACACTAATACTTTGATGGTTAGCTTACACTAATACTTTGATGGTTAGCTTACACTAATACTTTGATGGTTAGCTGTACACTAATACTTTGATGGTTAGCTTACACTAATACTTTTATGGTTAGCTTACACTGATATTTTTATGGTTAGCTTACACTGATATTTTTATGGTTAGCTTACACTAATACTTTGATGGTTAGCTTACACTAATACTTTGATGGTTAGCTTACACTAATACTTTGATGGTTAGCTTACACTAATACTTTGATGGTTATCTTACACTAATACTTTGATGGTTAGCTTACACTAATACTTTGATGGTTAGCTTACACTAATTGTATTGATGCTTCCTTCATGATACTGTGAATGAGTTATGGGTTAATTTGATTTGGTGGCAGCAGTTGCTCATTTGATCTGTGTAGTGTTTACAGTTAGACATAATGTTGTTGACTTTGTAAACATAGGCTTTACTAACATGAACATCTCATTTCCTTGTTCATCACCAGCTGTTGACAAATCCTTGAACTTCTCATTAACTGATGCCCGTGATGCCATGATGAATGCATCCCTGGATGCCCTGATGTCATTTAGTCAGCAGATTCCAGCCTCTCAACGAGTGGGAACGTTTTTGGCTCCATATTCCTTGCGCCTCGTACCATTATTTATTCTGGCCATGTTAAAACACGTAAGTTGAAGAACTAACTTGGTAATGGCTTATTCTGGAAAGCTTAGCTGTAATCAGCCAGACATACTTGCTGCAGTTCAATGCTAGCTTGCAGTGTTTGATCTCATGCCCCACGCAGTTGCTACATTAGCTGACTTGATCCTAGAACTCCTCCAGTTGCTGATAGTTGCTACTTGAACAAACCCTAAAAATCCTTCAGTTGCTGATAGTTGTATCTTTAACACACCCTAAAGCTCCTTCAGTTGCTGATAGTCGTTACTTTAACACACCCTGGAACACCTCCAGTTGCTGATAGTTGTTACTTTAACACACCCTAAAGCTCCTTCAGTTGCTGATAGTTGTTACTTTAACACACCCTAAAGCTCCTTCAGTTGCTGATAGTTGTTACTTTAACACATCCAAGAACTCCTTCAGTTGCTGATAGTTGTTACTTTAACACACCCTAAAACTCCTTCAGTTGCTGATAGTTGTTACTTTAACACACCCTAAAGCTCCTTCAGTTGCTGATAGTTGTTACTTTAACACACCCTAAAGCTCCTTCAGTTGCTGATAGTCGTTACTTTAACACACCCTGGAACACCTCCAGTTGCTGATAGTTGTTACTTTAACACACCCTAAAGAGCCTCCTTCAGTTGCCATGAAGGTTGTTACTTTAAACACATCCAAGAACTCCTTCAGTTGCTGATAGTTGTTACTTTAACACACCCTAGAGACTCCTTCAGGTTCGCTGCATAAGTTGTTACTTGAACACACCCAAAAGCTATTTCAGTTGCTGATGGTTGTTTCTTTAAAACACCCTAGTACTCCATCAGTTGTCTCTAGAACACTCCAAAGAGCTACTTCAGTTGCTGATAATTATTACTTTAACACATCTTAGAACTCCTTCAGTTGCTGATAGTTGTTACTTTAACACACCCAAAAACTACTTCGGTTGCTGATAGTTGTTACTTTAACACACCCAATAACTACTTCAATTGTAGCTTGAACACACCCAAGAACTACTTCAGTTGCTGATAGTTGTTACTTTAACACACCCAAGAACTATTTTAGTTGCTGATAGCTGTTACTTTAACACACCCAAGAACTATTTCTGTTTCTGATAGTTGTTACTTTAACACACCCAAGAACTATTTCAGTTACTGATAGTTGTTACTTTAACACACCCAAGAACTATTTCAGTTACTGATAGTTGTTACTTTAACACACCCAAGAACTATTTCAGTTACTGATAGTTGTTACTTTAACACACCCAAGAACTATTTCAGTTACTGATAGTTGTTACTTTAACACACCCAAGAACTACTTCAGTTGCTGATATTTGTTACTTTAACACACCGAAGAACTACTTCAGTTGCTGATAGCTGTTACTTTAACACACCGAAGAACTACTTCAGTTGCTGATAGTTGTTACTGTAGTCACAGGTTTTCAACCTGGTCAGACAAAGGCTGTCTATTGTCTCTTGGACGTAATATGTAAAACAGAAATTCCCTGCAGGCCAAACTTCAATAAATGTCTTAATAATAGTTTTAAAAAGAAATTGTTTTCATTAGTTCTGGGAATGATGAAAAGTCTACCACTTATCACTTGAGTTAGATATTGGGCAGTCCAAACAGTTGTCATAAATTGTGTCATGGTTACCAGTTTAGTTCTGCTGAAGTCTCCTGATTGTACTTGAGTTAGATATTTAAGATCTTAGCGTCACTTAGTTAGATATTTATGATCTAAGCATTTGTTGTAAATTGTGTTATAGTTACCAGTTTAGTTCTATGAGTGGTGAAAAATCTACAACTTATAATTTAAGTTAGATATTTACAATCTAAGTGTGGCCTATGTTAGGTTATGGTTAACAGTGTAACTGAAAAGTCAGTATGTTATCACTTTAGTTAGACATCATAGAACTTAACCACACCTCTGGATGTTTGATGCAGCTGTTGATGATCATGTTTTGCAGGTAGCCTTCAGCCTGACAGGGAGCTCAAAGATTGATGACAGGGTGTTTGCCATGCAGCAGTGCAAGGTGCTACCTGTGTGCTACTTGCTACAGTACCTGCACCCACACCTGTATCCTCTGCATCGTCTCAGTGATGAGGTAGGTGCTTGTGCAACCACACCCCTCATATGCCACACCAGAGTTATAATTGGCCAAGAGTGTTTCATTTGTAAAAGTATGTTCACACATTTAGGCAACTGGGGTAGCACAGTGGCTAGACACTTGGTAGTCATGTTCACACATTTAGGCAACTGGGGTAGCACAGTGGCTAGACACATGGTTGAAATACGCGGACTGCATGCCCAAAACATCCTCGGCAGTCAAGATGAGTCTACCATGTAGGTCACTGTCCCGGCTAGATTTGACAGTGAGAAAACGAGCTCACACAAGAATGTTTGTGGCATGTGTCATTCTGATATACATACGGTTGGATCCTCACACATCCTACGGAGGTAGGGCACTGTGCTGAGATTCTTGTGATGATCTATGGGAGGAGACTGGGTTGCCTACGGGAGGAGACTGGGTTGTCTGTGGGAGGAGACTGGGTTGTCTGTGGGAGGAGACTGGGTTGTCTGTGGGAGGAGACTGGGTTGCCTGTGGGAGGAGACTGGGTTGCCTGTGGGAGGAGACTGGGTTGCCTACGGGAGGAGACTGGGTTGCCTACGGGAGGAGACTGGGTTGCCTACGGGAGGAGACTGGGTTGCCTGTGGGAGGAGACTGGGTTGTCTGTGGGAGGAGACTGGGTTGTCTGTGGGAGGAGACTGGGTTGTCTGCGGGAGGAGACTGGGTTGTCTGCGGGAGGAGACTGGGTTGCCTGCGGGAGGAGACTGGGTTGCCTACGGGAGGAGACTGGGTTGCCTACGGGAGGGGACTGGTTTGCCTACGGGAGGAGACTGGATTGCCTAAGGAGATTTCAATGTGGAAATAAAGGGAGGCTTTACCAAAACCACACCAGACATTGAGTATTGTGATGTTGATGTTTGTTCATCAGTTAATAGTTTACATTTTTATCTTTCTCATTTCATTGTTAGAAAATTCTCATTACAGAGAATATATGTTGTCTTATTTCCTTTAGAGACCAATCAAGTGTGGAAAAGAGGAGATCCCCAGTGCTCCATTACTGCAGTTGTCTTCAGCAAATATAGATCGCACTGGGCTCTTTCTGATGGACGCTGGAGAGGCCATGTATTTGCTAGTGGGAAGTGGGGTTGGCGACCAGATGTGTCAGGATGTCTTTGACAAACCAAATTTTATGTCAATACCTGAAGGCCTGGTGTGTATCACTTGTTTGTCTCATTCAGTTGTTCATTCATTAACTGGTAATGGCAGACTTCATGCACTTAGATAAAGGGTTAAAAATCACCAGTTACTCGTCAGCATATTTCATATATCATCCAATAACATTGTGTTGAAAATTGACATACTACTGCTAAAATTATAGACAATTGCTTGAAAAATGTGGATCAATTAATTATGTTGCAGTTTATTTTTTCATCCAGTAGTTGGGATTTAAGATTGAGCAATTTATTAATCTAGTATCACTAGGGAGTTTGATTTATCAATGTAGTATCCCTACCTGACATACCCGTGTACTGTCTCCCTTAGCAAATGTCTCTGTGTCTGAATATTGGTTAGTGTATTGATTGTGAATGCACTGGACATGGTCCCATGCAATCTTACCTGTCATGGGCACAAATACTGCCTAAATACAACAGTTTGAAGTGTGGTATTTCATCAAGTTCAGTTTCATCTCACAATAAACCTATTACCTCTCTTACATGTTCTTTATTCGTCTCTTCATCTCCCAATAATTGGTGTCTTCATCGCTAACCCATTGCATCATCTAGAGGGAGCATGGTTAAAGTACAAACAAACAAGCTTGTAGCCAGAACTTGCTGTGGGTAGATGAAGTGTTAGGGTCATTACAGTTTTTAAGACCTGGGCATACAGAGGAATTGGTGGCCAGTCTTGCCCTCCTGTAGGGAGTGGTGACTGCAGGCATCAAACCGCCATTCAACACAGTCATGCCGTCGTCAGCGTAACTTAAAATATACAAAGCAATAATTAATGTTGTTTACTTAGTTTTGAAAACAAAAATTTAATTATTAAAAACACATTTACTAAATACATGTCTCCAGTTTGAGAGACTGATATCTTCCTGTTTGGTTATCTCACTCGTCAAGTGCAGCACTGTTGCTGACCATCAATTGGTCAAGTGAAACACACTAGATGCCATCCACTGATAAAGTGCAGTACATTAGTTGATCATCCACTGATCAAGTACAGTACATTAGTTGATCATCCTTATCAAGTATAGTACACTATTTGGTCATCCACTGATCAAGTACAGTACATTAGTTGGTCATCCACTGATCAAGTAGAGTACATTAGTTGATCATCCACTGATCAAGTACAGTACACTATTTAGTCATCCACTGATGAAGTACAGTACATTAGTTGGTCATCCACTGATCAAGTGCAGTACATTAGTTGATCATCCACTGATCAAGTGCAGTACATTAATTGATCATCCACTGATCAAGTACAGTACACTATTTGGTCATCCACTGATCAAGTACAGTACATTAGTTGATCATCCACTGATCAAGTAGAGTACATTAGTTGGTCATCCACTGATCAAGTACAGTACATTAGTCAGTCATCCACTGATCAAGTAGAGTACATTAGTTGATCATCCACTGATCAAGTACAGTACATTAGTTGGTCATCCACTGATCAAGTACAGTACACTATTTGGTCATCCACTGATCAAGTACAGTACATTAGCCATCATCCACTGATCAAGTAGAGTACATTAGTTGATCATCCACTGATCAAGTACAGTACATTAGTTGGTCATCCACTGATCAAGTACAGTACATTAGTTGGTCATCCACTGATCAAGTGCAGTACATTAGTTGGTCATCCACTGATCAAGTGCAACACCCTGTAGCTGTACTGGTACACTGTACATTTGGCTGTTGTGATATATCATTGCAAAAACATGTACATATGTTCTTTGGTTCTGTTTGGCAGATGGATCTACCAGAGTTGGAGAACCCAACATCAGAGAGAATTCGTAGCTATGTTAATTACCTCATGGACGCAAGACCTCATGGGGTGGCTTTCTTGGTGATCAGGTTGGTGGCATGGCTTGTAATGTGAATATTTTGTAAGCTTCTTTATGCTAATTAATCCAGCATGAAATACTTATCAGTGCGGCAATTTTGTATCATTGTGGGCGTCTGCTTTTTAGAGGAGTCTGCTGAGAGTTGCAGGAATTAAGCTTGGTGCCCCAGGTATTTGCCACACAGTTCCCACACTTGGTATTTATCTTGCCTCTAAGTGAAGACTGAATTCACATTTCCTTAATAATAAAATCCACACAAAGTAACTGAATTAAACCACACACAGAATGTTAACTCCGTTTCTCACCAGTATTATTTGTGTTGGATATATTGCTAAAGCTAGTAGCTTGTTCTTGACAGGACATCACAGTCAACCCCAGCATTTATTGGCTGTTTGTGATTTTCTAGGCAATGCTACATTCAGTAGTTTGCCATTGCTTTTTGAACAGCCAACACTCAATCAGTTGTGGAAATAAACACATAGTGATCTGCTGCCAAATTGCCCGAGGAATTACCCTTCAAACCTGGTATATTGGGATTGGAAAACCGCGAGCCACAGACGGTGACGGATATATTATCATCATCACTTAATTCATGAAACAAACATCACACACTACAAGACATCTGTTATAAGTTAGTCTTCTTCACATGTGTACATCTGTGGTCACATGGCAACCTTCTAGGTGATTCATCGTCAAGGGGCTGGGAAACTCGTACAATTTACTTCGATTGTTTATACTTCGATTGTTTATATCTTAAGCAGTGTGCTATGTGTGATTGCGCTTCTAACAATTAGTCAGAACACATTCCAGAAATCTGACAGTGTGTCTTTCACAAGATGTGTACATTTGGTGCTGGTGAAAGGCCTACAGTTTGGTTCTTTTGTTACCATTGTGTCTCCCATTGAGCGGCTGCTGGGATTGTCAGAGTTCAACATGATGCAATTCTAGTAGCCAATAATGGTGATCCAACAGATCCTGCACTGACTGCAATTCTAGTAGCTAATAATGGTGACCCAACAGATCCTGCACTGACTGCAATTCTATTAGCTAATATTGGTGACTCAACAGATCCTGCACTGACTGCAATTCTAGTAGCTAATAATGGTGACCCAACAGATCCTGCACTGACTTCAATTCTAGTAGCTAATAATGTGACCCAAAAGATCCTGCACTGACTGCAATTCTATTAGCTAATATTGGTGACTCAACAGATCCTGCACTGACTGCAATTCTAGTAGCTAATAATGGTGACCCAACAGATCCTGCACTGACTTCAATTCTAGTAGCTAATAATGTGACCCAACAGATCCTGCACTGACTGCAATTCTAGTAGCTAATAATGTGACCAAACAGATCCTGCACTGACTGCAATTCTAGTAGCTAATAATGGTGACCCATCAGATCCTGCACTGACTACAATTCTAGTAGCTAATAATGGTGACCCAACAGATCCTGCACTGACTGCAATTCTAGTAGCTAATAATGGTGACCCATCAGATACAGCACTGACTGCAATTCTAGTAGCTAATAGTTTAGTTAGTTTAGTTTAGTCGTTGGATCAACATCACGGCACATGGTTTAACCCATAAGTGCTCCGTTTTCCTCCTAACTCACCTGAGTCTGGAGAAACTCAGCTCAATACACGAACTCCGTTGCATCGGCGAGGATCCTGAAATACTTTGGGTAGATTTTTAACTCAAAATTTTGCCCGGGCAGCGCCGTTAGGCTACTCTTTTTCGATTTCCAACTGCCAAGGGATTTTTTACGTGCGCAACATTACACACGGGCGTCCGATCTCACTACCCAGAGACCAGGGGAAATTTTATTACTGGAAGTAATTCTAGTAGCTAATAATGGTGACCCAACAGATCCTGCACTGACTGCAATTCTAGTAGCTAATAATGGTGACCCAACAGATCCTGCACTGACTGCAATTCTAGTAGCTAATAATGGTGACCAAACAGATACCGCACTGACTGCAATTCTAGTAGCTAATAATGGTGACCCAACAGATCCTGCACTGACTGCAATTCTAGTAGCTAATAATGGTGACCCAACAGATCCTGCACTGACTGCAATTCTAGTAGCTAATAATGGTGACCCAACAGATCCTGCACTGACTGCAATTCTAGTAGCTAATAATGGTGACCCAACAGATCCTGCACTGACTTCAATTCTAGTAGCTAATAATGTGACCCAACAGATCCTGCACTGACTGCAATTCTAGTAGCTAATAATGGTGACCCAACAGATCCTGCAGTGACCAGGTAGCCACATCTTTCTTCTGTTGCCCTTGATTCCCTGATGGGACATGTGCACTCAACCAACTCATGCCCAGCCTTCCTATCTTTGCTGTATCCTGCAGCTCACAACATGTCCTCAATATATTATTTATCTCTGTTTCTAGCTCTCTTCTCTATGTGTTTTTAGATAATCCGTGATTCATTTGGCCTATAGGTCCCTTTCTAACTCTTATAGATGTTCCAGATTCCAATTCTGGAGTTGTTCCTAGGTGAAAGACAGTAAGTCAACCATCTGGACTCCTTGCAACTTTCTCAGCAATGCATCATTCCTCTTCTAGAAGAGGTTCCTTTCCTCTTGGCTAATTTATTAGTTTTTATTTATCTTTAAACATGTTCGATGATGGTTGGGTTTTGCAGCTGACATTGTCTCCAGGATGGGGAAGCTCGCCCCATTGCCAACCCTCCTAACTGCCTCTTACAACTACCTGCATGCCAGGTCACAGTGTTGCTATTCTTTGCTTCCCTCACGGGCCCTGGTAACACATAAGGGCTTGATGTGAGTTGGCTAGGGATCTGTGCTCATTCGGGAGGTGACAGGCAGCAGCAACAGAAGACAGGAGTCACTCTTCATGTCACATGGCATATTTGGTATATAGTGCCAGGCCCATATTTTGAGACTAATCAGCACTCTGCAAACTGATATAAATGATTAATAAAGCTGATGGATTTGGTGTGCAGTATTAACATGCAGGAATATTTCATGTTCTTGTGTACCCAAATGTAGATTGGCTTTGCCTACTTCCAGCTGTGACCTTGACATAATTTCATATAATTCAGTGGCTTCAAAATATGTGTATAGAAATGATCTCTTACTCCCTCCCCTCCCCACCCCACATCTTTCTTGAGTACTTGGATGAAATGTACAGGTAGTCTCATAGTAGAGTAAAGTGAGAAGACTTCATGTATACCAGGCTGTGACTATCATGATTTTTGTTACCATTTCCCTGCCTTTCCAGTGACATCTTCATTGTCTGAGGTCAACCTCAGAGCCACATGTCTCCAAAACCAGTATTCTTCATGTGCTTGGGCTGGACCAGACATTAACAGTCACGGTCACCCAATCCATCACTGTCCTCTGACATTTTAACGTATTATTATCTTGCCTAATTATATTATCTAATTGCATTGTTATGTGTTGTCTAGCTGTTTAAGCTTTCTGCGTACGTCTTTTTGTGCCTTTATTTGCTTCTCGTGCCTAGTTTTCCCCACTTAATTTCTTTATTTTTGGTCTTCTGTTCCCATGCCCTATACATTTGTTTGTCTTGTCTTTATGGTTGTGATAAGTATTGATTGCAGACAATGCGCAGGATCTGCAACAATTAGTAGACGCGGTTGTTGTACACAGTGAGCAGCTGGGGTTGGAATTAAATTGTAAGAAGACACCGGTTATGGTCGTCACTAGGAAGAACGAAGTACCACAATGTAATATACAAGTAAATGGGAATATTCTTCAACAAGTGAATCGATACAATTATCTCGGAACAGTCATAACATCTGATGGGAGATGCATTGAAGAGATTAGAATAAGAATCGCCATGGCGAAAGTAGCCTTTAGCAAGATGAAAAACATTCTGACCAATAAAAAGATGTCAATTGAAACGAGAAAAAGAGTGTTGAGGGGATACATAGAGCCTGTTCTTTTGTATAGATGTGAAACTTGGACAATGTGCAGTCAAGCTGAAAAACATCTGATGGCTGCAGAAATGTGGTTTCTGAGGAAAATGCAAAGAGTACCATGGACAGATAGAAAAACCAAGTACTGCAGGAGACAAATGAAACTCGTAAATTGATTAGAGAAATTAGACATAGACAGTCAACATTTTTTGGACATGTTATGAGAAGAAATGGATTGGAGAACTTATTGACAACTGGCAAGATCGAAGAGAACAGACCGAGAGGAAAATACCTGGATGGCTTGGCCACGTGGCATGGACGAGACAGGAACACTGAGCTGATCCACGACGCTGGTGATCGAGTGAAATGTCGAGACCGCCCACGCTTTCCGGCATGGCACATGATTGATTGATTGAAGTGTTCTAGTGATACCTGCAGCGCAGTGTTTGTTTTTTTTCGTTGTCTCAACTTCTTTCTCAAAGACCACTTTTTCCTGCAACCAGTTTTTCTTTTCACCATGTCATTACTCTTGTCAAACTTTCACATCCATACAGAAGAATGAACCACATAATGTTTCAAGAAACAGGTTTATATGTTGGTTTTATTTTTGCTGAGCACGCACATAATCATATATTCAGCAATGTGTCATACAAAGATAATCATATATTCAGCAATATGTCCTACAAAGATAACCATATTGTCTGCCTTTAGTCCATCTTCTCTGCTGTTATGTCATTTTAATTTTAGAATCATTGTTCCTTGTTCCCTTGAATGTGTATAACTGGTCTTCAGTCTGCAGGACATTGTAAACAGTTTCTTGGTGTCATTTTGTTGCCCTTATTGATGTTGAAATGCTTCTTGCTTTCAGAGACGACAGCAAACACAGACTTCTGTTCTTTCAGTACATGTTGGAGGACAGAGCCGAGAACAGTATGTCCTACTATGAGTTCCTGCAGTTCTTACAAGGCAAGGCCAAGGTTTGACAGACGGAAGGCAACACTAGCTGTCTGAGCTAGGGCGCGCCATTATAAACCTTGTGAAGCAGGGCTGATTGTCCCCATTCCCATCTCTAATTTCATGGTACAGTGTGGAACTGTATTTGTAATACAGGCGCATGGACATTCTGGAAGAATTGACAGGTTAGGTGGACATGATTTTTATCTTGTACAGTGGATTCTACAATACAGTGAACTCTATGTTACAGTGAACTTTACAACATGTCATGTGCACGATTGTCCTCCCTTTTTCCCCCTTGAAACCTCTTGTGATAAGATTATGTGTTGTGTACATTCATTTATTTATAGAATGTTGACATTAAGAGCCAAAAGCTGCTTGAGTTCTTGTCAATGAAAGCATTAAGCATTGCTCATATTGTTTGCTTCCTTTCATGATTGGTGGGAGCTGCCCTTGGTGCAATGGCTAACATCATTGCTTGCTGGTCCAAGGGTTATGTATTTGAATCCCCATCAAGGGAAGAATTTTTGTCAGTGGACCTGGAGCCCAGTTCTAACCATCCTGAAGTGTATACCAGCAAATGTTGTATCAGTGACCTGGAGCCCAGTTCTACCCATCCTGAAGTGTATACCAGCAAATGTTGTATCAGTGGCCTGGAGCCAGTTCTACCCATCCTGAAGTGTATACCAGCAAATGTTGTATCAGTGGCCTGGAGCCCAGTTCTACCCATCCTGAAGTGTATACCAGCAAATGTATCAGTGGCCTGGAGCCCAGTTCTACCCATCCTGAAGTGTGTACCAGCAAATGTTGTATCAGTGGCCTGGAGCCCAGTTCTACCCATCCTGAAGTGTATACCAGCAAATGTTGTATCAGTGGCCTGGAGCCCAGTTCTACCCATCCTGAAGTGTATACCAGCAAATGTTGTATCAGTGGCCTGGAGCCCAGTTCTACCCATCCTGAAGTGTATACCAGCAAATGTATCAGTGGCCTGGAGCCCAGTTCTACCCATCCTGAAGTGTATACCAGCAAATGTTGTATCAGTGGCCTGGAGCCCAGTTCTACCCATCCTGAAGAGTCTACCAGCAAATGTTGTATCAGTGGCCTGGAGCCCAGTTCTACCCATCCTGAAGTGTCTACCAGCAAATGTTGTATCAGTGACCTGGAGCCCATTTTTACCCATCCTGAAGTGTGTTTCAGAACATGTTCTGTGAAGTAAAGGTGGACGGTGAGATATTGATCACATGACCCATCTAGTGCTGGTTGGTTGATACAACCCGGGGCTGGCACCATAAACCCAGTCTGTCTCAGAGTATGGAAAAGGGTCCTGGACATTTGGCTCATAATTAGAACATAATTTGTGTTTGTGCTGGTACAGTTTTTATTGTGTTGCCATGGCAGAAGGCATTGGAGCTTGTTTTGGCACAGTTATATTGTGTGCTAGCAAGATAGCATAGAAAACAAAAATGCTGCAGAATCTATGATCACATAGTGTATTTGCACCAGTTTCCCAGACTGGAGCGGAGATCAAATGGGCCCTGTTGCTTGTGAAGAAGCCTGTACGCAGGTGTTGGTAGTTAGTCACTTTGTAACGCCGTGTGAAGTTCAGTGTGTCTCAGACATGTATGGCTGGCTAAATTGTACATTCAAAAATGATATCCTTTGTCAACAGATGTGTCCATTTGATGGTCTATTGAGAACTAAATAACTGATACACAGGTCATTGTGTTATTCAGATGATTCTTTGTTGTCATTTTGTGTGTGTAATTTACACTTTGTTACAACTCAAGTCTTATCTTTTTCTTTTATTTTTCCTTGTTAACAATTTATTCACTGATTGTTCCAATCAGTGCAGTTGATGTTTTTAGTGCATGTTCCGACTGTTTTTAATTTGGTTGTTGGCAGTTTTTTTTAATATATACATATATATAAATGCATAAGTAGATAAAAGTGACTGTGATTCTCTGGTTTAACCAGTACACATGATGTAACATATTGCTAGTGTCCTGTGAATGGTAAGTATTGTTTTTCTAATGTTGAACTATTGATTGTGTGGTGGTAAGCTCTCTCTACAGATGATGATACCTTCATGTCTAATGTTGAACTATTGATTGTGTGGTGGTAAGCTCTCTCTACAGATGATGATACCTTCATGTCTAATGTGTCATGATACAGGAAATGAATGTGGATGTCAGTGAAGGAAACTAGCCTGTGCTTGAACTGACATGTTGAGTACATATTGACAGTCACATGAGCATTTATTTTGTTGTTTATTTCCCATCAGTTCCAGATCCGTGCATTTAGTAGAATCATATGGACAATCAGCCCATAGTTGTGAAATTTGCTGGTTCAAATCATAGGGTAATTAGAACCCTGAAACATTCTACCATTGAGATGTGATTTGTAAGGGACAGCACACATATTAAGTTAGAGCTTCATTAAGTGAGCTGACCAGTACCAGTCCTCTTACTTTTGTCTAAAGCAGAGTTGGGATGTCTGGATACAGTGTTCATCAAGCCTCATGCAATGTTCACATATGTCCATGCTGTGTGGGATGTCACTATATGTATGTCCATGCTGTGTGGGATGTCACTATATGTTATGTCGTTTTCTTGACTGACCCGCTGACCTATCAGCCTGGTGGTTATGTGGTCAGATGTCTGTTGAGGATGTCGATTCCTAAATCAATCAATCAATCAATGTCTGTTGAGGCCGATTTGTTTAAAGGACCTGGACTCACAGGCTGGCCCAGCTTAACATGGGTGCCAGGACATGTCCTGGGAGGTCAAGGTCTGGATGTTGAGCACATGACCCACGGAGTTCTGATTGGTCTGTTCAACTGTGGGGCTAGCACCATGGGCTCAATGTCTCAGGGCGTGTACAAGGCTCCTGTACGTGTTTACTTTGTCAGCTGGCTAATGGAGACAGATGGTATGTAGACTCCAGGACATTGCACAGAGTATCATATGTTGCCGGAGAATGCAGGACGATTTGGGAAAATAATGATGCTTTCAGATTGGCTGCAATGCACTTATCTTTCTGGAAAGAATATGTCACATGATGAAGAAATGACAGGTAGCATTTTCAGGGTTTATTTTAGTTTCCTGCATTGAAAATGTAGACAGCGTCGCCAGTGTGTAGGTTGGCTCTGTAAGTTCTCTCATGCTTGTGGTTATCCTCCATGACAGTGTATGATTTCAAGTCCGTGTCTGGGCAGTTGGACAGTGACATAGGTTCAAGCTAGCAAAGTGTCATATCACAAACAAGTCCCCAGACGTGGACAGATACTCATGTTGTAGCTACATGAGAACATATGAACATACTGGCTAGCAAGAACACAGTTTGCTAGGTGTGACCATGTTACTCAATACAATTGTCATGCAAAAACTTGTTCATACCGCAAGGGAAAGTAAATAGCAACAGGGCAGCCAAAAGACATTCTGGACTGATGTAACATGCATTGTCACTCCTACACATGTTACTAAAGGTATGGAGCAGTAACTCGCATAGACTATAAACACATTTGGCTTGATGCTCCTGCAACCCCAGGTAAAGGAATAGTAGAAGAGTCATGAATGTAGCTTAAAGCAGCCACTTTTTTTCTACAAATGTGATCGACAAATAAGAGTTGACGTGACAGTCTTTGATTTATTGTGTAGAGGGAGAAAGTATTTTTGTTTTTAGTAGAATTCACACATGAGATTAAAAACAGAATAATTTGTCATTATAATAAAGTAATAATAAACGTGCTAGTTTCACTAACCAGTATATGGTGTTTGGTGTTTTTCCCCCTCGTTATTTGTTCGTTAGGAAACAGAACGCAGCATGCTCTGTTGATGTTGTCATTACTCTGTGTATTGGTGGGTGCGCAGAACATGTGTGCTCACACGCTAAAGTTCATGTGTACTCACTCGAATTCAGACAATTTTTATGTGCTCACCACATTTAGATAATAAATGTGTATTTGCTTTACTTCAGACTCATCATCTCTACTCACAGTCATGTGCACATTTAGTCTGTGCTTCACTAGAGTTTGATTGTTTCATATGTGTACTTAATAGAGGTCAGACAGCTTATGTGTACACACTGCAGTTCAGACATTTATGTGCACTCACTAGAGTATAGACAGTTTGTATGTACTTGATAGCTCATACAGATTATGTGCACTTACTAGAGTTTAGACAGTTTGTGTGCTCTTTCTAGAGTTTAGACAATTTGTATGTACTTGGTAGCTCACACAGATTATGTGCACTTACTAGAGTTTAGACAGTTTATGCGCTCTTTCTAGAGTTCAGGTGGTTCATATATGTGTGTGTGTGTGTGTACTTACTAGAGATATGCTAGGAAATTAAACCACGTCCACACAGTCTGCCTTAGGAAGCTATTGAAGACTAAATGGCAATACAAGATCATTGACACTGAAGTTCTGGAAAGAGCGTCCAAGCCCAGCATCCACACACTACTAATGAAGAATCAGATTCGCTGGGCTGGTCACTTAGCTCATATGCCAGATCACAGGCTCCCTAAACGAATTTTTTCAGGCAAGCTGTGTTGTGGTAAACGCTCCCAAGGCGGCCAGAGGAAACGCTTTAAAGACACTCTGAAAATCTCACTGAAAGCTTTTGGAATTCATCATGACACCTGGGAGACTGCTGCCAAAGACCGTAATTCGTGGTGTGCATCATTACATAAGGGTGCAGTCACTTGTGAGGCAACCAGGACTGCAAGAGCTGTGAAGAAAAGGCTGGACAGAAAAACCATTGCAAGAGATCCTCCTCCCCGAACGTCAAGTATTCTCTGCCCACATTGTCAAAGAACATTTCGAGCCAAAATAGACCTTATCAGCCATCTTAGAACTCACGGCTCCATACTTTCAACCCCACTGGATGGAATGAATGGTCATCATCATTCTTGATGGACAAACAAACATCCAGAGATTAGACAGCTAGTGTACACTGCTGGATCTACGATGCGGTATCTAACTAACTATGTGAACAAGATGGTGTATTATACAAAATGAATGAGGAGGATGATGATGTTTCCGAGATAGGCCTCGCAGTACCTATGCGAGACAAGACATGGCAGTGTTCGAGTAGCCTCAAGGAGGAAGTGTCATCATAGTAACAGGTCCAAGTATCACGCTAGGCGGTAAGTTAGACACGCTCACCGAGTATATCCGGCCCCCGGTCAGATATAGGCTTCTCCCCTTGGACAGGATGGTCGGCGTGTCAAACCACGAGTACTTGGGACCTCCAGTGGATGACGTCAATGAAGTCTGGACCACACTAGGGTAGGGCTAACTACTGTCTCTCGTGCGGCTGTGGAACTAGGACACTTCTCTGAAGAGTCCGGAAGCATCGAGTGCACTGCTGGTCTAGCGAGATGTTGATCTCTTACTCAATGGTAGTAACAGTCACAAATGTCCATGCGACCAGCGTAGATCAGCAGACTCATACCGCAGATATCACAGCACAGATAATCCCTCGCTGAATCGTGGCACTGTAGAGAAAGTTCAAAGCAGAAAACAATTCTTCCACAATATCATAAGCCACATGGGACCAGGCACTGGATCGTGAAGACATCATGGCTAGCTGGCAGGAAGGCAGTCAGTCAGGTTCACATCTGGGACAATAACAACACCAAGATACTTGCCCAGGTGGAATCAAGAATAAGGCAATATGTCGATGTCATGGTGAACAACCTGGTATAGTAGACGTGGAATGGGCTATGGGTTAGCTGGTCCCCATACTGAGATGTAGCTCTTGGTTGTAGGTACCTCTCGCTATAGTAGTGGACTCACAGGCTACTACTAACACCGGCACTTGCCGTAGTCCATATCACTGGATTCGTCACCAGATCTTCACTCTGCTCTCATAAAGGTAGAACCTGCGGAGGACAACACTCAAGTGAGAGCAACATGAATCAGACTTACCAAAGCGGATACAATTAGATCCCGTTTACTCAGACGGGTGGACCCTTCCCATAAGGGCCTGACTCCTTCATTGGCTGCTCGAAGAGGTCGAGGACAAACTAGGCCTAGAACCAAAGCGGCATCTGTCCACCTGCATCCTCTTTCCCAGACGAACGTAGGGTTGAGCCAAGGTTAGTGTCTGAGAGATGGTCCTCTGTGCCAGATATCAACAAGGATAAAAGGATTATTCCTAAGGATGCACTAGAATGGATCATGAACGAAGGAAACTAAGCGACAGGAGACGTCACAGGACAACAAAGGGATATACGCTGTAGTGACTTGGTCAAGGTGACATGTTTTTTTCGATTGTAGAACTAAAGTGGATGTTTGGATGCAAGGAAATATATTTGAACTTCGAGTGGATAATAACCGGAGGCAATTGTTAGAAAGCAACTATGGAACTAGCTGAACCTATCAAGAAAACGTAACGGCCAAGAGCACAGGGTGGTGGAAAAGAAATAAACTTAGTGGCAAAGTGAACGAATCAGGCAGGTATGAACATATGTAACGGTGCGCACGTTAGATAGGTGATATTTAAGTCTATAGTGACACTATATTAAATGGATAATCTGTTGACACCAAATAAAACGGTGTAAAGTTACTAGAACCACATCGTCTTTATTCACAATATCAAGTTCGCTCTTTGTTGGTGTTGCAGTTTTTCTACGAGCTAATTTTTAACAGCATAGCACTCTGCTAGTTAGTGAGTTAGTTGTACTCATAGGTAAAATGGCCCTGAAGGAGGGCCTATGGCAGTACTTCCATAACCCCCTTCCCGTTATCCGCCAGAGCTTATGTCGTACCGTGCCGTAGGTACACTCCAATAGATCCAATCGAATATACAGGGTGATTCCCCTGTAGCAGAAATCCACACCCCGTTCCCCTCGTCCCTGATCCCAGGTCGGGGCATTTAGAACTGTGTCCTGTCGCATCAGTCACTTCCCCCGTCGCCACCTTCTCGGGAAGCCACTAAGTATTAAGCTGGTCTTCCGTCGAGATATATTAATTAAAAGACAGATGTGAGGAAAGCCAAGAATAAAGCCAGTGGTCGCCCCACCACGTGACACGAAGTTCGACTCCCGATACGACCTTGAAACGACCTCTGAGGTTTCGGCCGACCGGAGTACTCGATTCGTCGTACTCGCCCGAGTTCATCGATATATTACTTGCGATACCCGATGCGACTCCTTAATCGACTTCCGGTAGCGCTTCGGGTAACGGTTCGGCCACGCCGGACATACCGACGCTCGCGGTTATGAAGTCGGCCATGTGTGAAATCAAATTACAGGTCTCGTTTCCCTGACTCCGATTTTCCCGATCTGCTGTGGCTGTAAATAAGCCGCGCGCTGCTAACCTAATAAATATCTTTGCAGTACAAAGCTGGTAAACACGCGTTTGCAACAGGCTTAACTTACAGGCGTAAAACAAAAGCCTACAAATGTTCACACCTGACCTACTTCCTCGCGACGGTCAGTACACGCGTCCTCGCAATCTCACATAACGAATCACCGACACAGCACTACTTTAAAAAAAAAGGTTGTACACATACCTTCAGACCGAACAGCACGACTGTGAATATGGGAGCCGTTGTCAATGCAACTGGACATGATGTCTAAGTTCTTGAAAACTCATCAAGACACGTGTCGTCCCGCTATCCATCACTTAAGCACTGGCCAAAATGTCGACTGCCTGCCAGCTACCTTCGTTCACAGTTATCAGTTGGGGTATCTTCATTGCACTCCGGACATGTCCATAGGTGCTCAGATCCTCCCCCCAGCATATGCATCAGCGTCCGGTGGCTAATAGTGCCAGTTCTGTGTTGGTTGACGAGGCGCTTTGTTTTCCCGATGTACCTCTCGCGTCTGGCTGTGCCGATTCTTACTCCAAGGTCTTTCATCCTGGACAGCGATGTAGAATCACTGACGTCAAAGTCCTCTGTTCTCGCCATATCTTTAAGGACGTTAATAACATCGGCACGATCCATGGGCTGGCCATCTACAGGGGGTGCAGAGCCAGCCAGTTTGTCAGCTCGTTCATTTCCCTCGGCTCCCGCATGTCCCGGGACGAAGATGAAGGTGACTTTACGGACAACGGACTTCCGCAGCGATTCAGTCCACTGTCTACGTACAGATCCAGCTTCGACCTTCTGAATCATGCTCATTGAATCACTTAGTACACACACGTTGGTATAATGCTGTGATTCCAGCCATATGAAAGCCTGTGTAACTGCCATCACCTCCATCGTCATGCTGCTCGTGGTCATATAGTGGGCACCACTGGATTCTTGAACGGTTCGGCCCGCTGAACGGGCTGTAAATGCCCACGCACTTCTCTGCTGCTTTACAACAGATCCATCTGTATAGATGAGCACTTCGGGGCTATCTGAGTGTTCATAGATGAGCGCGTTAACCTCTGCATTGACAGCGGCAGGGTTCTGCTCTCTGCACCGTCTGTCGAGTGTGATAATGCAGGAGAAAGTGCACTTAAAAACTGGAGGCACCGGCACCCATTCCTTGCCGGGGTTGATACTGGTAAGACTGCAGACCTGTCTGACGACATCTTCCGCCCGACCCATCCATGATTTGCCCCTCTTTAGCCTGTCACCCTTTTCTCTGAATATAGCGTCATGCAGAGGGTGCTGCTCATCTGCACTTATTTTTAAGTATGCACGAGCTCTCCAGATCTTGATCCTGTGTTCCATTGTCGGGAAATCAAGGAGGTATCTCATTGCTACACTAGCTGGTGTCTCTCGTGCAGCCCAAAATGATGCGCATGGCTTCGTTTTGTACCTTTGTTCACAACTGAACACTTTGTGTGCTGGGCGTTCCACTGCGACTGCGTCAGTCATGCGCAATCTGTAGTGTCGGAACTCCGTTTCCGACAACCAGTTTCTGGATTATTCTTCAAGGGTGAGCAATCGCTCTGGTCGGGTTGTGTCATTTTACTGGTTCTTTCCCCTCGACCAGCAAATTTTCACCCGGCCGAAAATGGTCACAAGGCGAACCGACTCTGTTTCGTGACAGATGGCTGCAAGGAGTAGTGAGAAGAATGGAATATGTAACAAAGAATCCAAGTTCCCTATACGCGAAAGCGAAGAGAAAGAGCCAGAACCTTTTTTTAGAGGAAGTACAATAGGCAGAAAGGGAATTCAACAAGGCTGTGACGATTTGCCAATTTAGCTATTACAGGCTGGATTACTACCCAGTGCAGCTTCTCTCTCTCTCTCTCTCTCTCTCTCTCTCTCTCTCTCTCTCTCTCTCTCTCTCTCTCTCTCTCTCTCTCTCTCTCGTGCGCGCTCAAGCAAGCGACATATGAATCCATCCATCATGTGCCATGCCGATACATGTGGGCTGTCTTGTTCTGCCATCTCACTCGATCACCACAGTCGTGAATCAGCTCCGTGTTCCTGTCAAGCAAAGATATAGATCTTTGTTTACTTCTATAGAACGTTCAATTGCTGTCCTCAGCGTATACACAGCATTTACTGTACCCTTGCCTTCTACAAACCCACATTGTTCTTCTCCTATTTCGGGTTATATTTTCTTCCTAACTGGTTGCATGATAATTCTCAGCAAAATCTTCGTGATGTGGTTCATTATACTAATTTACTCTTCCGGTCAATGTGGCGGTGGACGGTCGTGTTGTTTTGTGACCGTTCCTTTTTTCGCGTAGGAGATTGATATTTTCATCTCCTGCGTGTAATTTGTGTGCCAGGATGCAAAACCAGGAGTTTCTTCTCAAGATCTTCGCCGATGCCACGGAGTTCGTGCACTGAGCAGAGCAATCCTTGACTTAATTTTCGCAGCGTGTGTGTTTCCGTGGTGTTCGATTTTTCAACATGGCGGAACAGCGTTTAGCAAGGCGACGTGGAGACGGCAAGTGGCAAGGTAGACGTGGTGGAGCAAGACGTTTTAGACTCAAGTGTGACCGACTGGGCCTCAGGAATACTAGTATTCTATATTGGAACTGTGCCAGCGTAAAACAAGGGGAACCTATTCTAGAAAACCTGGTATTCTTCAGGAGACGAGATTGGGTGATCAGTTACTTGAAATTGCCGGCTTCAAATGTTTCTATAACAGGCGATATCTGGGAATGGCGAGTCTCATTCGCGAAAGTATGGTGGCTTCAGAGCTAGACTTATCCAGTTGGGATAGTGGTTCAATCAGGTCTTCGAACGCTATCAAGAGCAGAGTGGGGAAACCATTACCACGAGGAGTATCCATTAATAGTAGTAACTCTAGACGAGTAAGCTATTGACAAGTCACTAAACGCGTGCTGGAATACCAGGCACGCAAACCTGCTGACGCACGAAGGATCACCGGCTCGTGGCTGGACACGCCACGAAAGTCAAGCAGACGGGGACATGACAGCGTAGAGGACGGCTCGTAGTATTCGCTCTGAATACTGTGTTGTTTATAGGACAGTAGAAATAGTGGTGACTTAGGCTTAGAATAATACAGTAGATATTACCATAGATAACGTCATAACGTAATATTGTCATGATGTATATGATCCATATGATTATCAGCTCTCAGAGCTATTGTGTAATTAGTCAAGAATAAATCTGTATCCTTTTGTACGACGTACGAGTTATCATTCGTGTGGTACAAAAGAAGAATCCATGTGTGCCTGTCAAAGCTAGGTTGCTGACGACGACATCACTGCACATTGGGTATTCCCATGCGTGCCCAGTCCTCCGATGCAGCAGTCATCCAGATATATGTCTGTCATTGTTCCCATAAGGAGTTAGTTATAGCATTGTTTCTCTTTCCCTCGAATTCAGCATTGACGTGCCTGGCCAGGTTTTACCCCCAGTTTGTGCTATCGGGTTAGCCTCGAAGTCTCGTCAGTATCCGCAGAGTTGGTACTGCATTGATTGTACAACTATGTCCACGTTTCTTCCTTTGTATACTGGTGCTTAATTTGCCAGCTGGTCTGCGCATAACTCCGTGCACCTGTGGTCGGGTTTGACAGTAAAACTAGATTTTCTCTAACAGCGCCGATATTCCGTTTAGTAGGCCACGTGTGGTGGATTTTTGAACTTATTTGTCAATTAAGTAGGATTCGTGTTCGATGCACACGTGAATTGAATTGTTATTTAGTGAACATCACTCTCGTTGTACACTGGAACCCATCCGTTAATTTAGTAGAGCACGGCTGTGCTGGATACGATTACCCATGATTTGGGAGTAGGATGTCGTGTGTCAGATACTCTTCACCTTCATGGTTTCTGGTCATTGTATCTGCAGGAGTCAGCAACTTCGACATCGTCTGCCAGTTTGGTTCAGGCCTATAATGGCCACTTATCCGTGGTGTATACCAGAAGTTTTGTTAAACTAGCACACAACCTGCTGACGACTGAGACGAGGTGCAGAGTTGTAGGCAACACAAATGTTTAACATCCCCAGATTTCTCACCACTTAGCGCTGTGCCTGAAATCCCCGCAGCACAGATTACTGTATTTAATGTTATTAAACACTAGCTGACCCAGCCAGGCTTCGCCCAGTCCCTGGTGGGCAGCATCTCATTTAATTCATATAAGTAGTCATATAAGTTCTCGTTCCCGTTACCGACTGTCTGTCTGTCTGTCCCGGCCCGGTATCGCCCAGCTCCTGGCGTGGAGCATCTAATTTAATTCATATAAGTAGTCATATAAGTTCCAGTTCCCGTTCCCGACTATCTATCTGACCCGGCCCGGCTTCGCCCAGCCCCTGATGGGGAGCATCTAATTTAAATCATATAAGTAGTCATATAAGTTCCAGTTTCCCGACTGTCTGTCTGTCTGTCCATCCTTCTCTGTCTGTCTAATCATTTATTGGTTGCAGTTAGAACAACCTTAGATAAACGAAGACCAACTTACAAAAAGCATTAGAAAGAGCACTTGAAAGATCTTTACATCTTCCCCAACAATTAACTTGGGTAAATGGAGCGGCGGCAGCAGCAGCAGCAGCAGAAGAAGCAAAAGGAGGAGTAGGAGCTGAGAGGAGGAAGAGGGAGGTGGAGGAGGGAGGAGGAGGGAGGAAGAGATAGGCGGAGAGAGGAGGAGGAGGGAAGAGGAGGGAGGAGGAGGAGTAGGGAGGAATAGGAGGGAGGAGGAGGAGAGAAGAGGAGGAGGGAGGAGGAGGAGGAAGGAAGAGGAGGGAGGAGGAGGGAGGAGGAAGAGGGAGGAGGAGGAGGAGGGAGGAGAAGAACGCAGGAGGAGGAGGGGAGGAGGAGGAGGGAGAGGGAGGAGGAGAGAGGAGGAGGAGGCGGAGGGAGGAGGCGGAGGGAGGAGGAGGAGGAGGGAGGAGGAAGAGGATGTGGAGGGAGGAGGAGAAGGGAGGAGGAGAGATGAGGAGGGAGGAGGAGGTAGGCGGAAGAGGGAGAGGGAGGAGAAGGAGGAGGGGGATGCGGGGGAGGACGTAGGAGGAGGGAGTAGGAGGAGAGAGGAGAAGGGAGGAGGAAGGAAGAGGAATGATTAGGAGGAGGGAGGAGGGCGAGGGGTAGGAGGAGGAAGAGGGAGGAGGAGGAAGAGGGAGGAGGAGGATGGAGGAGGGAGAGGGAGGAGGGAAAGAGGAAGAGCGTAGGAGGAGGAGGAGGAGGGGAGAGGAGGAGGAGGATTATAACGTATATGCCTGTAGATAACTGCACTGAAAAGGTGGTTCTGTCTATCTGACCCGGCAGTGGCTTCGCCCAGCTCCTGGTGGGTAGCGTCTCATTAAATTCATACAACAAAAAAAAAGTAACTTAAAAGAATGTCCTTCCACACATCATCATCATCATCATCAAATGCCGTGCCAGCTGGCGTAGGCGTTCATGGCTCTCCACAGATCTCGGTCTTTGGTTTTCTGGATCAACTCTGCTGCTGATATTCCTCCATGCCACCGTCTCAATCCATCCAGCATCATTTCTCTTGGTCTGCCTCTGCCTCTCTTCCCCTCGATCTTTCCAGTTGTTACGATGTTCTCCAATGCCTCTCTTCTCATCACGTGACCGATGAAAGATGTTTGTCTCTGTCTTATTGTTGTATATAATGTTCTAGTTTCATTAGCCTGTTTCAGGCAGTCATCGTTAGTTACTCTGGCAGTCCAAGGAATTCGCAACATTCGTCTCAGGAACCACATCTCTGTTGCTTCTAATTTCTTCTTACTTTGTTCATTTACATTCCAAGATTCACTGCCATACAGCAAAACTGGTTCTACATAGCATTTCAGCACTCTCTTTCTTACATTCAGTGATAGTGACTTATTGCATAAGATACTCTTCATTTTCTGAAATGCGGCTTTTGCCTGCCCTATTCTGCTCCTAATCTCTGTTGTACATCTTCCATCTGATGTTATAAATGCCCCTAGGTATCTAAAATTATCCACTTGGTTAAGGATTTTTCCTTCTATTTCTATGTCACATTTTGGTGTCACCATTTTCTTTGATATTACCATTGTTACTGTTTTCTTGATATTCAAGGAGAGTCCTTTCCTTGCACTCTCTGTTACTACAACGTCTAATAATTGTTGTAGGTCTGTTGAATTATCCGCCACCAATACTGTGTCATCTGCATAGCGTATATTATTTATATTATAACCTCCAACTAGTATTCCTGGCATCTCTTTGATCTCTCTCATTATTACTTCGCTATACAGGGAGAAAAGATCTGGTGACAAGACACACCCCTGTCGTACTCCTAGCTTTATCTGTTCTACCCTCTTTATTTCCCATTTTAATTGCTGCTACTTGGTTCCAGTAAACATTCTTTATTATTCTTAAATCTTTTCCATCAATGTTGATATCTTCCAACATTTTAATCAGTTCATCATGTTTTACTTTATCAAATGCCTTAGTATAATCTATGAAGCACAAATATATGTCTCTCTGTTTCTCTATTGACCTTTCTATTAGTGTCCGTAATGTATAAATTGCATTGTTTGTGCCCTTTCCTTCCACAAATCCATACTGTTCTTCACTAATTTCCATTTTTATTTTCTTTTTGTTTCTTCTCATTATGATTCTGAGTAGAAGCTTAGTGATATGGTTTATGAGGTTAATTGTACGAAAATCTTCACAATCAATTGCTCCTGGTCTTTTTGGTATAGCTATAAATACAGATTTCAGCATATCACTGGGTAAATATCCACTACTGTAAATATCATTCAACATTTTGGTTAATATATCTACTCCAAATTCTCCCAACACTTCTAGTTCTTCTATTGTGATTTCATCTGGCCCAGCTGTTTTTCCTTTCTTCATACGTTTCATAGCGTCAGCGACTTCTTCTTTCAGAATAGGTGGACCTTCTAAGTTACTATCTTCTGTTAATTCTTCCCTTTCTCCGTCATATAATTCTCTTATATACTCATTCCACCTCTTCATTATAGCACCTTCCTCTAATAATATCTTTCCTGTTTTTGATTTCAAACACCCTGTATTTATTCTTATTTTTCTTCCTGTAAGCTCACTGATTTGTCTGTACATATATTTTGTATCATTAATGGAATTTAATTCAATTTGTTTGCATTGCTCGTTTAACCAACTTTCTTTAGCCTTCCCACATTTATCTTTTATTTCTTTATTTATCTTAGCGTATTCTTGTTTGTCATTTTTACTCTGTTTTCTTTTGTCCATCAGTTTTAAGATTTCTTCATTCATCCATTTTTTCTTAGCTATTTTGCCTCTCTCCGGTAATACTTCTTTGCTAGTTTGATGAATGGAGTCCCTTAACATTTCCCATTGTTCATTTATATTCTGTATTTTAGCTATCGCATTGTACCTATTTTTCACAGTCACTCTGTATTGTTCTTGCAGTTCTTTATCTATTTTCAGAACCTCTTTATTAAGTCTCATGTTCTTAACCATTTTTTCCCCTCTCTTTAATCTTACTTTTATTTGTCCACATAGTGGTACATGATCACTATTGCAGTCAGCACCAGGCATTGTCTTTACATTAATTAAAGCATTTTTATATCTTTTATTAATTAGTATGTAGTCAATTTGGTTGCGTATTTTCTTATCAGGGCTTTTCCATGTGTACAGTCGTCTTTTATGGTGTTTAAACCATGTGTTTCCAATTATCATATCATTGATATTTGCCCATTCTATTAGCTTTTCCCCTCTTTCATTTCTTGTACCTAAACCATAATTCCCCACTACATCCTCCATTTTCCCCTTTCCTACTTTTGCATTAAAATCACCAAGTATTATTTTTATTTCTTGTGATCCAATTTGAGCCATCACCATTTCTATTTCGTCGTAAAAGTGTTGTATTTCTTCATCACCACTGCTTGTTGTTGGTGCATATACCTGTATAATATTTATGTCTATTGGTTTGCCTTTGATTTTTACCATAACTACTCTATCTGAAATACACCAGTATCCATTAATTGACTTGGCTGTTTTTTCGTCTAATATTATTCCTACACCTTTTTCATGTGTATCCCCTCCAGAATAAATTATTGTGTGATTGTCAGCTATAATTTTGCCCGATCCCTTCCATCTCATCTCACTAACGCCTAGTATATTCATTTTCATGCTATCCATCTCTCTTAGAACATTGGTCAACTTTCCTAGCTCATTTAATGTCCTAACATTCCATGTTCCTACTCTAAATTTATGTATTTTAGTTATGATTTTGCCATTATTTTTAATGAAAACTGTTTCTAATCACCTACATGACTGTAGATAACTTCTTAAGCATAAAAAGATGAGTTACAATGTTACGCATTATGCATTATTTTTATGAAAACTTTGAAAATGCCTTAAAGATTGTATCATTATTTATTATAACTCATATGCCTGTATATAACTATAGACAAAGAGTTTATAAATCTTTGAAAACGATGCAACAATATGACTATAAGATATACAGAAAAGTTATTAAAAGTTATGCCCCTTGCTATATAGAAATTATAATGAAAAATTAAATAATATTAAGTAAGCAGCCGATTGTACACTTAAAAAATATCACAGTTGGCAGCGCGGGAATGAGAGGAAGACGTGTAGAAAATTTCATCTCAATCGGGGATGGACCGTTCGCGAACGCATAAAGGACATACAGACGGAGATTGCCTTTTATATATAAGATAATAGCAAAGAATGACTGGACAACGAGTTAGAACATGCCACGTCATCGTGAACGTTTGGTATTTCAGAAATTTAAAACAGTTCTAGACTTCCAGTGTGTATACTACGTGGCGATTGCGTTGAACAAACAGCCATTACTACACCCGGAAATACTCTGCCACCAAATGCTAGCAATAGCACGGATGATGTCAACACAATGACATCCAATATGCAGACCATTGTATTCAGTGCAGTGTCATGCCTGACACGTACTCAGATTCGCGACGGCAGGATTCAACGGTGTCAGTCCGGACACGTATACAGTTTCTTGGGATAGAAATGAAGAAATATCAGTGCCCGTTTAGAGTCAGCATTCTGACATTTCTGATGCGCACAGTGATGTTTCTCTAGAATAGAGAATGACAGCGTCCTTACTTTCACAACATATTTTCATGTAACTCCAGCCTTTGGCAGTCGGCGCTTGTGGCTTAGGGGTAAGTGGGCTAAATCTCACAACCCCGACATATCGGGTTCGAAGTCAGTGGCAGATGTTCAGGGATCAGACCGTTTGAAGTTCATTGTCGCAATGGTGGTAGCGGCACACGTTCAGGGATCAGACCGTTTGAAGTTCATTGTCGCAATGGTGGCAGCGGCAGACGTTCAAGGATCATACCGTTTGAAGTTCATTGTCGCAATGGTGGCAGCGGCACACGTTCAAGGATCATACCGTTTGAAGTTTATTGTCGCAATGGTGGCAGCGGCACACGTTCAAGGATCATACCGTTTGAAGTTTATTGTCGCAATGGTGGCAGCGGCACACGTTCAGGGATCAGACCCTCTTTGTTCGCCTTCATTCTGGCTACATCCACTATGGTCGCCACGTGAATCGGACTTGGGTCAGGTCGACCTTACACGCGGACAGTACGTGTTCCGCTGTCTGGACTCTTTGGACTTTTGTACAGAGGGGACAGAACGGGTCGGTGGTTTCCCCCCACTTGGCAGCTGATGGCAAGACATCGTAGAGGGATCGGACGACGAAACTTAGGCGCAGTGGTGCCATTCGCCATATCTCATTCCAGGTAAGAGATCTCTGCACTACCGCTTCCCATGATATCCACTGGGTCTGCTGCGCCTGTTGGGCAGCCTTTCGGACTCTATCGTCATTTTCCCCCTTGTGGATCTCCTTAACCACCAGGTCCCTACGTTCTTTGGTCCTCGCCGTGGTCCACTTCGGTGCTTTGGAAGCCGAACCCTTTCCTGTCCGACTGGAGTGTTGCCTGGGCTTCTTCGACCGCGCTGACGACTTTCCACTTCCTTCCCGTTCTCAGGGCGGGAACTGAGGCACCGACCGTTATATCTAGAGACTCCCGCATCATCATCGCGAGTCTGGTTTTTTCAGGCTTTGAACTCTTCCATGAGAGACGGGAACGGGAGGACGAGCTTATTCTGTTTGCAATACAGTGCGACAGTCATGAGGCATGTTGGTACTCCAAGTCACTTTCTTATATACCTGCTTATCTTCCCTTCCATAGTGCTCACTGCGTACGTGCCTATATCATATATCAGCCGCGGCCACAGGAGTTTCGGAATGAGCATGAATTGGAGGCACCAGATTTTAAATTTGCATTTCTTGCATCTCTACCACCGCGTTCCCGTCCGTCAGGGTTGAGTCGTACACACGGCCGACTCTTCACGGGTTCCTCTATTACCGTGGGATCGTTTGTCCGGCAACCGAGAACAACATCCCGCTGCCTTACCCTTCATGATCGACAGATTTCTCGATTTCTTAGGTTTGAAGCTCATCCTGCACCAGCGAATCAGATCGTCTAGTGGGTTCCAAATGTTGCTGTATGTAGCCGAGGCGTGGTGTTGGGGTGAGCGCCCAACATTGCTCAAATACCTCAATGGCTCGTGAATACATAACCTATGCAGCAAAAGTCCAACTCCTGGCCTTCACGCGGCGGACCTGTTTAAACTAACAGGAGAAGGGGCGACGGCGAATCTCTGGCGCCGGAAAATAACCAGTATGCTCTAGATGTGTATGCACGTACATGCATGCGCAGACAGGTGTGTGCGCGTGTACACATCTACACTCGAGTGAGACCACAGTCTGCTCTAGCAAAGAAAGGTGCTGAAGTCGGAGGCAACCAGCCAAGAGGCGCACCACAGAAATCAGGATGCCACGCAATCACGCAAAATGGAATATGTCGACTACTGCTAATCGTTATGGTGCTCGCCCTGCTTTGGACCCCCAGGCAGGTGCAGTGCCGGGCCCTATGTCTCGAAAGGGTCCAACCCCAACTACTGGAGGTCCTTCTCAGATGTCCTGTGGAGCCAGGGGACATGAGAATAGGATGACTGGCCTCACCAAACGAAGACTTAAAATAATGCACTGGAATGCGGAGGGAGTCAGCAACAAAAAAATAGAATTAGAAAAAATCTTGGACCAAGAAAAAGTAAGCATATGTTGCTTGCAAGAAACTCACCTCAATGAAAATATAGCCTTCAAAATCAGAGGCTACCAGTGTTACCGATCTGACCGAAAGGACAGGCGAAAAGGTGGGATACTGACCCTTGTAAGAAATAACATCATGGCTTCCCAAATCAAAGTCTACATGGAAGGGGCTGAGTATCAGACACTTAAACTTAAGACAGGTAATACAGATCTACATCTGATCAATTACTACTGTCCAAGTGACCGCCCACAGGCACTGGACACACTACCACTAAAAGAAAAAATGATTGTGTGTGGCGATTTCAACAGCCACTCGCAGAGCTGGGGCTATGATCACATGGACCAGAGAGGAGAGAGACTGGAAGACTGGCAGGATGAGAATAGATTCATGTTGATTAACAAGCCGTCCGACCCACATACTTTCTACTCAAGATCATGGCACTCTACAACTACACCTGACCTGGCTTTTCATTCACCAGACCTGGAGTGGAACATTACACGAATTGTTGGGAAACAACTTGGTGGCAGTGACCATCGGCCAGTCTTTCTAACCGTAGAAAATGAGCTTGTAAGTGAAAGCAGCACCCTCTCGAGGTGGAACTACAAGAAAGCAGACTGGGCAATGTACAAGCATCGCACCAGCATATTGGGTAGAAACCTGAACACTGAGAAAGACATAAATAAAGTAGTTGAAGAGTTTGGGAAATGCATACTACAGGCAGCGCGAGAAACAGTACCAAGAGGAGCCCGTAAACAATATAAACCCTACTGGAGTAGTGAATCTGGAACAGTTGCATAATGATGTTGAAGTGTGTAGAAAGCAAGCAGAGGCCACACCCAGCCAAGAGCACCACAATAAATTCCAGCATGCAAAAGCCAAATTTCAAAGGGCCAAGCTGCAGGCTAGACGGAAAAGCTGGCAGGAGAAAACGGAGTCTCTGAACTTTGAAAGAGACACAAGGAAATTGTGGAAGCTAATAAAACAGCTTAATGACGAGGGCACAGGGAGAAACTCAAAAATTGCGCTACATAAAGATGGAAAAATCTTAACAAGAAAGCAAGCAGCTGACCATTTTGCGGACTCGTTCGCACAAGATAGCAATATCAAAATTAGTCCAGAGAAACAACAAGAGATTCGAGAGAAACGACAACATACAGGACAGAAGGAAATAGTACATGAGGTTCTGGAGGCACCCATCACAATCAGCGAACTGGAGCTAGCCAGATCAAAACTGAAAATGAGAAAGTCACCAGGAGCTGATGGTATCTCCAATGAAATGATCAGGAACCTAGGAACAGAGGCCAAAACAAAGCTGTTGCAGATCTTCAATAACAGCTGGACCTTAGGCAGTGTTCCACAAGCCTGGAGAGAAGCAATCATGATACCCCTCCTAAAATCAGGGAAAGATGGTTCCATTGCCTCTAGCTACAGACCAATTAGCCTCACCAGCTGTCTCTGCAAAACACTGGAGCGCATCATCAATCACAGACTGCAGTGGTACATTGAAAGTAAAAACATCCTTGTGCCACAGCAGGCTGGCTTTAGGCAGTGCTACTCTACGGAAGATCAGACAACCTACCTCTCTCAAGAAATTGAGGATGCATTCCAAGAGAAGAAGCTGGTGCTTGCGGCATGGATAGATCTGAAGAAAGCCTTTGACAAAGTCTGGAAAGAAGGTCTGATGAAGAAACTGAGAAACTGCAAAGTCAATGGAAGAATGTACAAATGGGTGAAAGCATACTTGCACAACAGAAGAGCCCGAGTACAGATAGACGGACTCAAGAGCAAGAAAGTACTACTGCGTCACGGTGTCCCCCAGGGCGGAGTCTTGTCCCCCACACTTTTTCTAATCTTCATCAATGATCTTGTTGCTCACCTACCGCATGGAATTAAAGCGGCAATGTACGCCGATGACCTGGTTCTATGGAGCACAAATGAATATGCATCAGTGGCCACCAGATTGCTACAAAGAGCTGTAGATACATTTGCTGCATGGGCAAATAGATGGTGTGTCAGCATAAACACTGACAAGTGCAGCACCACCCTATTTACCCTCTCTCCAAAACAAAAGGCAGGGATCATCCAGATAAATGGAACACCCCTAAGAGAAGATAAAGAACCAACATACCTTGGAGTAACATTTGATGGCAAGCTGACATGGAGAAAGCACATCAACAAAGCAGTAGCAAAAGCCAGAAGGAAAATAACCATCCTGAGAAAGCTAAGTGGAACCACATGGGGAGCCAGTACGAAAATACTTAGCAAAGTTTACCAACAGAGCATACGACCACACCTGGAATATGGGTCAACTGCGTGGTGTTCAGCATCAAAAACCACACTACAAGAGCTGGACAAGGTGCAAAATCAAGCACTTAGAGTCACCACAGGAGGGATGAGATCAACCCCTATAGTGGAAATGGAGAAGATGGGGAGGACACAGGCACTGAGTGAGCGCAGAGATACGAAAACGCTAATACAAGCAGAAAAGTTCCTCAGCTTGCCAGGCCACCCTATGAAGAACAGATTTGAAAACCTAGCTATGGGGCGGTTGAAAAGAAGTAGTTTTATCCACCAGGCCAAACGACTCTGCAGAGAAACCACTGATCTGCCCACAGTTGGTATCCCCCTAACAACTATTCCAGAGCGAACTCCATGGAAAGATGAGCATAGACTATCGTTACAAATCCAGACAAAAGTGAGAGGAATATTTGACAAGGAAGAACAGAACAGTGTTCAGCGCAGCACAGCCACTCTCAGCTTCCTTGATGAAGAATACCCACAGGATCTCTGGATCCGAGTCTACACAGATGGGTCAGCACAAAATGCTGTTCGAAATGGAGGAGCGGGAGTGTACATAGAATACCCAAATAATACTAGGGACACAGCCAGAGTACCGACAGGAAAGTACTGCCATAACTATGATGCCGAAATTGAGGCAATCAAGATAGCAACAGAGAAATTACTAAATAACAGCAATGGTACACAACCTGTGGTGCTACTAACAGATGCAAAATCAGTACTCAAGGCGCTCCTCTCTGGGAAATTGCCAGTACTAAGGACACTACTTTCTGAACTTAGCAGTCAGCATAAAGTCACCATACAGTGGATACCATCCCACTGTGGAGTACCCGGAAACGACAGAGCTGATCAATTGGCTAAGGAAGGAGCCAAAGAAGAACAGCCTGATGTGCCCGTTACATACCACCAAAAGAAAAGAATGATCAAATCAGTCAGAAAGCCACCAAAACCTGCTCAAGATGACTACCACGTTATGGACAGACCAGAACAAGTCATTATTCTGCGCCTCAGAACAGGACACAATAGATTACGCAACCACATGTATACAAAATTCAAGATTGGTGAAACAGCCATGTGCACATGTGGATTGGCGTCGCAGACAGCAGAGCACATACTCCAAGACTGCCCAAAATATAACATATCTAGGCAAACCTTCTGGCCTAGAGAGACGACAGTGGAAGATAAACTCTATGGACCACTGTGTGAACTGAAAAAAAAAATAGTTCAATTAATGCAAGAGACGACATTGCAGATATAGACATATTTCAAGCGAACGAAAGAAGAAGAAGAAGATCGTCCAGTCTGAGGAGAATGCTGCGGGCATCGCTCTCTTTCGGTGTCAGTACTGTCGTATCATACATGAAGGCCTTCAGCAACGGAATGTTCTTCCCTTCGCTTAGTTTCGGACCGTATGTCGTAGCCGGATGCCGCATCCAGTATGATCTGCATGGCCATGATAAATAACATCGGCGAAATCGTACATCCCTCGTGGAGTTCCTCCTCCTTCTTCTTCGCTCTCTGGATAGCCTCCCAGATCATAGTGTTGTGTTCGAGACAACCCGGGACTCCAGGTAATCCCCCTTTTTGAACCGCTTTCTTTAAAAATATCTTATCGCCAAATAGACGGAGTGGCCATGGGGAGTCTTCTAGGCTCCATTCCAGCGGACATCTATATGGCGTGCATACAAGAACAAAGACCATCGAATATTAAGGACAATGTTCTATACCGCCGGTATGTGGATGGCACATTATTCCTCACAGAGACCAGACAACAAGCAGAATTATTACACGCCATCATGAACTAAACCCACAAGAACATTTCCTTGACTACTGACCATGAACAAAACGACATCGTATCGTTCCTAGACATCATAATCTGACATTGAGATGTGGCACCATCCAAAGAGTAGATTATCGAAAAGAAACATGGACTGGGTCAATACCTTAATTTAAAAAGCTTTGCACCCATCCAATATAAGCGTATTTAATCGACCTAAAATTTGCTCTGATTACACACTAAAGCAGTGGTTCTCAACCATTTTTTGGCCAGTGCCCCCCCCCCCCCCCCTTTTACACCATATTTTCAGAACGTCATTCTCCGCTTTCGTATTTCTTCCCTAAAAATTTCCCCCTGCCCCTACACAGTATACGTAATAATGGAAGCTAAATTTAATAGCACATACTAAAACAAGTCTAGACGTCTACATAAAACGTGATTTGCGGGTCTACTTACGTTATAAAATGAATTTCAGAAGGGTGAGACATACAGAACCGTAAAGTATGAAGGGAAAAACAATATCAAGTAATCGGTTCTTGTATTAACACGATCTTGAAATAATCTTAATTCTCTCTCTCCCCCCCCCCCCCCCCCCCCCCCACGAAACCCTAAAATTCACTCGGGGGGGGGGGGGGAATTCCCCACTGGTTGAGAACCACTGCACTAAAGGAAGAATTAGACACCCTTCACCAGACTTTGAATACAATTAGTGGAATTGCGGTAAATGTAAACAATATAAAATAACACAAAGTAATGCCGCTTTACAGATCAGAATTACGAAACATCATCAAGCTTCACAGCCTGCCACTCAAACACACCTCCATAGAATCAATGGTTCCCAAACTTCAAGTGTTTCTTCAACTAACCTTTTGAGGAGAGGATGTAATGAAACGATTACACGATCGACTTAAAACAGCTGTAAACCAAATATTCTTGGCTGCTGAACCAATGATCAGATATAAAACCACCCCGACATTTACTCCATCTGTGAAAGGACCATTGTCTGCACACGAAATCAAACTGCATTTATCAATTCCAGTGTGAGTGCCAAGCGACTTACGTAGGCAGAATGGAAAGACGATTAGCAAATAGTGTAGCCATATGCCAGTGTGGGTGGAAAAGAGTTAATGATTCTTTAGGAAATCCCTGTGCAGTTGACAGGTCATTAATTTTTGTAGCCTGCAACTTGATTTACAGCACTTCAGATTATTCCTGCTAGAAAGACTTGATCTATTGGCAGTTCCCCCATCCCATGCATGTTCATGACACCTGTACTGTCTTGTGTCCACCTATATGCTGGTAAACCTCTGCATGTTCATGTCCAGGACATCTGTAAAGTGTGGGGGTTGGGGGAGGAGAAAGGGTGTCATGTTTTGCCATTCACTCGATCACCAGTCATGGATCAGCTCTGTGTTCTTGTTTCGACGATAGCACATGGCCAAATCATCCAGGTATTTACTTCTCTACCCTCCCCTTGTTCTTTTCCCTCAATATTGCCAGTTGTCACTAAGTTCTCCAATTTATTTCTTCACATAACGTGCCCAAAATATTGTCGCTGTCTACTTCTAATTTCTCTAATAAGGTTTACGGTTTTCATTTGTTTCTTGTAAGACTGGGTCATTGGTTCTTCTGTCTGTCCATGGTGGAGAAGTTGAAGAGCAGCAGGTAGATGGTAGGTTATGGTGAGCTGGCAGACAGTTGTAGGTTATGGTCTCCAATTTCACGACAGTAGACAAAGGATCTCTTATTTTGGGGAGACAATGGCTATGGTCATCAACCAGTTTGGTCACTGCTAAGAAGTAAAGCAATGGCAAACTACCTTCTCTACATTTGCCTGGTAAATCATGTTTCATCAATTCATAGAGAATCAGAGAAATGGCATAAATGGGTGCTCCACTGGAGCAGGTTAAAACCTGCCTCGTGTTTTCCTTACATTTTCCATTTTGCTAAGCATAGTCATGTGCACCATGCGACGTTTAATATAGCCAAAGTATTCCAGTTTGCAAGATGTGATGCTGTTTATGTGTGAGTATTCTTTAATGTTCGAATTTTGAAGAATGTCAGCATTTTTCTTATTCTTGATAGTATAATAATAATTTTACTATAACAAGCAAGTTCAAAAGCCCTGTAATGCTTCATGGTTCACACTGTTGCATAGGAAAGATGCATGTTCTCAACATTGTTACTTTAACTGGTCTGCTGGTCTTGTGGCACGGACTCACTGTTTAACTTCTGCATTGCTACAGCCAGTCTTCTGGCTTGTTTTGAACAGTCACTATTGATTATAATAATGGAACAAGGTATTAGGAAGACGGTGACATGTTCACTTTCTACATTGTCGATTGCTTGTTTAGGCCGACATGTGGTTTTGTGTGTGGACATATATTCTGATTTTCACTGTGTCTAGCTGACTGTTAGGTGATGACATCACTAGTGGCAGGAAGGTGGCAACAGCACATGGAGCTCTTCAGCAGTTGTGTTCTTGATCATACGTCGTGTGCTTATACAGTAATTGCAAATCCCGTGAAACCAATTTTCAACAAAAACACACAATTAGAGAATATTGTCAACTGCTTGGTTTAAACCCTGGACTTAAGGTATCAACATTTCAACTGAAGCCGAATGAGTTGTTTTGGTCAAGGAACTCTAAGTTTTGTGAGGATTCAGTGTTTTATTTTCAAACAATCTTGGCCTTTCTGGCAAGTCCCAAAACTTGCTGGGACCTGTGAGAAAAATAATATACTTGCTGACAATAAGCTGCTGCCCTATATGTCGAAATATATGACATAGCATAAACTGAATATCAGAAGATATTACTTGTTTGTCTGCAGCTAGAACACACATGTCAGAATAGCACCTGGTATAAATATTTGCAACTACAAGATATGCAATACAATATAACAGCTTTATTAAAAAACTAAGCAAATTTTAAGTGCTTAAACAATATTATGTAGTATTGTTAACTCAAGGAATAAAACAGACAATTTTAAAAAGCTGCATACTGATTGGCTAAGCAATCCTAATCCAGAAAGAGTATTTATGTTGGCCAAGGATCCATCTCCCATTGTTATGTTGTATTTGTACACCAGTTAAGACAATGGCAGGCTTGTGATGTAGCTGTCGCAACAGTAAAACAAATAGCCCTTCCCATGTCAGGAGGCACACTCAGCATATGGTGCCAGTTCCGTATTTGTATAAACAAATCAGCACTGTATGGACGATTGGGTCAACATCACGCTCACAGCCTGTACATTTCCTGGGAGTCAGTTCTGCCCGGGTCGACCTGCATGCCCAGAACAATTTTAGCTGTAGTACTTTATTTTAATGTCTTCTTTTTTACTATTTAAAGATTAGTGGGGGATTAGTGGATTAGACAATTATAAGTTAACAAAACATGTCTTAAACAACCAAAGAACCATCACTATTTCATACACACAACCTATAAATGAAGCCTAACTGATGATTTCACACACACAACCTATGAATGGAGCCTAGCTGATTATTTCATACACACAAAGGCAAGCGTGTATTGACAGGCGCACTGCTAATTGGAATGACCAATGTATAGAGGAGTCTTTAGCACTGGACCAATGATCTTTCTGGAGTGTTGGAAAATGGAAAGGCAAGCAGCACACACTGAAGGTATCTTTTTATAGTAACAAACCAGAATCACTATATCTTTAAATTATTCTCAAACATTCGTTAAAATTTTCTCAAACATTCCTTAAATCTTTTTAAATATGACATCGTCATGCGATTCAACTGTCTGGAGTTCCACCTTGACTGGACACTTCAACCAATTTGTCAGCAGCTCTTCCGTGTAGCCCTGGAGAAAGTAGACTTGCCTTGGCAGCAGTTTTTCCATGGCAATGAGGAAAGATAATACGATGGCATTATGCCGCCTCTTGATTATTACTTCAGATGCCAGATTTTTGTGCCATGTTCCAAACATAAACTTGCGGATCAAAACATCTTCAAAAGTTGTTTCTCCTCTCCTGCCCTCCTCATAAAGATTACCTGTTAATTAAAAAAATATGTCTTAGCTTTAATAACAACAAAAGATGGGATGAAATACAATTGAAAAATGTGCGTGTTATTTGCAAGATGTTACAATCAACCTCAGGTTGATTTTCTAGACATGTTTACATTCAGCAGTTTGCCAGTGCTTTCTGAATGAGAAGTCAATGATTAAGTCACACTGACTGGTGTAGGAAGTGAACCCACCACCCTGCCAGCAGCACACAAGAGGTTTCAGAGCAAGTGCTCTTAACCTTTTGGCCATGCAAACTCTAATGCAACCCAGCATACTAAAGCTATGAGCCCATGTTTTTCACACAAGAAAACAACACAGGAATATCTTCATGTTAGCCTGGCACACTTGACCACACCTGATTACACTAGAGATTGTTGAGAAGACTGGTTAGTTCAGATTAAAATAACTGACCACAAGGTGTGATCCAACCAGGCATATAACTGTTCAATGTTGATTATTTCATTATCCATTGTTAAAATTTGAAGCACAGCATTTTCCTTGCTGCCTTCATAACCTGCTTTCAACCATCTCTGTATTATGGTGACTGAAATTCCTCACAATGTTCTAGAATGTGGAATGTTGTTGATAGTGTTCTAGAATGTGGAATGTTGTTGATAGTGTTCTAGAATGTGGAATGTTGTTGATAGTGATCTAGAATGTGGAATGTTGCTGATAGTGTTCTAGAAGGCGGAATGTTGTTGATAGTGATCTAGAATGTGGGATGTTGTTGATAGTGTTCTAGAATGTGGAATGTTGTTGATAGTGTTCTAGAAGGCGGAATGTTGTTGATAGTGTTCTAGAATGTGGAATGTTGTTGATAGTGTTCTAGAATGTGGAATGTTGTTGATATTGTTCTAAAATGTGGAATGTTGTTGATATTGTTCTAAAATGTGGAATGTTGTTGATAGTGTTCTAGAATGTGGAATGTTGTTGATAGTGATCTAGAATGTGGAATGTTGTTGATAGTGTTCTAGAATGTGGAATGTTGTTGATAGTGTTCTAGAAGGTGGAATGTTGTTGATAGTGTTCTAGAAGGTGGAATGTTGTTGATAGTGATCTAGAAGGTGGAATGTTGTTGATAGTGTTCTAGAATGTGGAATGTTGATGATAGTGATCTATTAGGTGGAATGTTGTTGATAGTGTTCTAAAATGTGGAATGTTGTTGGTAGTGTTCTAGAATGTGGAATGTTGTTGATAGTGTTCTAGAATGTTGTTGATAGTGTTCTAGAAGGTGGAACGTTGTTTGATAGTGTTCTAGAATGTGGAATGTTGTTGATAGTGATCTAGAAGGTGGAATGTTGTTGATATTGTTATAAAATGTGGAATGTTGTTGATAGTGATCTAGAAGGTGGAATGTTGTTGATATTGTTATAAAATGTGGAATGTTGTTGATATTGTTATAAAATGTGGAATGTTGTTGATAGTGTTCTAAAATGTGGAATGTTGTTGATATTGTTCTAAAATGTGGAATGTTGTTGATATTGTTCTAAAATGTGGAATGTTGTTGATATTGTTCTAAAATGTGGAATGTTGTTGATAGTGTTCTAGAAGGTGGAATGTTGTTGATATTGTTCTAGAATGTGGAATGTTGTTGATAGTGATCTAAAATGTGGAATGTTGTTGATAGTGATCTAGAATGTGGAATGTTGTTGATAGTGATCTAAAATGTGGAATGTTGTTGATATTGTTATAAAATGTGGAATGTTGTTGATATTGTTCTAAAATGTGGAATGTTGTTGATAGTGTTCTAGAAGGTGGAATGTTGTTGATATTGTTCTAGAATGTGGAATGTTGTTGATAGTGTTCTAAAATGTGAAATGTTGATAGTGTTCTAAAATGTGGAATGTTGTTGATAGTGATCTAGAATGTGGAATGTTGTTGATAGTGTTCTAAAATGTGGAATGTTGTTGTGTTCTAAAATGTGGAATGTTGTTGTGTTCTAGAATGTGGAATGTTGTTGATTGTGTTTTAGAAGATGGAATGTTGTTGATAGTGTTCTAGAATGTTGTTGATGGTATACGATAGTGTGGAATGATATTGATAGTGTTCCAGGGGGTTGAATCTTGTTGAGCTTTCTTGGGTGCAAACTAGTTCCTGTACATGTTCAGTACAGCCTTCTTTCACACTAGGCTCAAGTCATACTGTGATGCAATGAACTGTGTTCTATGCATAAGGAGGATGATTGGAATGTAACGCACATTTCACAAGTATAAACATGTTGCTTTGTTTTCACTGGGACAAACAGACCAGATTTTTCCAAGTGCATCAATGGAGCTCACACGTTGTCTGTTTGCTTCCTTTATTCATACACTACAGATGCTTGTATACTGAGTTATTCTCCCTTGCCAAATAATTCTAAGCACAATGCAGGCAATCTTGTTAATGCTGTTTCTCTCTAGCAAATGAAGTTGTCATTACATCTGTTTTCACTTGTTCTCCGTGTCTATTTATACTTTTGTAAAATGTTGACCTGGGCTCCCAAACCGACTCAGCCTAAAATGGGCACCAGGAAATGTCCAGTTAAATAGAAGTAGTGGCATTATACTGATCACATCACCTTTTGGTATAGACTGACCATATCACCTTTTGGTATAGACTAACCACATCACCTTTTGGTATACAATACTATGGGGTTGGCATTATATTGATCACATCACCTTTTGGTATAGAAAACTATGGGGTTGGCATTATACTGACCACATCACCTTTTGGTATAGAAAACTATGGGGTTGGCATTATACTGACCACATCACCTTTTGGTATAGAAAACTATGGGGTTGGCATTATACTGACCACATCACCTTTTGGTATACAAAACTATGGGGGTGGCATTATATTGATCACATCACCTTTTGGTATAGAAAACTATGGGGGTGGCATTATACTGACCACATCACCTTTTGGTATAGAAAACTATGGGGGTGGCATTATACTGACCACATCACCTTTGGTATACAATACTATGGGGTTGGCATTATATTGATCACATCAACCTTTGGTATAGAAAAACTATGGGGTGGCATTATACTGACCACATCACCTTTTGGTATAGAAAACTATGGGGGTGGCATTATACTGACCACATCACCTTTTGGTATAGAAAACTATGGGGGTGGCATTATACTGACCACATCACCTTTTGGTATACAAAACTATGGGGGTGGCATTATACTGACCACATCACCTTTTGGTATACAATACTATGGGGTTGGCATTATATTGATCACATCACCTTTTGGTATAGAAAACTATGGAGTTGGCATTATACTGACCACATCACCTTTTGGTATACAAAACTATGGGGTGGCATTATACTGACCACATCACCTTTTGGTATACAAAACTATGGGGTGGCATTATACTGGCCACATAAACTACTGGTCTATACAACTATGGGGTTGACATTATACTGGCCACATGACCTACTGTTCTATACAACTATGGGGTTGGCATTATACTGACCACATGACCTACTGGTCTATACAACTATGGGGTTGACATTATACTGGCCACATGACCTACTGGTCTATACAACTATGGGGTTGACATTATACTGACCACATGACCTACTGGTCTATACAACTGTGGGGTTGACATTATACTGGCCACATGACCTACTGGTCTATACAACTATGGGGTTGACATTATACTGGCCACATGACCTACTGGTCTATACAACTATGGGGTTGACATACTGACCACATGACCTACTGTTCTATACAACTATGGGGTTGACATTATACTGGCCACATGACCTACTGGTCTATACAACTATGGGGTTGACATTATACTGGCCACAAAGCCTATGGGTCTATACAACTATGGGGTTGACATTATACTGACCACATGACCTACTGGTCTATACAACTATCGAGTTGACATTATACTGACCACATGACCTACTAGTCTATACAACTGTGGGGTTGACATTATACTGACTACATGACCTACTGTTCTATACAACTATGGGGTTGACATTATACTGGCCACATGACCTACTGGTCTACACAACTATGGGGTTGACATTATACTGGCCACATGACCTACTGGTCTATAAACTGTGGGGTTGACATTATACTGGCCACATGACCTACTGTTCTATACAACTAATGTGGTTGGCATTATACTGACCACATCACCTACTGGTCTATACAACTATGAAGTTGGCACTGTACATCCAATACATCTCAAGGTGTGGAGAAGGGCTCAGTAGTTTTACTTGCTGACTTCACTTGTTGATCTGCCTCACAAGGTCCAGTGACATCTGTTCACTTTCTGCTAGCAACACTAAGTCATCAACATATTTAAGGTCTTTATTATTCTTTCGCTGATGCTTGGACCAGGTATTTCCCCAACCCGTTTGAACACTGTTTTCTTTGTACAAGCTCTAAAGCCATGGTGACAATACAAACCACTGACATATCCCTTTTTTTTATGTCTGGGCATGAAGAGTAAATATTTTCATATTTGACTGGTGCTATTTGATGAAGCTATGTGAACCTGAATATTGTAGTGGGCAGAAAGAAAAAGTCCCACAACAGGAGAAAGGTGCTATTTGATGAAGCTATGTGAACCCGAATGCTGTAGTGGGCAGAAAGAAAAAGTCCCACAACAGGAGAATGGTGCTATTTGATGAAGCTATGTGAACCCGAATGCTGTGGTGGGCAGAAAGAAACAGCCCCACAACTGGAGACTAAACCCAAACTCTATGGCCTCCCCAATATTATCCATCTCTGTCTCTAGTTCATGTATTTTAAAGGTCTCACTCTATTTGGTTTCTGAAGTAAGTCTGCGACCCAGGCTCCTTGTGGCTTTCTTTGATTTGCATCTTGTCCTACTTCTTTTAGAAGAGCTGCATTTCTCTTGGTTGGCCGAGTTATTATTTTGTCTTATCTATAGTAGGCTAGTTTACAGTTGGTTGCATTGTGCAGCTAGAGGATGGGGTAACCAGCTCCAAGACCAACCCTACATAGTTGCCTCTTATGACATGCATAGTAGATTAGCTGACTTATCGTTTGCTTCCTCTATGTATTCTGGTAACAGACAGGTAAACAGCAAGACCTCATACTGCAATAAGAGAGAAAAGAATCTTGTCTGGTTCTATCCAAAAGCATAACCAATAGGTCACAGAACTGCCAGAATGGACTCATTCTTAACTAAAATGTCTTTTGGCATAGGATCACTTTCATTGCCACGGATATTGCTGGCAAGGATCCAACAAGCCCCAGCCTTCCAAAGACTTCTGTCTTTACTAAAAATATTAGTATGTTGTTGCTATACCCTGATAATTCTTTAATGTAGCATTCATTTATTTGCCCTTCACTGCTTGCCTTCAGCTGTGCTCCGGTAAATGTTTGACAAGTTAACATGGTGAGTTATATGACAAAAAGAGGCCTGTTTTCTTCAACAATTTACTACTTAAACTGGCGTTTGGTTGCCTAAGAAAGATTTTATTTATTCCTTAACAAAGGTATCTTGTTTTATTTTCATTGTGTAAGAATCCCCCCCCCCCCCCCCCCCCCCACAAAAAAAAAAATAGAACGACAATGATACCAGAAAATATATGAGAACTGTAAAATGAATGGACCTGTAAAGGACAAATGGTGAAATAATGTAGGTGTCATCTATAATTAACCCACGCACAAGTCAATGATATATCTTACATGTGTTCCATGACAACCAGCCTTTTCTGACGTAAATGTTGTATGGTGCCTGGGCTTCTTCATATGTGAGAGGCTTTGTCCTGAACGGTGTGATTTTTGGAATCCCTGATTTCCGGTTTTTACAAAGACAAGCTGTCGTTGACAACCCTCGGACTGCTAAGGTATAAGAAGTAACAGCTGGTATCCTATAGGGGATCTGTGGGGAACAGTAAAGATATGTCATTGCATTTAATTCCAAAAATAATAACTTTGGAAGTATGTTATGTTATTGGTACAAAATGATTCTTAAATGTCTGGCTAATTTGTAACAACAAAATAATAATTAAGTAAGTACTGTATTATAATTTTGGGAAGCTGCGGCAGCATAGTGGCTAGACACTCACCTACCAGCCATGGGTGTCATCTGCATCAGGCGGATTTTTAACATTGACCTAAGCTCTACGGTTGACACAGCCTAAAATGGGCACCAGGAAATTATTTTTATTGTGAATCTATTCAATCCAAAATCTAGTACACTGGGGTTTGTTAACATCCAGCTTGACTTTTCAGTAAGATAAATAAAAATACAACACAGCAGCATAATTATCTGAAAGGCATTTATTACTAACATTAATATACTGATCTGAATATTGACTGAAAAATACAACACAGTAACATAATGATCTGTAAGCTTTATTACTACAGTTTCCTTGACAGTATTGTTTATTGCTTTTAAACATAATTTTGCTATTCAATACAGCTCTATCAGACTTCAATGGAGAGCTATAATTTTTTTTCAATTAGGGCTGCAGTTTTCCAGTGGGAATCAGTGTAGAATAATGGGGATACATCAGTGTAGAATAATGGGGATATCTCATCTCATCATGTTCCTCTTGTGCCTTACGGTGTCGAGGTGAAGTATAAACATCATGAGAGTGCCCGATTATGGGCTTCATATATCGATATTCCCATGGACTCTGTTATTCCCTCCGTCCAACGTTTACGTGATCGGCCTCTTCCTCTGTTTCCATCTGGTCTGTACATCATTGCTTGTTGTGGTATACTATTGACTGGTAACCTACTTGCATGGCCAAACCATTTGACTTGCTGCTTTCTAATAAAATCTAGAGCAGCTTTAACCCCCACTTTAGTCCTGATTTCTTCATTTCTGATCTTATCTCTTTTTTATACGTTGAGTATTCTTCTCAGGAATCTCATTTCTGTTGTGATTTTTCTTTCTCTTTTTCTGTCAATGTCCAGGTTTGGCATTGGTAGCACAGAGTTGGTAGGAAGATTGTGTTGTAAAGTGCTTTCTTAGTAGTCATTGATACATGTTTGTTCTTTAGTATTGGTGCCATTTGTCCAATGAGTTGGTTTGCCTTATTGCATCTATTTTCGATCTCATCTTCTGATCTGCCATTTGATGATATCATACTTCCTAGGTACTTGAAACTTTTTACTTATTTCAAGGGATGTTCATTTAGGTGAATTGTTGTTGTTTTTTCTTCTTTAGTTATAGTCATTACCTCTGTTTTGCTTGTGCTAATTTTCATGTTATGTTCCCTACACATTTCGCTTAGACTATTCATGTAGTCTTGTAATTCAGCTTCTGATTTTGCTATTAGTGCTTGGTCGTCCGCAAACAGGAGTTCTCTAATGGTTAGATATGCAGATGGTTCTTCTTCTGTGTTCTCGTCATGTGGTAGTCTTGCTGTCTCTGTTTGGCTGGTTTCTTTACATATGTTGTGCTTTATATGTTATGAACAAGAGAGGGGCCAGGACACAATCTTGTCGTACACCAGATCTTATGGTGAAGGGTTCTGAGTGTCCTCCAGTTGCTCTCACTATGCATTCACTGTTGTTATATAAGCTTCTACATAGGTTTGTTAGATGTGTACTCACAATTCTATCTACTCTCTACTATCTTTTCTTGGTTGACAAAGGCTAAGTAGAGTGTTTCATTGAATTTGATTGATTTTTCTATAAGTTGTCTAAGAGCAAAAATGGCATCTGTACATCCTTTGTTTTTTCCTAAATCCAAGTTGTGTTTCACTTAGCTGGGGTTCTTCTTCTGTGTTCATCTAGAGTTTTTTTTTCCCCAGATGTGATTGCGTTGTGCCTGTTTACAGCAAAGCTGCGTTCTTGCGCCGTTAGGCCAACACATCCGACTTCTGCGGGCATTTGTTGACCGGGTTAACCATCCCGGTGGTTTCTTAGGACGTTTTACTCTCACTGTTGTGGTGTTATTCCCCCATCCCAGCTGGCCCATATAGAACAGCCAAAGACATCCTGGTCAGCCCTCAAGGGAAGGCAGGGGCAGACCATGGGCATTCCCCGCCATCCAAGGAGGCTTCCATACTTGCAGAGCCAACACATAGCGC